>JAXCMG010000047.1:1268559-1286731 GCA_034642415.1 Podarcis siculus | reverse complement strand
ACTTTGCAAAAATGTGCCTATTGGGGGAAAATTCGAACAAAAACGTGTATATGGGGTGAAAAATGCTAATGAATCTTCACAAGGACTTTAACAAAAAACACAGACTGATGTGGGCATATGGAGAATAGAACTTAAGGCTAGAAAAATTAAAAACTTAGAGAAACCAAAAGTGACAGATTTGACCACCCCTAACTTTAATAGCCCTCTATAGCCTGAACCACTCTCTTGGGGTGAAAGGCTTCCCCTCCCCCAAACACCCATCCATATCCTGCAACTTCCACCTTGCTGCATTCACCAGCAAACTACCAATGTAGCTCAACATGCAGCAAGGCTGCAGACGTCACAGAAAACAGCAGACGTTTTTGAGAGAAAAGCAAGGACGCTTCCTTGGCACAAACACTGCCTGTTTGCTTGCTTCTGCACCCCCGTAGCACCTGTTCCACCTGTATTTCTTATAAATAAACCAAATCATCACAAAAAAACAACAACCAGGCCTTTTACCTTCCTCATGAAACTCAGCCTGCACATGCAGCCCTGAAATTGCTACATCTTGGGGATGGAGACTGTAGAGGGCAGCCGTCCCTGTTGCCAGCTTTCATATCCCCATCTGAGAAATCCATGTGCCCCCTTCCAAATCGGCCCTGGCTAAAATTGGGTTATATTTTTAGCTTCCAGCTTCTCCCTCCATGCCGCTTCATTATTCCATGCCTGTTCGTCGCAGCTCTGTAATCTCTAGCTTGCCTTCTCATTCCCAACACCTCGGTGCAACATCATTGCTAAGTATAGGAAAATATAAGCTATTGTCCTATCTATTTATCTAGCTCTTCATCCCTCTCAATTCAAAATGTTTGAAACACATGTCCTGTTCCACCCTGCTCCTCAACCAGGATATTCTTATTTCCTGTGTTTGGATAATGATTTTTCAGTTCAGGAATTGAAAATGGTCTGTGAAGATGCTGTTACAGTTCTCAACTAGGTTTAGGAAGCTGATAAAACAGGAGGAACTCCCTGCTCCAGCCCCATCCCTTTGCAAACCAAAATCGGGGGGCGGGGGCGGAATAGTGTTATCATGTTGGGTAACAATTATTTTGGTACAAATCCTTAGTCCACTTATACAACTGTAACTAAGAGTAAAGTCATGAGTTTGGAGGTAAGAGGAGTTAGGCTGTGTAATGCCTGAGTCCCTTTTAACTCCTGGCTGTAAAGGTAAAGGGACCCCTGACAAGTCCAGTTGCGAACGACTCTGGGGGTTGTGGCGCTCATCTCGCTTTATTGGCTGAGGGAGCCAGCGTACAGCTTCCAGGTTATGTGGCCAGCATGACTAAGCCGCTTCTGGCAAACCAGAGCAGTGCATGGAAACTGCATATACCTTCCTGCCAGAGCGGTACCTATTTATCTACTTGCACTTTGACGTGCTTTCAAACTGCTAGGTGGGCAGGAGCTGGGACTGAACAAGGTGAGCTCACCCTGTCACGGGGATTCGAACCGCGACCTTTCGATCGGCAAGCCCAAGCAGAGGAGTGGTTTAACCCACAGCACCACCCACATCCCAACAACTCCTGGCTCTAGGAAGGATTAAAATCTAATGGAGGATCCAACTGTTGAATCCGCCAGGCAGGGGCCATAATGGCCCCTAAGTTTGGCTCACTAGTATAAGAAAGGGCAAAGGGGTGTGCCCCCTCCCTCACCTCGCTGGCAGTAAGAAAGACAATAGCCAGAGTGGCTGTGTGAGAGAGCGGGGGCTAAAAGCAGGCAGAAGCCAGAGAGTGAGAGACATGCTTAGTTTTTGCTGGAGAAGCAAGACCTTCTGCCCATAAATGGGCTTTGAGTGCAGGATGTGGCCGTGGTGACCGGCTTGAGGTCACTCAGTGACTTCCTAGCTGTGTAGGGATTTGAATCTGGGTCCCCTTAGTCTTTGTTCGGTGTTCTAATTACTACACCATAGTGGCTCTCTGCCAACTCCCATGGCCAAACTTCAGTGTCAGGAGTGAGAGGTGCCAGAGCTTGGGTCCAGAGCAGGAGGAATTTCAGTTTGGGGTTCATTTGCTACTCTTCAAGCAGGAGGTTTCCATGGAAAACCCATCAGCAAGTTCAAGTTTGGGCTAATTCTGTTGGCCCTGCCATTATTACAGGTAAAAGGCAAAGGTAAGGGACACCTGGGAAGTTAAGTCCAGTCAAAGGCAACTATGGGGTTGTGGTGCTCATCTCGCTTTCAGGGAGGGAGCTGGCGTTCGTCCTCAGACAGCTTTCCGGGTCATGTGGCCAGCAGGACCAAACCTCTTCTGGCGCAATGGGACACCATGACAGAAATCAGAGCACACGGAAATGCCATTTACCTTCACACTGCAGCGGTACCTATTTATCTACTTGCACTGGTGTGCTTCCGAACAGCTAGGTTGGCAGGAGCTGAGACAGAGCAATGGGAGCTCACTCCATTGTGGGGATTCGAACCGTCAACCTTCCGATTGGCAAGCCCAAAAGGCTCAGTGGTTTAGACCACAGCACCACCTGAATCCCCGGCATTAGTACAATACACAATATACAATTATTACAATATACAATCAACATCTCAAATTTCAGATGAAATCCGCAGGTGTTTTAGCGGATGCCTGTTTTGCTTACAGTTATACCACTTTTGTAGTCTTAATAGTCCTCAAGTTTGCAAGTTTTGTTCATGCAACAGAAGAGGGCTTGGTGCCAAGGTGTTAAAATATTGTGAGAATTAAAGACAGTTTGGCTCTCACATGTCCTTGCTTCACTTGCAGGAAAAGTACAGAAATAGAGGTGCAAAAATGATTAAAATACCATGGATTGGTTCATGATGATTTAAAGGTCACAAAAGGTCAATATTTTAGTCAAGGTTTCATTTATTTTTATTTCATTTATTTCATAAAATTTATACACGGCTTGATTGTAAAAACAACGCAATCTACAAAAATATTTTTAGGTTTTTAAAACACATTCATGACTTCTCACGCCCAATTGAGTGTCACAAACTCCATCTTGACAGGAGTTTGAACCTGGATTTCCCACATCCAGTGCACTGCTTCACAAGCCAGAAGGATATTGATAAGCTGGAATGTGGGGAGCGCAGGGCAACCGAGATGATCAAGGGTCTGGAAACTAAGCCGAAGGTGGAACGGTTGAGGGAGTTGGGTATGTTTAGCCTGAAAAAGAGGAGGCTGAGAGGAGATAGGAGAGCCAACTTCAAGGGCTGTCAGAAGAAGATGGAGCAAGCTTGTGTCTTGTTGCTCCTGAGTGTAGGACCCGAACCGATGGATTCAAATGACAAGAAACTCAAGAGCAGGAATAACTTTCTGATGGCAAGAGCTGTTGGACAGTGGACTCCCTTGGAAGGTGGTGGACTCCCCTTCTCTGGAGGTTTTTGAGCAGAGGTTGGATGGCCATCTGCCAGGGATTCTTTAGTTGAGATTCCTGCTTGGACTAGATAAAGAAGAAGAAGAAGAAGAAGAAGAAGAAGAAGAAGAAGAAGAAGAAGAAGAAGAAGAAGAAGAAGAAGAAGAAGAAGACAGGAGTGCCTGGCGTGCTCTGGTCCATGGGGTCACGAAGAGTCGGACACGACGAAACGACTAAACAACAACAAATAATAATAATAATAATAATAATTTATTATTTATACATCGCCCATCTGGCTGGGCTTCCCCAGCCACTCTGGGCGGCTTCCAACAAAGTATTAAAATACAGTAATGCATCAAACAGTAAAAGCTTCCTTAAACAGGGCTGGCTTCAGATGTCTTCTAAAAGTCTGGTAGTTGTTCTTCTC
Source organism: Podarcis siculus (assembly GCA_034642415.1). Taxonomy (NCBI): domain Eukaryota; kingdom Metazoa; phylum Chordata; class Lepidosauria; order Squamata; family Lacertidae; genus Podarcis; species Podarcis siculus. Next base: position 1,282,947 of record JAXCMG010000047.1, on the reverse strand, counting down.
TTTGACATCTGGTGGGAGGATGTTCCACAGGGTGGGCGCCACTACTGAGAAGGCCCTCTGCCTGGTTCCCTGTAACCTCATTTCTTGCAGTGAGGGAACCGCCAGAAGGCCCTCAGCGCTGGACCTCAGTGTCTGGGCAGAATGATGGGGGTGGAGACGCTCCTTCAGGTGTACAGGACAGAGGCCGTTTAGGGCTTTAAAGGTCAGCACCAACACTTTGAATTGTGCTCAGAAATGTACTGGGAGCCAATGTAGGTCTTTCAAGACTCTCAGGGCCCCTTCCAACTAGAATTCTATGATTCTGTGCTGCATTAAATACAGAAAGAGCCAGGTTGATTTTGCCTCTTCCCAGGAGCAATGTCACCCACTAGGATATATGAGCAGCATCAGGCACTCTCTGGATCGATGCGAATGCTGGGGAGTGTGGGTGGGTGTCAGGCAAAGCCAGTTCTTGTGTGGAGCAACACACCCTCTCTGTTTTGGAAAGGGATCCTTTCCCCTTCCATTTGCAAAGCTGAGAGGAAGCTGGATCTGGACACAACTGCCTCATCGCTGTCTGGAGAGGCTTGCTCTAGTTAGAAGCAAGGAAGAGGGGGTGACTGGACGGTGTTTGTCAATTTCACTCGGCTTCCCTTTGCCATCTGGCTGCCTAATTATTTGCAGTTCCTAATTAGGGCCAGTTAGTGCAAGAGTGGGGAAGCGTCTGCTGCATCCCCGGGGGCCCAGCCGGGGAGCCCTCCCAGGGCAAACGCACGGCTGCCGTTTCCTGCAACATTCCCCAGTGCTTCCTTGCCGTGTGCTTATGGCACAGCAGTGCAGAAAGGCACCCCATCCTCTGACATTGACCTCCCATCCTGCATCTCAAGGAAAACCACACATGGATGGAGACGTCCCCTTTGGGGGAAGCCCTGGGAGTGTGTGTGTGCGCACGTAGATATATATATATATATATTAGTGCGCATGTTCATACTCAGGGTTCACTCTCAGCCACAGGGCATCTCGGCAGCACATGTCACCCCCATGTGCCTGTTTACATGGCTGGCTCTGCCACAGTATGTGTCTGTCCATGCATGTTTGTGTCATTCTGGGTGCATGCGCTCCCCTCCCCTCCATGAGCGCTCGGCAGCGCATGCATATTCCCAAGGCTGGGTGACATGGGGCCATTTTGTGATTTCATGCCTGCCTGCTTGGAGGGTTTTTCCGCTCCTCCCTTTGACAGCCTGCCCAGTGCGCGCCAAGGGAGCCCCTGAGGCTCAGTGTTCAGGGGGGACAAGCCCTGGCGCATGAAGGGTGAGAGACAGGACCCTTTGGAAGTCAGGGACAGCATTAACTGTGATGCTCAGTAAATTGCAGAGAAGGCACCTACTGGCACACAGTGGCTCTCCTGTTTCCGAGCACAATTCAAAGTGTTGGTGCTGATCTTTAAAGACCTAAACGGCCTCGGTCCAGTATACCTGAAGGGGCGTCTCCACCCCCATCGTTCTGCCCAGACACTGAGGTCCAGCACCGAGGACCTTCTGGCAGTTCCTTCATTGCAAGAAGTGAGGTTACAGGGAACCAAGCAGAGGGCCTTCTCGGTAGTGGCACCCACCCTGTGGAACATCCTCCCACCAGATGTCAAAGAGAAGAACAACTACCAGACTTTTAGAAGACATCTGAAGGCAGCCCTGTTCAGGGAAGCTTTTAATGTTTAACAGACTACTGTATTTTAATACTTTGTTAGAAGCTGCCCAGAGTGGCTGGGGAAACCCAGCCAGATGGGCAGGGTATAAATAATAAATTCTATTCTATTCTATTCTATTCTATTCTATTCTATTCTATTCACAAAGTTGAAGTATGCTCCCTGCCTTTAAATTCCCTGGAGCTCAAGGCAGGGCAATGTGGCCACGGTCTCGCTTGGAAGAGAGGCACCTATCAAAACCTAAACAAGCACCATTGCACTCACTTTTGCCTGCTGCATCCCAGGCCTCTCCCAAGAAGCTCAGAGATGGATCTATTTTAGCATCACAGCAACTCATGAGGTAGCCTAGGTTGAGAAACAGCAACTCATCCAAACCCTCTCCAGGGAGCTTCATGGCTTCCTGGGGATTTGAACCCTGGAGCTGGTCTCACCCAGCTCAAGCACGGCACTCGCTAGCCACTATGCCACACTGCCTCTTGGCTCCAGTTGCCTGCAATTCACCTTCTTGGCACTGAAAACCGCAGTCTGGTCACAAAGGGCAGCAGCTGTCCACTGGGCAGGTGCTTCACAAGCCTGGGCTAGGCTGAACTTCAGGGGCTGCAGGAGAAAGCACACAGGCCCACCAGATAGCAACATCCAGGTCTAGACTTTTAATCAGTTCAGAGCAAAACAAGCACACCAGAGTTCCTTTTGGTAACAAACAAAGCACAACCAGAACCACGCAGGCATCAATCTGCAGAGCTTTCAGACTTTTCTCATTTTAGCAAGCATTCAATAAAGCTCAGGCAACAAGTTGACTTCAGTTCATGTCAACACTCAATGCTTCCTCTTCATTTTGTAATTGTTCCTTTTACAACATCCACACATCTGCACTGTCAAAATCCTCTTTCCATATCCCTTTCGACTCTAAGTAGGTAAGCTTAAGGTAGAGGCACTTGCGTTCATCCCCACCCCCAGTCCCTTGTGCTGGGGAACTAAGCTGTTCTCCATCCATGACATATTCTTGAGCAAGCGTGAGTCATGCTTAAGCTCAGGGCCCTAACCTGTAAGGGAAAAAAAAATGGGAATTATGTTAATATGTAGCCTGTCAAAAAAGTAGAGAATATTCATTTTGTGCATTTTGCAGGCACTTAAGAAGCAGGTGGGTTAGAAACATACAAATGCTTCATTTTCCTGGTTCTGGAGATGTTTCAGGACATTAAGAAAAGAAAGACCTTGTTGCTGCTGTTCTTGTTTAACGCAGCACCATCAATACACATGATGCTTCCCCTCCCATAAGCCCCAGAGACAAGGCCTTGCCCCAAGGAGCATACAGTTTTTGCCAACAGTTGAACAGGGCAGGTGAGAGAGCAGCAGCAGAACTGAGCCGAGGGTGGGCAAAGAATGCCCGAAACAAGGGAGGAAGGCAGGAGAAGCAAGGGAGTGAATGGCAGGGAGAGCATTTTTTTTTTATTTGGAAATGTTCTAAACTGCACCATCACCCAAACTGTGAATTCCAGGGTGGTGTTTGTAAGAATCAAATCAGGGTAAGGGTGTAGCTCAGTGGCAGAGTGCCTGTTTAGGGAAAATGAGAAAATAAAGACCAGGGCTTGTTAGAAGCGGCACGTTCTGCTTTTAACTGAACCCTTGTGAAGGAATGACCATCATATCCCAGACAGTTGCTCAAGCAAAGAAAGAGAAGGGAAGTTAATGACATTTTGCCTATGGCAGTCCTGCAGGTGTAGACGACCCTAGTCTGGTGCACACTCTCTCTCGCTCTCTCCCTCCCCGCCACCCCCTCTGCTGAAAGATAGGTATTCTGCCTTAGCTCTGTAGATTTACATTTCTTTGGGCGTTTTAATCCTCAGACATAGTGCATTGTAATCTTGAAAAATCAAAGCAGATATAAATGGATTCCTCTTCACTGCTGCTACCTAAATCACGCAACGGGAAGAGAGAGTGAACTGCAAGGACGCTGCTGCCATCTGGAAAGTGCTGCATTTTGCTATTACCATTTTCCGTTGACATGCCAGTTTGTAATCTGCAATAATTGCTCTGAAAATTATAATATTGTGCTCGTCTTTTCAACATTCATGCAAGTTAGGTCCCTGCAAATGGGGAGCTGAGCTGGAGAGAAGGAATTTCTCCAGCGCTACCAAGTGAGTCCTTGGCACAGGTGAGACTTGAATCCAGATCTCCCTAGCCTTGTCTTGGGAAGACAATAACTCTGAAACGCAGAATTAAAAAAAATAGGAAATAAATATGGAATAAATGTTTCTTCCTGAAGTAATGCACAGACTGGAATTTTGCAGCTTTCCAAATTTTTGCAATACAGTTCTTGGCGCAAGAAATGTACCAACATGTATTTTTTTTAAGTGCCTGGTTTAGGATAACATCATTTTGGAAATGCATACATGGTGATAAAATGCACATTTCAATGTGAGTTTTTTGAAAGAATATGTATTAAAGAATGGATTTAAGCAGGGATTTAAAAACACAAATATAGATTTAAATTTAGTTTTTGTACAGAGTTTTTGTTGTTGTTTTTAGAGAGAAATCACCTGTTAATGTGCAAACAGGGCAGAATTAACAAATAACTGCGTGCGAAATGCATGTGGTACAAAAATGTACTGAGCTACCCACCCCTGATCTTTAGAAGGGCCCTGGCTCCTTCCTTTTTGCATTTCTCTCTGCCCCTCAAAAAACACCACTGCAGACCCAGTTAAACTTGGGGGGGGGACACCTCTCTCCCCCATGCCCATATGCCTGCAGAGGCTCTTGTTGGAGGCGACTGAACTGCTCTGCTGCCTTCTGTGCGACTTAACGGCGCAAGTCTCATCGGAGAGAGCGCATTCTCCTAAGGAGCCCTGATTCAATCTGAAGGCTGCCCTGCCTCCGTTGGAAGGGGGGTGCGGGGGAGAAGATCAGCCTGTCTCCTTGAGATGAATCTAGTTTTCAAAGGGTAGTCTGGAGTTCTGCTAGGCGTCCTTCCCCCCCCACCCCCCCAATAGGTTTCAGCTTCTATCCACAGATGAAAATAGGAGGAGAGAGCCAAGGCTGTCCTCCGCTGAGCTTGTGCCCATCACATGGGATTTTCATGGGCCTCCATCTCCCTCTCGCTTTGAGCAAGGTTCCTGGTGGGGCCTCAGAACAAGTGAAGAGGACGCCTTGCTTGCCCGGGCAGCAGCCATCCCAGCCAGTGACAGGAAGCATCCTGGTGGTGCTGGAGATATAGAAATATTTTTTAAGTGTTACATGGATTTTGCAAATAATAACAACATCTATAAATAAAACAGCAAAAGCACAGCTCGGCTCTGGATGATGTCACCAACTCCCCAGGGTCAGAAGGAACTCTTTTGCAAATCCGTGGGAGGGTTGCTTCTGTCAGTGGGTGTCCTTTCAGCAGCGCCCCCCCCCCCCCCCCCCCTTATGTGGCTCCCTTTGTCCCCCTCCTTCCTGGAGTTGAGAGCTGGGACCCTTGACGATGTCATCAACCGCCAAGATCCCAAATAGGCTGCTTTCAGAATCAATTGCATTTGATTTCCATTGCTGGAAACCATGCTTGGGACCCAAACATGGTGGAAAAGCAGGATATCTGTCTACAGTCATACCTTGGGTTGAATGCGCTTCGGGTTGAGCGCGTTTGAGTTGTGCTCCGCGGCAACCTGGAAGTAATGGAGTGCATTACTTCTGGGTTTCGCCACTTGCGCATGTGCAGACGCTCAAAATGACATCACACGCATGCGCAGAAGCGGCGAAAAGTGGTGTGCGCGTGCGCAGACGTGCTGTCGCTAGTTACGTTTGCTTCTGGATGCGAACGGGGCTCTGGAACGGATCCCATTCGTATTCAGAGGTATCTATCTATCATCTATCTATCTATCTATCTATCTATCTATCTATCTATCATCTATCTATATCTATCATCTCTGGCTGTGAGCCTCCTTTCAGTTCTGTGACATGAGGGGCAGCTGCCTTATACCAGGTCTTGGTGTAGGCCCATCTAGTTTAACACAGCCTGCTCCAACAGGCAGCAGCTCTCCAGAGTTTCAGATGGGGAGTGCTTTCCTAGTTACACCTGGAGATGTCAGAAATGGAACTTGAGAGGCTAGCAGCGGTTCTCAACCTGTGGGTCCCCAGATGTTGTTGGACTACAACTCCCATCATCCCTAGCTAGCAGTTCGAAAGCACCCCCGGGTGCAAGTAGATAAATAGGGACCGCTCCGGCGGGAAGGTAAACGGCGTTTCCGTGTGCTGCGCTGGCTCACCAGATGCAGCTTTGTCACGCTGGCCACGTGACCCGGAAGTGTCTCCGGACAGCGCTGGCCCCCGGCCTCTTGAGTGAGATGGGCGCACAACCCCAGAGTCTGTCAAGACTGGCCCGTACGGGCAGGGGTACCTTTACCTTTACCTTAGTCCAACAACATCTGGGGACCCACAGGTTGAGAACCCCTGGTAATGCTTTCCCACTGAACTACAGTTATTTCAAGGTGCCAAAGAGATCTTCGTTGTGATCCTAGCAGCAGAACTGAGAGCACACTGATCTTCTCTGGGTGCCTCACCTTTATTCGGTGATGACATCCTGCATTTAGAACGCCATCAGCTGGCAGGTTCAAATGCAAAACCAGACCTACCATTAGGCAGAACAAGGTGGTGCTGGGAGTGGGGTTAGGCCTCTGGCCATTCCTTGTGAGATGTACCTCCTCCCCAGGGGAAAACTAGACTTTATTTCACTTGAATCCAAGACCCAGTTTGGCACACCCACCCATACACATTTGCGCGTGCGTGCACGCACACACACGGGCTGGGAGCCTCAATGGCATGCCTCTGGAAGCTTCATCCAGGGCAAAAAAACAAGCTAGCACCCCTCCCCCCCGTAGCTTCCGCACTTGCCTGCCTGGCCTCCCAGTTGTCTATCCATCTCCACCTGGTGAACTAGCTGCCTGGGCTCCCACACCCACTTGCTTCCTCAGCTCCCCCTGGCCTGCCCCAGAGGCACCATTTGCCCAGGGAGCTTGTAGCCAGGGCTGCTGCAACAAACAGACGCACAAGCCTTTGAGAGTCAGAGATGCAAGAGGGCATCAGAGGAAGGAGGGACAGAGGCCTGCGGTACCCCTGGCCACCATTCAAGGCACCCCCTGCAGGGTGCCATGGCACACTGGTTGAAAACCACTGCAATAGTGTTATGAGTTTATGTGGGGAGGGATCAGTCTGGATGACACCTTCTGCACCTTCCAAAAGTGCAATCTTAGGATCTAGGACAGTGGTGTCCAAGCTTTTTTCAAAGAGGGCCAGATTTGATGAAGTGAAGAGCCATGAGGGCTGACCAAAGGGCCAACCAAAGTAGTTGTTGAGCTTTTTTTAGGGTTGAAGTTGTTGTGCTTTTTTAAAGGATTTTACCCTAGGAAATAAACTGCCACAGAGGCTGGATTAAACCGACCGGTGGGCTGGATTAGGCCCCTGAAACGGACTTTGGACATGCCTGATCTAGGAGAAAACCACTTCATTTGTTAATGGAATGACTATTTTCTGGCTACTTAAGTACTGTGATTTAGAAGTCCAAAGAGGGTTGCTAAAGGAAAAAAGTGGTGGGCCTACCTCTCTCACCTGGTAGGTAGAAGAACAATGGGCTGAGCTGAGTGAAGAGTGAGCTGGAAGCTCAGTGCTGGAGGGAGAGAAACACTGATTGCTCTTGGCTTGCCACCCCACCCCCCAAAACAGAATGGGGAAGTAAACTGTGTTGGGGTGTTAACACTGTGAGCACCTCCAGCCTCTGCTCCCTCTGTGTGTGCATGTGTATCCATATACAGTGGTACCTCAGGTTACATACGCTTCAGGTTACAGACTCCACTAACCCAGAAATAGTACCTCGGGTTAAGAACTTGGCTTCAGGATGAGAACAGAAATTGTGCTCCGGCGGCGCAGCAGCAGCAGGAGGCCCCATTAGCTTAAGTGGTGCTTCAGGTTAAGAACAGTTTCAGGTTAAGAACGGACCTCCAGAACAAATTAAGTACTTAACCTGAGGTACCACTGTATTCTAAAGACCTCACAGTCTCTACTGACCTTCATTCCAAGGAAACGAAGCACTTGAAGCCCCCGGAGTCTCTCACTGCTGGGAAATTGAGGTATCTTGCAATATGTACAGCTTATGACACTTCTATGTACAGCTTAAATGCATGTTTGTATTACATACACACCTGCACACACACTCTGTGCTTCTTTTGCATGCATTTAAGCTACACTACAGGTTTGTCAATGGGACGCGGGTGGTGCTGAGCCTAGGATTTACCGATCAGAAGGTTGGCAGTTCGAATCCCCGCAACGGGGTGAGCTCCTGTTGCTCGGTCCCTGCTCCTGCCAACCTAGCAGTTCGAAAGCACGTCAAAGTGCAAGTAGATAAATAGGTACCGCTCCAGCGGGAAGGTAAATGGCATTTCCATGCGCTGCTCTGGTTTGCCACAAGCGGCTTAGTCATGCTGGCCACATGACCCGGAATCTGGACGCCGGCTCCCTTGGCCAATAAAGCGAGATGAGCGCTGCAAGCCCAGAGTCGGCCACGACTGGACCTAATGGTCAGGGGGTCCCTTTACCTTTACCTTACAGGTTTGTCGCAGGTGACTTCTTGCCTTTGGTTCCCCTCTTTCCCATTTCCCCCTTTAAGCTCATCACTTTCTCTCTGTGTAGCTTATCTATCAACTGAGCATAACCCTTCTTGCAACTAACGAAGCCGGTTGTACTCCGTGCAAGAGTTACTTCCACAACAAACCTGTCTTTGCCACGAGATAGGTTGTGGTTTTCTTGCAACAGACTAACACAGAGCTACCCACTCTGGAAGATGCGCGAGGTTCGTCACACCAGCCAACAGCTTTAATCTTTTTTGACGAAGGCAAAGAAGGCGGTGCTGGAGCGGGGGGCGGGGAGTGGGCGAGCAGAGCCGAACTGCCACACCGTCGGAGGCGAGGTCAGACCAGCGTGAGGGTCCCTGGAAAGTGAGCTACTGCCCACCGCAAGGGGGCGCCCGCTCCTCGCGGCCGGCTCCGTCAGCCGCAGACGCTCCGAAGCAGCAGTCGCTGTCCGCGCTCCGTGGTGCTGAACGCAAAGCCGCGCGGTGGTCCGAAGGAAGGGAGCGGATTCATTCGGCACTGCTGGGAGCTTTCGGAACTGTCCGCCTCCCGCCGGTGCTGAAGCCCAGCGGAATCCCGGACCATTCCTTCTGCAGCAGAGCCAGATCTCCCAATGAGCAACGGGGATCCCCAACAGGAGACGATGCTGATTTAGATCAAACCTGGTCGCTGAGCTTTGACAAGCCGGCCAAGCTCAAGTCCCCATCGTTATCCCATCTTTTCTTCTTTCCTTGATCCTAACTCTTCCTCCAGCAACTTCCTCCCCTCCTCAACACAGCTAGTCATGGCTTTCATGGTGAAGTCCATGGTTGGTGGGCAACTGAAGAACCTCACCGGCGGACTGGGAGGAGAAGAGAAAGGAGAAGGGGAGAAGTCCCCGGCTGAAGCCCAGGGGATGACGAAGGAAGAATACGAAGAGTACCAGAAGCAGCTGGTGGAAGAAAAGTAAGTATCGGGTGATGAAGGGCTCCTTTTTGTGTCTGTCCAGCTATATTGCAACCAAGAGCCTTGGCACAAGCCTTCATGGAGAAGAGCCCGCTTCATGAGAGCCATGGCTATCCCTTTGGAGAATATCACATGACTCTTTCTGTATGTAACTTTTAGAAACCTTAGCCGTACGTGTCTTTTATGGTCTTAGATTGCATGGTAGATTAGCAGGAGAGGAGATGGAGAAAGAAACTGCTTGATAACCCCCTTTAAGGAAATTCCTGAGCAAAATCAAGATCAGACCAGGGCAATGTGAGTGATTTGATTGCAGCTCACGACATATTATGCATTTCAATGTAGAGCCTGGCCAGAAGACTCAAGGCAAGCAAGTCTGAGATGAAGGGGATTCTGAACTTTGCCTCATCTCAGACTCATCCCACCAAAAACCCTGTTGAGGTAAATGACTATTATTCCCAGGTCTAGAATCAGGGTCTCAGAATCAGGAGACGTCTGGGCTGCTGTGAGCAAGTTTGGTGAATCAACATCTGAAGAATAATACAAGTGTGGGTCTAAGTCTAAGCTTATTCACTGATCGCACCAGTTTATATCTTTAAGGAAGGAGAGAAATAGGCTAAAGGGAATCTAGGGAGAGCATGCAAGTTCACACGGAGAGATGATAAAGATCCCTCCACCAACATCCAATACTACACACACAGTAAAATTTATTTCCCAAGAAACTGCTTTTGTATTGTCCTGGGATTGTACCTTGAGCATCAAACAGTGGTGTACAAAACCTCATGCTGGCTCCACTGGATTGATTCTAGCAGGATGTTAAAAAGTCCACGCCTACAATAAAAATAGGGCAATTTTAAAAATAAATTTAAAATAGCGCTAAGCAGTGTCTGTGCGAAAATAAATCCCTTGCTCTAAGCAGTTTTTATGCAAAGTTCAGACCCAAATCCTCCCCTTTTTAGATGTCGACATATGAATCTGGGCTACAGAAGGCGCCCTGTGGAAGCTGATCTTTCCATTTAAGCCCAAACTGGGTTAAAGAGATCCTCTGCCTTAGTTCCTCCCAAATAAGTGGTGAAGGGAAAGAGGAAGTGAACCCAGGACTTTACATTTGTTGTGGAAGGCGGGGAATGTTAGTAATGCATTTTAATGAACCCCTAATCTTTTAATCCGCTTTTGCCTTCAAGAGATGGGATTGTTTTCTCAGGAAAAACTACATCTCACTATAGCTCTCTGCCTCCCCCCGCCCCCGGAAGTTGGAGTTTAGATTATTCACCATTTCTGATTTTGAAAAGGGGGGAAGTATCTAAGGCTGCATTTACACACAATTTTTAAATGCCGTTTTGCTCCCGCAGCAACCGTTTGCTTCCTGTAGTAGTTTGCATGCATAATTTCACTGTGTTTCACCTGTCCCTCCCACCCGCAGTTTGCTTCCAAGCCTTGTGCTGAGCAGTTTTCCCTGCTGTCCATTTAATGCATCAAGTGGCATTCCAGAAAATTCTGAAGTGCAAGAACTGATTGTGGCAGCCCCTGTAGTCACTCCACCCCTGAGGATTTTTTCTACAAACGCACAGGCAGCTGTATTGATTCATATATGCACATATGTCCTTACACCTACCAAAGAGCAGCAGTGCATAAATAGCAGTATACCCAGTTTGTTATAGTCTGCCAGCAGTCACAGGATAAATTTGACTGGTAAACACAATGTGCTTTAATAAAATATTTCCAGACAGTTCAAACATAACCTTTAGCATTTAATTATAAATGAAAAGAAGTCTTGCAAAGAAGTCTTGCCATTTAAATTGCTTGTGTCTAGTAGGAACTCCATGGAGGAAAAGGAAAGAAGTATCCAGACTCCTCAATTCCTTTCTTCATTCTCTCCCTTCTGACTTGCTAAGCTGCCACAAACAAATTTGAAAGCCTCAGTATCACCTCATTCACTTGCCAGAGCAAAACAAAAACCGAAACCATTAATTATCCCGCTGTACCCTTGTCTATATCGCTACAATCCTCTTTGCAAAGAGGACAAAGTAGCCTATTTTTAAAAAAGAAAAAGAAAAAGAAACATTCTATGCTGCAATTTATGTTCTGGAGAACAGATCACATCAGCACTTAGGTGGCAATCCTACACACACTTGTCTGGGTGGAAGCCCCATGGAACTGTCAAGCACAGGTCTTCTGGGGAACTTAGGTCTACTCCTGGATTTGCATAAAACACCTAAATCACACTGAAGACCTACCACTGCAAGGCATATTAGAGGCACATTGATAGAAGCATTATGTCCTTAGTGATCCAGGAAAGTTACTCTTGAATTGTTTTATTTACCGTATTTTTCGCTCTATAAGACGCACCAGACCACAAGACACACATAGTTTTTGGAGGAGGAAAACAAGAAAAAAAATATTCTGAATCTCAGAAGCCAGAATAGCAAGAGGGATCGCTGCACAGTGAAAGCAGCAATCCCTCTTGCTGTTCTGGCTTCTGGGATAGCTGTGCAGCCTGCATTCGCTCCATAAGACGCACACACATTTCCCCTTACTTTTTAGGAGGGAAAAAGTGAGTCTTATAGAGCAAAAAATACAGTACTTATTTTTTAAAATTGCATACCACTGTATCATAAAAATATATATCAGAGGAGTTTACAACGATTAAAACAAAAAACCATAAAAAGTTAGAAAAGTCATTCATGAGCAAATTCCTAGTTTGTTTTTTTTAATTGGCTGGGCTGGCTCAGAGATCTGGTTGTTGAAAGACATTGGAGATATTCAGTTCTGATCATAATGTTTCCATAGAAATATATATATATTTAAACCCTACTAATATGCAAAGTGAGCTCACAATCACAAAAATGATGAAACTGGTTGGAAATGGTCCTTTTTAGCTGCGGAACAAATGAGGTGTCAAAAAGAGCAATAGTAATTCTTCTTTTCCTCCATGCTTTGTTCATATAGTCCATTTAACTTAAGGCTTAGAACCTGTGGCCCACCAGATGTTCCTGGACTCCAACTCCCATCAACCCCAGACAGTATGGACCATGGTTTGGGGATGATGAAAGTGATAACCAGGCAACATCTGGGGGGGGGGGCGCAAGTTCCCCACCCCAATACAACAGAGTCAGCTTCTGTTTTGCTCAGTATCATTTGATCTCCCCATCATGAAGACCAATACTGTCTCCACTGACTCCCAGAAGCTGTACCAAAATCAGCCAGAAGTACTAGATATTTCCAGAGCTGCAAATGAACTTAGCCAAAGCACCTGGAGAGAGGAAATGTATTCAGTCGTCCCACTGATTTTAGTGGAAGTAAAACTCTCCCGAGAACTGTGCTGCTGTGTGTCACACATGAGACCTGCAAGACACCTTTGCACACCTGGGCACCAGCTGGTTGTCAGGCACTCAGGAAGGGTGCACAAGGGGCTTTTGTCCAGGCCCCACCTCCTCTGCCCCACACCTGCCATCATATACGACATCATATACGTCATATACATCATATACGACAGGTGTAGGGCAGGTGGGCATGGCTTGATGGAAATGGCCTCACTGGCCAAATGGGGAAGCTTGCCTTAGAAGTTAGCAAACAAGAGTCTACTTGTGGCCAATGTTAAGCTTCTCCATCCTTATCCAACTACACAACCCTCCTGTCCATGTTACTGTGGTCATAGAAGGGAGATAAGGAAGAGGTGAATGGCTGTTTATGGCTATAAGTCATTATGGCCATATTATTTGTGCCAATGTCCTGCTTGTGGGCTTCCCATAGGCATCTGGTTGGCCACTGTGGAAGCAGAATTCTGGACATCATGGGCATTTGGTCTTATCCAGCCTCAGGGCTCTTATGTTCTTAGATATTATGGGCTGGCTTTGATTCATTCGGGGATGAGAATACCTGGGGTGAAAGAACTCTCACAGTTATCCTACACGCCAGTCATTTGGTTAAATGAGCACCCGGAAACCATATCCCAGGATTTATTAATTTATTACTTCCTATTTGAATTAATTCCATGCCACATAGTTTGTTATTCTCCATTGTAGTTTTTTTAAAAATGATAAAAATGGGGATTTTTCTCCCCACACCTCCAGCATGTCCCAGTATGGGCATCCCAGTGTGCATTAGCCATTGCAAGTGTAAAACCCTGAGGTGGTCAGTGTTCTGGATTGTATAATGTTGGGGCTGAGATTCAGTGTTGTGTGGATGGCGCTTAACAACTACGACTTACACAGGAACATGAGAAGAAGTCTTACACTGAATTAGACCCTTGGTCCATCTGGCCCAATACTGCCCACAATGACCGGTAGTGGCTTACCAGGGTTCCAGGCAGCGAGTCTCCCTGTCCTACCTGGAGGTGCCACAAAGACCCAAACCTGGGATCTTTTGCATGCAAGGCAGGTGATCTGCCACTGAGCTATGACCTTTTCTGTTGGGGATGAATACATAAAATAATAGAATGAGTTGTTTTACATGCAAGGCTGTGTAAAAAATAAATCTCTCTCTCTCTCTTTGTGTGTGTGATGTGCATGTTATCTGCAGCATTACTGAGTATGAGTGGAGAAGGGCACTGGCAATTATTCCAAGTTAATTAGGCAAGATTAAATAGAGTGTGATCTTGTGGATGCCCTCTGACTAGCATCATATCAGCTGTGTGAAATGCTGAGGTTTGGAGCAGAGATTAATGACTTCTCAGGCTTCCTCTGCCCTAGTGACCAAGACATTTGCTCGCCATGCCAAGTGGGGCACACACATTGCAGCTAATCAACAACATCTTCTCCCAATGTTGTTTGCAGAATGGAGCGGGATGCCCAGTTTGCACAGCGCAAAGCAGAACGAGCCACCCTGCGGACCCACTTTCGGGATAAATACAGACTTCCCAAGGTAAGCCATCAGGCCTTTGCTGCAGGAGGAGGATGAAGGGAACCTGGACAGATTTCCACAGGGATATTGCTGGTTGTATTAGGGTTGAGCAACAGCCAGATACCAGAGGAGGTGGAGGAAGAAATAACCAGAAGCTTTGATACCAGGGTGGGGAAACCATGACCGCCCAGATGGTGCTGATACTTCAACTTCCATTGCCTCCAGCCTGCTTGACCAATGGGCAAGGGTGATGGGGACTGGAGCCCAGCAATATCTTGAGGGCCACAGCTTCTTTGTTCTTTCCTGTAGGGCAGGGGTGGGGAA
>JAXCMG010000047.1:1209710-1268549 GCA_034642415.1 Podarcis siculus | reverse complement strand
AATGACCATTGGCTCTACTATCCAGGACAGTCCAGCAACATCTGGAGAACCACAGCTCCTCCCCGCCCCTGCTGTTGATGGAGACAGAGCATTAGGACTGAAGAGAAGGGTGGAAGTCAATATGTCAACCTTACGAGTCACAAGCCACCATGCACAGACTGGCTGGTGCTGATAAAATGCCAGAGACATCCTGCGCTTGGAAATGGCTAATGGGAGAAGGTGGCCCTCTTTTTAAGTTCATGAGGATGGAACCAGTCAGCAGTTCCTTGTTGAGGATGCAGAGTAGATCAGCAGGTGAGTCCAGGCTCCATCCCTGACATCTTCCATTAAAAAGATCAAGGTCCAATTGATGGGAAAACCCCTTCTAAGCCTAATACTTTTTATAGCTGCTGCCAGTCAGAATAGATGGATCTAGGTAAGAGGCAAGTCACCTGGCCTGGTTTAAGGGCAGCTGTCCTATGTTTCTTCTTTGGCACAGAACTACATGAGCTGTCTGAATAGGAAACTGAAGTTGACACATCTCTGGATCTAGGGTCAAGGTCTGGGCCACTCCAAATTGTGGGTGATAGTCAACTAAGTTTTACACAGAGTAGAACTACTGAAATGAATGAGCACGACTAAGGCAAACCTTCCATACCTTTGTCTCCAGCCCAAAGCTTATTTCCTGTGCGATGCATTTCAGATAAAACTTCTCTGGACTGACACTTCAGAGTAGTAGCAGCCCTTCCGGTCCCAGGGTGGGTTACGGCCTTGGCCCAGGGGTAGACCTGAAGGCACGTCTCCACCCCCATTGTTCAGCCCGAACACTGAGGTCCAGCTCCAAGGGCCTTCTGGCGGTTCCCTCACTGTGAGAAGTAAGGTTACAGGGAACCAGACAGAGGGCCTTCTCGGTGGTGGTGCCCACCCAATGGAACACCCTGCCACCAGATGTCAAGAAAATAAACAACTATCTGATTTTTAGAAGACATCTGAAGGCAGCCCTGTTTAGGGACGTTTTTAATGTTTGATTTTTTATTGTGTTTTAAATATCCTGTTGGAAGCTGCTCAGTCTTCACACTCAAGAAGGTCTGTTGAGAAGGAGGCAGCCTGGGTCATTTAGGGCTTTAAGCACTTGGCTGAGCATGGAAATAAACTTAAATAGCATTTAAGGTGGCCTGAAGCTGATTTGGGGATGTAGAGGTGTATAAACTCATTTAGACTTCTCCGGAAGCTATGTTTTGAGCAAGAAGGTGTTGGGAATCTGGGAATGATTTGGGCATGGTCTAAAGGTACCTGATACAACAAACCTGCTAAATCTAAGCTGGACTGGATCTGGTCAGCATCCGGATAGGAGGCCTCTGGGGCATTCCAGGTCTTGAGTTCCCTGGCAGAAGTGTGCCAGGATAGAAATGTAATACACGAAATATAAATGTTAATCAAGTTATAGGAAGTTCAGACTACAGACTGTTGTAGTACATAATAAGATATTCTTATGGATAAAACACCTTTTTTTGAAAAATTCCTCGCCATTTGTATGCTTTTATTTCTGTGCCATGAAATAGCTCAGCGACGCTGGACTTTAAATGTATCATTACCTGCCATCGAAACAGCTGGTTTACTGGCTTAGTTGGTTGTAAGACCAGACATAATCAGGTTAATCCGACAAAATTTTGTAACAGTTAAGTTCTATTGAAATCAGTGGGACTTAAAATAGGTACAACTGAATTCCATCCCATTGCCTTCAGTGGGACTTTGTCGTGATAAACACCTGTTGGATTGTGCCCTAAGGCCAGGACGGGGGTGGAGGGCTTTGTTTAGCCCGAGGGCTGCATCCCTTTCTGGGCAATTTTCTGGGGGCCACATTCCAGTGGTGGGCGGGGCCAGAGGCAAAAGTAGGTGGAACAATGAATGTGAATTTTGCCACTGTATTAGTTTTTGCACACACTCATACATCCCTGTACAGATGGGTCCTTCATCCACTCATCCAGGGAATCAAAAGGCATCATCAGAGTTCAAAGACACATTCCAGTTAGGCAATACAGCGATGAAGGAGGGTGCAAAGCAGAGCCAGTGCAGAGAGTTGCTGAGAGGGGGGTTTGGTGGGGGGGGGGGGGAATCCCCAGAGCCAGGCAGAGAATCTTAGAAGACTCCATTATTATTATATTTAAACTGAATTTTTTATAAAACATTTCTTCATAGTTTTATTGAGATATATGCTTTTTCTTCTTATTTTTTATACTTATTTCTGATCTTTGGAGTGTTAGAAATCTAACAGTGTGATGATACATATGACCTATATGCATATATTCTGCCAATCTACCATCGTGGAGCCCTAGGTCGGAGTAGACCAACCAGGTGTTCTCCAGACTCAGATCTGCCCAGTTCCAGATCTTTGATCCAGGAATGACATCATCCCAATTTTAGAGGTCTTGCTTGTAAAAATGCCTAGACAGCTGATCATTTCGGTTTAAGCTGGTTTAGTCCAGTTAGCTTCCATCAGGCTTAAAGCTACAAGTTCATTTGGGGCCTCTCTCTGTGTGTGTTTTGCATGGTTGTGTATTTTTTAATACTTGAGCAACTTCAGAATAGAAAGAGAGCTGAAAAAAATCTTTAAAGATAATAATAATAGTAATAGTAATAATAATAAATCTTTGTAGTAAAGCATGGAAATATTCATTCTGGAATCTTTCCATAAATGTTACAAGAGCTGCTCTAGTGTTGAGATTGTAATCTAATAGTCTTGTTTTTCTAATCACCAGACAAAAGCGGAGCTCTATCAAGATGGTTAGAGCATGCTCATCTCCATCACTCTGAAAAAGTCTCACATGGTCAAGGGCTGCCTAGGTGTTGTTCACCTGATTATCTTTTTCACGGGTCTCTTACTAGCCTCTAGCCTCCTGGTTATCTTTGCTCTGTGAAAAATGGGCAAAGATAACTCTGATGCTCTCGGGTGGTCTTGGTCCAGGGCCATCCAATTGAAGCCATGCAAAGATCTCGAAACAATAAAGGCATCTTATTTTCACATGATGTCCCTCTTATACCACTGAATTTTGGGTCCTCCCTCCCCACTAGCACCTGACGTCCCCATCTGTCCAAAACCTGCACCCTTCTTCATGTTCATTTTGCTCTGGTTTTGCACGTCATAGTTGTTTGTCGAGATGATCCTTCAAAGAAAAGGGCCACTTCTAGAGTACCAAATCATTCTGGTTTGCTGCATTGACATCTCAAGCAACTGCTGATGTGAGTAGCAGAGCAGAATGAGAGCATTCTGGCCTTCAGACACATGGCATGTGCCAATGTTGAAGGAGTGAATGTTAAAGCTAGAGAGAACTGTTTGGTTGTTCACTGAAATTTTAGCTTTTAAAAAATAATTATTTGCTACAGCATAGCGATATTGATTGCACAAAAGTTGAGAATTGCATCTTTCTTTTTAAGTGCTATTGCTAAGTTTTCTAAGTTATCTTCATTACTCTCTGTGTTCCCCATATGGTCTCCAATGAAGTAATCTAGCATGCTGTTCAATATCTTTTATATCAATAACAAAATGCTCTTGACTGTCATTATAATTCTCTCTTTCTTTTTACAGATGAGAGGACACCAAATGATTCTGGTTTTCCCAATGAGTTTGTGGTTGAGAATTTATTTGTTACATTTTTTTACCCCAACTCTCCTCCATGCACAGATCTTCTCCCCTATCCATTTCATCATCACAACAGCCTTATGTGGTTGGCTAGAAAAGAGATGGTGACTGGCCCAAAGCCATCTTCATAGCTGAGTGGGAATTGAGCTTGAGTTTCACTGATCTAACTCCAACCTAGCCACCAAACACACTGGCATCTGTTCAACCAACCAACCAGCCAGCCATTCCCCCCCCCCCCTCTCTCACACACACACACTGCCTCTCTCCTATGTTGTGGACCATGGCTGATTCCCATCACCAACCATAAATCTTCCAACACAATTGCCCAATGCCACTCTACTTCAATCTGTCCCAGGCTCCTCCAACACATCAGCGTCTTGTTCCACTTCAACAAAGCCCATTTTCATGCTCTTACCTTCCACAGTGGGGTCATCACATCCATTTATGTTCTGATGGAGTCAGTCAGGCATGAGAGATTAAAACAGGACTGAGAATTGAATGGAAACATCTTTTCTCCAACTCCACCATCATTCAGATCTTCCCACTCTTGAGGCCACCTGTCATGGCCGCCAGCTCCAGGATGCAGCAGTTGCTTCCCCAACCCCCAGGGAGAATGGGGTCAATTTATCCTGTTCTTCCTTACCACTCTCTCTGCTTCTCTTGAGGGCACCAAGGTTTGCTGGGCTTTAAATACCTGCCAGCAAACCTGGCAGTACTCACCTTCTTGTCCTGCCTTTCCCATGTCTTCCTGTGTGGAGGTGAGCCAGAAGATACATTCACTCACCCATTGCTACCTGCTGCTGGCTTTGCAGTTTCATCCCACTGTCACCATAGCAACAGAAAATGCAGTTGCTATTTCCCTCAGCAACTTGGCATTGAGTGGCCATTGCATTGGACCTCCGGCGTGGCCGGGCTCGGGCCCTAGACCATTATGGACTATTATGACCCCTGAGCCTAATCTCTCCTTCTCTTCTCTAATCACCACCATCCCCTTTAGAATGAAACAGATGACAACCAGATCCAGCTGGTCGGGGGTGATGTGGAGCTCCCCAAAGAGCTGGCCAAGATGATTGAGCAGGACAACGAAGAGGAGGAGGAAAAGGACTCTGTTATCGGACAGCTGACCAGCATCCAGAACCTGGACCTGGATTCCCTGAAGGACAAGGCCCAGGCCACGCTGGACGACCTCAAGCAGTCCGCCGAGAAGTGTGCCGTCATGTGACCCAGCTGTTGCTCATCAGCAGAATAAACCCCTCCCCCTCCCAAGTTGTAAAGTGTGTCCCATTGTGGGGTGGGCTGTGGGCACAAAAGGGGAGCGCAAGGGTGCGGGTGGTTTATTAAAATTATCCAGCAGGCTCCTGTCAAGTTTGTCTTCCCCACCTAGGTGTGTGTGGGCTGGATACCCTTTTTCTAAACCACCGTCTCTTCCCTGTGAAAGATGTCTCAGTCCTTCCCGCCCCTGTAAGTGAATGTGAGGTGTGTCTGGAAGTCTCAGGTTCTAGAACAAGACTCTCCTCATCCTCCTCCCCACACAGCAGGGTGGTGATGCCCAAGTCCTGCCCCCCCTCTCCCCCCCATCTTTTCCCAGGGCTGACACAAGCCCTTTCAGCAGAGCAGGAAGAGAGCCATTTGCCGTTTCAGGACTACGGGCCTGAATGTGGGCAAACTGCCCCCACAAAACCCTCTACCTTACGTAGAAGAACCATTTTTTGGCCTTCGCTCTAGTTCAAATGAAGGAGATGTGAAGCAAGGGCTTGGCTGCAGGTGGATGTTTCCGTTCCTTTCGGCTTCAAGGAACAGAACTTGTCACCAATCAAAATGACACCCTTGCCTCCTTTGTGTCTTCCAGGGACAAGGCGTGGAGGGGTAGACCCTCCTTCCCATCCCTTCCTCCGACACGAAACCATAGCAATACGGATCAAACAATGACAATACTTTGCACTTAACGGCACCACAGATGCTTTACAAAGGAAAGCAGAGTTGTGCCCCCATTTTACAGGTGGGGAAAACTGAGGCCCCAGTGCAGCCCAGCTCTTTGCCCCGGGCCATACAGTGTGACAAGGATGGAAGCTAAACTGGTTGGTGCTCAATCCACTGAAGGAAATGGCTGCCCTGTGAGTGTGACTTGTTTCAGCTCCTTGTGTAGTGCTACGTTGTCGTGGGATCTCTCACCGTCCTTGCTTCCAACAAGAGGAGAAGGGGGACATTCACCTCCGTGTCATGAATGTGGCAGTCAGTCTGTATGTTGTGCCGTGACCATGCAGTGCTCCTGTATGAGCCTCTACCTGCCGTGACACCCTCTTCCCGTGGTACTGTGGAAAACTGGTGGAATAAATGACAAGAGTTCTCTATGCATTTCTTTGTCTTGCCATTTTGTACGCAAAAGATTGGATGGCCTGCCGTGGCTCCCCAATTCTGCATGCCAGGAATGGGGGGCCATTTACCGCTCAAGGGCCCCCTTCCCTTCTGAGCAACTGTCTGCAGGCCACATGCCGTGGTGGGTGGGGCCAGAGGCAAAAGTGGGTGGGGCCAGGAATGTGAATTTTACCTTTTTACAGCAAGCTGAACCCCCTCTCAATCCTTCATCCAGACAAGGAAGAAGCACGATCAGTGTTCAAGGACATATGTAGGCTTGGCAAAAAGGCAGGGACCCAGTCCAGCCAGCGAGTTGTGTGGCCTTAGAAGGGTCCTAAGGGCCAGACAGAGAGACCTCAAGGGCCACATTTGCCTCCCACCCCGAGCCTGAGGTTCTCCATTTATGCTGCACCTGGTGCTGTTTTGTTCTCTTACAAGCCTAGACAGATGCAACCACTTCATCTACCAACTGATTCATGAAACACAAACACACAATGACGCACCAGCCTTGAAATGTGCCTAGCAAGCCTGTTGCTGTGGGTGGTGCTGGGTGCTTCACCAGCCAGATTGTTCCTTGAGCACGTCAAGAGAAAAGTGGCTCCAGCGCTTACAAGAGCACTCCTGGAAGCTCCTTGGGACTGATGAGGGCAGCCAAACTTCTGAAACTGCACAGGAAGTTCAGGTTGTTGTCAAAGGCCCCAGGCGGTCGCGGTGGCGGCGGCCAGAACTGCTTGTGCCACAAGAACCACAGGAAAAATGCCTGGCATCATTAGGAGTTCTTTGGATGTACTAGTGGGCCCAATGAAGGGTAGTGGGGAGAATGGCAGAGACAGACCAGGAGGTCCTTCAGGCCCTTTTTGGCCTGTGGACCAGAAGTACCCTATGCCTGGTATGCACTGTGATCTGTTGTACAAACACTTTCTCACAAAGAGACACCTTGTCTCTGTCAAAACTGGTCCTATTAGCCTGGATCCAGTGCATATTTACTCTGAAGGAAGACACATTGTCTGCTCTGACTGGCACCAGCTCTCCAGGGTCTCTGGCACAGAATGGTCCTTCCTAACCCTGCTTTCTGCTTTCATGACTGGAGAGGCCTGATCCTGAACCTGAACATTCCATAAGGGAGAGCATGTGCTCCATCACTGGCAAAGCAGAGGCAGCTGCCTTATACCGAGTCAGACCACTGGCCCATTTAGCTCAGGACTGTGCACCCTGATTGCTGGTGGCTCTCTAGGCTTCCAGACTGGAGTCTTCCCAGCCCTACCTGGAGAACTTCTGCAGGCAAAGCACGAGTTTCCTCACTGAACTATGAGCCTTCCTCTTAGAACAGGGAAGGGGAACCTGTGGCCCCAATGTCCCCAGCCAGCCAAGGTTGATGGGAGGTGTAGTCCCACAACATCTGGAGGGCTCCAGGCCCCCCGCTCCTTCCGTAGGGCCAATGGGACTTCCATCTGGAGGAGCCATAGCTCCGTGATTTCTCTAGCTCGTGCTATGGATGTGGGAGGCCTCTGGCTCAGTTCCCAGCCCCAAATGTCAAATGGTGCCAGACGGTTGGAAAGTCTTCTGCCCTTGGACCCTGACAAGGTGCTGCCAGTTGGTGTAGACCAGGTAAGGGGAAGCTTTGGCTCTCCAGGTGTTGCTGGGCTACAGCTCCATCTGCTCTAGCCACTGGTCACGCTGGCTGGGGCTGATGAGAATTGGAGGCCAGCAACTTCTGGAGGGTCACAGGTTCCACATCCCTGGTGTAGGCGGCTGTGGGCTGGGTGGGCCAATGGCCTGAGCTGAGCACAGGACAGCTTTGTGTCTTCAGTGCTGTCAAGCTGCCACTGCCCGTGTTATGTGCCATCCCTTCAAGCCTTCCACAAATTAGAATAAGGACACTCTTGAAACTCCACTATTCTTGACTGGTGCCCAAGAAAGCGCACTGCAGACTGTGGAAGGCTCTTCTCCATCTGCTGTCTGCAGTTCCCGTATGCTCTTTGGTTGCATACCAAGGCAGCCTTTGTTCTTTTGGCTTGGGAGACACTAGAAAAGCACCATTGTCCAACAATCTGTTATCAGCAGCTCAGAATGAGTCTCTCCAGCACGTGAAATGGCAGGCTCAGCAGCGCACAGGGCCCGTGCATTGACTTGGGTGCGCATCCAGCACCACCAGTGTCCTTAATGTCTAGAACCTCTTGGGTCCATAGGGCTCATGTTTGCTCCTGTGAAGTCACTACAGGACATGGTGTAGTCAGGTCCAGATCCCATCCAACATGCCTCCCTGATATCAGTTCAGGGCAGGGATGGTGACCCTCTTCCCTGCCCAAGGGCCACATTCCCTCACAGGCAACCTTTTGGGATGCAAATGCAAATGGTGCACATGGCCAGAGCAACAGATGCAGCCCTTCTCTTTGGCCCTTAGTAGGCTGCACTGCAGCCACAGAAAAGCCAGAGACTTGTACATACGTGCCCACACTCTTCCGCCCAGAAAAGCGAGAGGCATGGCCACGCTGCAAGGGCACCTTCCAGGCAGGCCAAAGCACTTGAGGAGGGTATGGGGCAGGGATGTAGTCTAGGGAGAGCCCCAAGGGCCTTACAGAGAGTCCTGGAGGGCCAGATTCAGCCCCTGGGACCTGAGCTTACCCACTCCTGACGCAGGAGGTGCGGCTAAGGGTCTCTTCTTCGCTCCGCGCAGAGAGAGGCTCACTTTGCCATCCTCCGCCGAGTAGCTTTTTCTGGTTTAGTGCAAGCAGCACAAAGTGGCCTTTGGGGAACTGGAGAACTGTCTGCTCTAAAAATAGCAGTGGCACCACTTCTGAACATGAATCATTCCATAAACAAGCATCAGAACAAAATCCATCTCTTTTGAGCAGGCCAGTTATCTAACTACGAGTGCCTTTTGACATCACATTTTCCAACATGGGGAACGCTTTTGGGTGCACATCTCATCAAGGCATGAGAAGGCTGTGGGACCAAAGAGCCATGTCGACTTAACAGAGATGATATGTGGCTAGGGGTTGGCCACAGTCTAGTATGCTGGCCGCAGCTCTTTCCTGAAGAATTCTAGAAAGGTGGTTTTGTTTGTTTTTGGTTCCACTGTTTTTAAAGATCTGCCTCGAGAGCAGGGATCAACAAACCTACTGTGCCTCAGGCCAGTGTCTCCAGTGCCAATCGAGCGGAAGCCTGGAGGACGGGGAAGTGCGTGCCCATAAGCGTGTGCACACGCTATTTCTGGTGCACTTCTGGGTCGGAGGAGCACCGGAAATTGCTTGTGCGCATGTTCACTGGCCTTCTCCGACCCGGATGTGCACTGGAAAGAATGCTTGCGCATGTGCAAATAACGCTTGTGTATGCACAAATAATGATTGTGCATGCACACTAGCTATTTCTGGTGCTCCTCCAACCAGGAAGTGGGAAGCCGTGCAGTGCAGCGCTGGTAAGAGCGGGCGGCGGGGGTCACCGCAGGCTGGATAAACAAGTCCCTTGGGCCTTATCCGGCCCACGGGCCTTAGTTTGGGGATCCCTGCTCTAGAGGAGGAATGAGGAATCTGTGGCCCTCCTGCTGTTATTGGGCTACAGGACCCATCACCCTTGACAATTGCCCAAGTGGTTGAGGCTGATGGCAGCTGAAGTCCAATGACATTTGGAAGGCCACAGGGTCCCCTGCTCAGGAGGGGGTGGGGTGAACCATTTCCAAAGGAGTTGGGTGGAGCAGCAGTGAGGGACCGCCAGTCTGCAGTCCTGATTAACCCCAGCGGAGACCTTAATATGGCCCATGAGATGGTTTTCCCTGCATCATGTCCAGCTGCCCCATAAGGTATGAACTGCAACTCCCACCATCCCTAGCCATTGATCCTGCTTGCTGTGGCTAATGAGATATGGGGAAGAACAAGCAAGTGGTAGGTCCTCTGCATGGAGAATACAAATAAATGCTATTGGGTGACAGAGAGAAGGCAGAACTATTCAACACCTAGTTTGTCTCTGTCTTCACCCGAAAGGAAAGGATGCCCAACCTAGTGAAAACAGAATAAATGATGCAGGGAGGGAGCTGCAGCCCAATATAGAAAAAGAGGTAGTAAGGGAACACCTAGCCGCTTTAAATGAATTCAGATCTCCAGGGCCTGATGAGCTGCACCCAAGGGTACTGAAGGAGCTTGCAGATGTAATCTCAGAGCGTCTGTCTATAATCTTTGAGAATTCCAAGAAGAAGAAGAAGAAGAAGAAGAAGAAGAAGAAGAAGAAGAAGAAGAAGAAGAAGAAGAAGAATAGTAGTAGTTTGGATTTGATATCCCGCCTTTCACTCCCTTTAAGGAGTCTCAAAGCGGCTAACATTCTCCTTTCCCTTCCTCCCCCACAACAAACACTCTGTGAGGTGAGTGGGGCTGAGAGACTTCAGAGAAATGTGACTGGCCCAAGGTCACCCAGCAGCTGCATGTGGAGGAGCGGAGACGCGAACCCGGTTCCCCAGATTACGAGTCTACCGCTCTTAACCACTATAGCACACTGGCTTGATCTATTGATGAAAGCAATACATGCCCCTGGAGTGTTTATCTGCAAGCACCCCAAATGAAAAATTATTATTCTCGTCATCTTTCCAGCCTTTTTGTTTTTCCTCTACAGTTGTGTTCCCTGCACCATGGCTCTGTTTCTCTCCCTTTTCCCTTTTCACAACTAGCTCTGAAACCTCATCTCTGATGAGACCATGTGATGTTTCCCTGGTTTATTTTAGGAGCCGATATGACCTCCAGTTGTGAGAAAAGGAAACAGTGCATTTTATTCTGTCTGGAGCAATAATCTGCTACACACAGGAATGTCTATAATCTAATCTGAGCCCTTTCAGGCCAGGCAAGATGATCAGATGCTTCCTGTAGCGTGAGGATGTGTCCCTTCCTGCCCAGGCCTCCCTAATGCACAGCTTGCAGCAAGAGAGTGTGAGAGGGCAGCCACACAACGGCTTTTGCAGTGGCCTTTTTTCTAGGGCAGGCATTGACTCACCCTGGAGATGTCAACCAACACTGCAGCTTGGAGGGCAGGATCTGAGCCCCCTCCACTCAACAGATGGGAGTGGCCTGGTTAAGATCATGCTGGTCCTTGACTCAGTGTGAGACTCACCTCTGCCACAAAAGCTTGCCAGGGCACTCATTTGCCCCCCTGCCCTTCCCCATTCTTCCTGCTCCCTTGTCACCCAAAGCTAGCTTGAATTTAAATCGCACGCCTGTTACAGAAGATGCTCAGTTGAGTCTTGCAGAGTTTGAGGGCAGCCACTCCCTGTCTTGGTCAGACCGCACCTGGAGTACTGTGTCCAGTTCTGGGCATCACAATTTAAGGAGGATATTGACAAGCTGTGGTTACAGGTAGGTAGCCGTGTTGGTCTGCCCTAGTCAAAACAAAATTAAAAAATTCCTTCCAGTAGCACCTTAAAGGTAAAGGTAAAGGGACCCCTGACCATTAGGTCCAGTCATGACTGACTCTGGGGTTGCGGCGCTCATCTCGCTTTACTGGCCGAGGGAGCCGGCGTACAGCTTCCGGGTCATGTGACCAGCATGACTAAGCCGCTTCTGGCGAACCAGAGCAGCACACGGAAACGCCGTTTACCTTCCCGCCGGAGCAGTACCTATTTATCCACTTGCACTTTGACATGCTTTCGAACTGCTAGGTTGGCAGGAGCAGGGACTGAGCAATGGGAGCTCACCCCGTCACGGGGATTCGAACCGCCGACCTTCTGATCGGCAAGTCCTAGGCTCAGTAGTTTAACCCACAGCGCCACCCACGTCCTGTGGCACCTTAGAGACCAACTAAGTTTGTTATTGGTATGAGCTTTCATGAGAATGCACACTAAGCTCATACCAACTGACAAGCTGGAATGTGTGCAGAGGTAAGCCCTCCTTCCTGGGAGGTTTTTAATCAGAGGTTGGATGGCCATCTGTCTTGGATGCTCTAGTTGAGATTCCTGCATTGCAGGGGTTGGACTAGATGACCCTCAGGGTACCTTCTGCCTCTACAGTTCTATGGTTTTTTTGACTCAGCTGTGCACATCCCTGAGAGAGCATCTCCAGTAGTCAGTCTCTAAGGGGCCAAATGTGACACTGCTGTAGCACCAGAAATGCTGGAGGCCTTGGCTGCTGAGGGCTTTGGAAATCAGTATCTGCACCATAAACTAAGCCCTAAAAGCAAAAGGGAGCTGACACAAACTCCAGATTGCTGCTACATACATACATAAAGGTAAAGGGACCCCTGACAATTAGGTCCATCGTGACCGACTCTGGGGTTACGGCGCTCATCTCGCTTTATTGGCCGAGGGAGCCAGCGTACAGCTTCCGGGTCATGTGGCCAGCATGACTAAGCCGCTTCTGGCGAACCAGAGCAGCGCACGGAAATGCTGTTTACCTTCCCGCCAGAGCGGTACCTATTTATTTACTTGCACTTTGACGTGCTTTCGGACTGTTAGGTTGGCAGGAGCAGGGACCGAGCAACGGGAGCTCACCCCGTCGTGGGGATTCGAACCGCCGACCTTCTGATCGGCAAGTCCTAGGCTCTGTGGTTTAACCCACAGCGCCACCCGCATCCCACATACATACATACAAACACATATAATTTTATTTATATGCCGCTTTCCCACAGTTCAAACCATGCTCAAGATGCCTTACAAAAGGGGGTGGGGAATACTGTATTTACCCGAATGTAAATAAAAAAAATTGGGACCAACCTACATCGTGAAAATTAGGGTGCGCATTAGATTTGATGTTGCATTAGGTTCACATAAATACGGTAATTACAACTTAGCAAAAGTAGTCATAAAGAAGAAATAAAACTGCAAAAATACACAACCAAGTTGAACAATTTTCACATAAATCATAATAATATCTCAAGTAAAGACACAAAATAAAATATCAATAGCAGCAACAAGAACCCCTAAATAATACTCCAGCTCAAAAGCCTTCATAATCCAGAGGGGTAAGAAAGAGGTGACTTTGCAGGGATAGCTCTTCTTAAATTGCACCTGCTGAAATTCCCTTCTCTAAGCTAAATGTGCTGCAGCACCTTATTTATGTTGGTGGCAAGGAATAATAGGTGTTTGGTTGCTTTTTTTGTATTTTTGTTTAAGGAAAGAATTCCCTGGATACCAAGATCCAAGTTTGGTGCAAGTACTCTTTGGGGAGAGAATCCCAGTAGAGATTTAAAACTACAAAATATATGAAGATATAGGCTATTAGACCTTTAAAATATGTCCTTGTTAGTTCCAAAACTTCCCCCTTACCTTAGCATAGAAAAGACCACAAGTTTGTTAAGTTAAAAATGTTTTACTTGCATACTCCTCAAAGGTCAGATTCATGTGTTTTCCCATACATCAGACAGAAAATTGAGGCAGAAAAAACTTGGCTTAGTTACAGTAGTGGACATTCCCAAATTATTGATAGAGGAACAAAAGAATGGCTTGTAAGACCCATGTGGTCTGAGTTTGGAGCAACCAGTTCAGACCTCGTTAAACCCTGAGCCTCTCAGGTAGACTAGAGGAACAAAGCCTTGATAACCTATTCCCTCCCAAGGTGTGCTAAGCCTGGTAAGACAACTGACTTCCTTTGTGAATTAATTTGACATAAGTATGTTGTTTATATGAGGCTGGTTAGCCCACAATTTATTTATTTAAAACATTTACAAACTGCTCAATAGTTTAGAAATCTTGTAAGTCATTCACAACATAAAAACAGTAAGCAAAGTAATTAAAACAAGAAGGTAACATTAGAACAGTAGCATGAAAACGTATAAAAACAAATACACCCAAGGCACCCAAGGCATTCACACAAATCAAAGCAGGGACCCAGGGCTGTCTTAAGCATATGTGGTGCTGGGGTGCAAAGATCCGCCCAGTGACCCACCCTGGTTGCCCAGTCCCAGGCGCAAAGGACGGCGGAGCCAGCCGGCCACCTCAGTGTCTCGCTGGCTCAGTTGCCCCCAAACTCGTGGCACAGAGCCGCCTGTAGCAGAAGAGCCCGCCGTGGCGCTCCAACTGATGGGCGGTCTCTTCCCCAGACTCAACTCTTGGGCCCCAGACTCTTGGCCTGGTGCCCCTGAGAGCCCAGTGCCCGGGTGCCCTGCATCCAGAGTGCCTATGGGTAAGACGGCCCTGCAGGAAAAGCCTGGGCAGAAAATTGCATCTTTGCTAGTCATCTAGATCAACTGATGGTTTCTGCTTCATATAGGGAAGAGGGGGCATTCATAGCACAGAGGAAGCACAGGAAGTGCCAGTTTTTTGGTCGCTACCCTGTGGTATTCTGTAGGGTGTGATACCCCAAGCAGAATTTCCCAGGTGAGCTATGTCATCTCACATTATTTTACACAGCTCTGTTCCTTGCACAGCCGAGCACAGCTGAGCCATCTCACTCACCACCCAGGGAAAAGATGAAAAAAAGAGTCTTGGCCTGCAATCTCTAGGGGAGAAATCATAGTTCTGACTGTTCAGTCACTGCATGCCTGGTCCCCCATCCAATTCGATCCGGGAGAGAAAAAGTCTCACGTCCTGTATGTTGGCCCAGAGCCATCGCTGTCTCCACAGCTGTTCTGCTCATACAGGCCACAAAACCTTTCGGATTATTTGGGATTGACCAAGTCGGTGAGACGCCAAATATTGCTGGAGCTGGGGTGAGATGAGTTGGACTTCCTTGAAAAGCCGGCAGTGGCAAGTTGGCTCCCTGACCTGCTGTGGCCATGGGTTCAAATGGCAGATGCAGAGAAAGACCTGAGTATCTTATGCTCCAAATCTGGGATTTGTTCATGTCCCCAAACACCTTGTTCAGAGCTAGTATCAAATTCCAGGACAACAAGCACTTTTTGACTGCACCACACCTGATATTATACATGTAGGGCAGGTGGATGTGATATACCCATGGACCAAATTTGGCAGGCTGTGGCTGGGGATGGGGCATATATTTTTGAAATATATAATTATCCTCACCACAACCCTGTAAGGTAGGTCAGGCAACTGGCCCAAGAGGTCACCCAGTGAGTTGCATGGCGGAGCAGGGATTTGAATCTGGATCTCTCTGGTCTTTCTCTGACACTTGGCCATGCTCTGGGCTCCTCCAGGCAGCCTGTTTTTATTCAGCACCCATACTTAAAAAATTAACTTAAATTAGAAGTTATAAGTTTTTATTTATATATTTCAAAAATATTCAGCATCCATCCTGATTTGCTTACACAGAGCTTATCCTGTGCTTATGATCAGTCCTGTTTGTATTGACCCTGGTTTGTTTGCAGGGTAGTTAGGTATATGATGTCCTGGTTTGCCTGCGAGGTGTCTGCATGTCTTTCTTTCCACCAGTTAAAACCATACAGTTTCATCTGCTAAGAGTCCTTGAATCAAACGGCAATCCTACATGCAATCAATTTGAGTTAAGTGACTTTTGTGAAAATGTTGGGGTTGTAGCTAACTAGTGTTAAGAGAGAGCCTGGTGTTTGCGTGCGTTCGATGGTTGCAGTGCCAAATTTTGCCCGGGAACAAACAGGTTCAAACGTTTCTGAGCACAATTCAAAGTGTTGGTGTTGACCCTTAAAGCCCTAAACGGCCTCGGCCCAGTATACCTGAAGGAGCGTCTCCACCCCCATAGTTCTGCCCGGATACTGAGGTCCAGTGCCGAGGGCCTTCTGGCGGTTCCCTCATTGCAAGAAGCAAAGCTACAGGGAACCAGGCAGAGGGCCTTCTCAGTAGTGGCGCCCGCCCTGTAGAATGCCTTCCCATCAGATGTCAAGGAGATAAACAACTACCTGACATTTAGAAAACATCTGAAGGCAGCCCTGTTCAGGGGAGTTTTTAATGTGTGACATTTTGATGTATTGTTAATCTTTGTTGGAAGCCGCCCAGATTATCATCATCATCATCATCATCATCATTAATTCAGCCATAAAGCTCCCTGTGCCATTTTAGGTCAGTCATAGGAACATAGGAAGCTGGCTTATACAGCATCAGACCATCAAACTGGGACCTTAAGGTGAAGAGCAGGCAAGGAATGAATGAATAAACGAATGAATAGTACCTCAGCATTGCCCACACCAGCTGGCAGCAGCTCTCCAGGATTGCAGCCAGGGGTCTCCTATCTGGAAATGCCAGGGATTGTAAACTAGGACCTTCTGCATGCAGAACAGATGCTCTACCAGTGAACTTGGGGAAGGGTCATAAAGTCTCAGCCTAACCAACCCCACAGGGTTTCTGTGAGGATGAAATGGAGAAATGCACTTGCTGCTCTGAGCTCCTTGAAGGATAAGAAGAAACCCTGGGTCTCTTGGTATATTTTGGTAGGGACATTGTACTGACTAGCCACTTCCCTGCGTGGGGCCAGGGTGCCTGCAACCCAGGCTGATTCCACACTGCGAGGGCAAGTGCTGGATGTGGAATGCTCACTCAGCTGCTGCAAAAGGCACATCATGCGCTTCAGTATGTGCAGTGACATTTTGCAAGCTTTAAAAAAATAATAAAAACAAAAATTCAGGCCCCAGTGCACAATGACTCGGATTCACTCGGACAGAAGCCAGCCACATCACAGGGGGCAGAGCTGACTTTTCTACTTGCCAGAGCCCAGGAGAGTCAGAAGAAGGAGATTATTTTTATTTTAAGATCCCAAAAGGGCACCGTCGGAGCAAAGAGGGAGTTGAAGATCTCTCCGTCACTGATGGTCTGTTGCATTATACCACCTGCATTCTTTTTGGAGTTAAGAAATAAAAAGCTCCTAGGATGAGATGGGACTAGAGGGTGGTTTATGGAATATCTCTCCAGTGTAGTGTTCAGATTAATGCACAGGGACCAGCTATCAACTCCACAAGGGAGGAAAACTTGTGCAGGCAGAAGGTAGCAGTCTGACTGATTGCAAGACTTTTGCCGTGAACATAAAAGTGTACAAAGAGCCCTGCAGGATCTGTCTAAAGGCCCATCTGGTTCTGCATCCTGTCCTCACAGTGGCCAAGAAGATGCCTCAAGCTCGCATGTAGGACTTGAGTGTTTCCCAGAACTTGTGGTTCCCAGAACTTGTGGTTCCCAGCAACTGGTGTTTAAAGGCAAACTGTGGAGGTAGAACAGCCATGGTGGCTGGTGGAAGCCATGGATAAAGCCTTGTCATCTGTGATGTTGTTAAAAGGGGTCCAGGAAAATTATTCGGAACACTCTCATTTGACTACAATGGCAGCACTAGAGGTGGCGCTCCTTGAAATATCAGTTGCTGAAGAAAATGAGTGGGGAGAGTTGCTGATCCGCTTGTGTCCCGCTTGCAGGCATCTGCTTGGCCACAGCAAGGAGAAGAAGCTGGACTACATGAGCTCTTGGTCTGGCCCAGCAGGGCTCTTAAACCACGAGGCACACAGCATGAGCCCACAATACATGGCCAGATGGACCAGGAACCACATGAATCAGCTTCCAACCAAGCTGCCAGACAGAGCACTGCAATTGCAAAAACGGCTGCCTGTTGAAGTTCCTGTTAGCCTTTCCACCACTGGGCTGGGTACACACCATGGCCAATTTGCCAGGGAACTGCCCTCAAAGCGTCTATTGGCTGAATGTAACTGGAGGAAGGAAATGAAGTGGCACCAAAGACTGTGAGCCCCCTCCCTTGATTCAAAAAAAACCCTAAAGAGAGGACAGCTTTCACAAAGACTTAATCTCTCATCATCTATTTTATTATTCTTAGATCAAAGGGTTAT
Organism: Podarcis siculus; assembly: GCA_034642415.1. NCBI lineage: Eukaryota > Metazoa > Chordata > Lepidosauria > Squamata > Lacertidae > Podarcis > Podarcis siculus. The sequence continues at coordinate 1,250,908 of JAXCMG010000047.1, read as the reverse complement.
GTAACAAGAACAACAAAAAATAATCTCAAGGGATTATGCATTGTAAGGATGTAGTTTAAGGAGAATAATCCCATTATCTTCCCGCCCCCCCCCAAAAAACCCTCTACAATAAGAAATGCAGGATTGCGTCCAAAGAATTTGAACCCAGCCAGTCTGACGGGGTGCTCCACTAGCTGGCTGGTTCATTCTCCTTTCGTGATAAAACACCTCCAAAATGAACCAGACTGTCACTCATGAAAGTATGAAAAAGAGCTGCGTTTTTGTAATGTGGACGCACAATCTGCTCTCTAATTGGCTTCAGGAATGGAATTGGAGACCCACGGGTGGGTGGAAAGTTTTGAGTCCATCACAATGCAGGAAAAGGTAAAGGTAAAGGGACTCCTGACCATTAGGTCCAGTCGTGGCCGACTCTGGGGTTGCGGTGCTCATCTTGCTTTATTGGCCGAGGGAGCCGGCGTACAGCTTCCGGGTCATGTGGCCATGCAGGAAAAAGGCACTGCTAAAGTGCACCTGATCTGTCAAACTGAGCAAGGGTTTCTTTTACAGTGGAAGAGACACGCTATTGGTTTAAAGCAGTTTCTCACCAAGATGTCTTCTACACGAAGTTCTGGATTTAATGTAGTAGTTTAGGGCAGGTATTTTTTTTATAAGCAAGCACACATGCCCATGCACCACCATCATCTGAACTTAGCCTTCTCTAATAGGAGAGGAGAGGTAGGGATGCCTGGGGGTGGGGAGGGCAGAGGAGCAACAGACAGGGTAGCAGGTGCTTGCATCTGGTGCCTATATTCAAGTCCCCACAGTCCCTCGGGTGCTCTACTGCTGTGCCCTTGGTGGTGGGGTTAAATGCCAGGCCAGCATGTAATAAGACCACAGACATTCATGATATAATTGTGGGTGAGGATTCTGCCTTGGCACTTATTGCCAAGTCATGGGTGGGAGAGATGGGTGGGCTGGATCTTATCCACCTTTGTCCCACGGGATGCTCAGTGCAGCACCAACCCAGGCTACAAGGCCGGGGAGTGGGACTAGGCAGCCTGCATCTGACACTGGGCCTTGGAGACAGGTTAGAGATGCTCTTGGTGTACCACCCAACAGCTACCCAGCAGCCTCCCTGACACAGGTAGTCTTGAACATGGTGTTGGAAGAATCCGGGGCAATAATTTTGGGTAACTTCTACATCCACACTGAGGCTGCAGTTGAAATAGCCCAGGATCGTCTGGCATCCATAGAAACTATGGGACTGTTTCAGGTTTTCATTGGCCTGATGTGTAGTGATCAGATGGGATTACTATGAGGAATTATAAAATATGCATCAAGCCATTGTGTCCGCAATAAAAGCATTGTGTTGACTGGGTTTGATTCATTGACAATAATTTCTGATCAAATCCCACAAGCCTCTCCATCTCTGCCATCTGCTTTCTCTACGCCTGACAGGCACATATAAGCATTCTAAACACAGGCCTGTTGTTCATCAGGCATCCTCAGTACATAAAGATAGTAGGTTACTTTGATGTAGTTTGTTAATCTTAAGGCCAGGAAGAGAGTTCAGGAAGAGAGTTCACAAAGAGATGGTAAATGCTACCCATCCTTCCTCTCCTGTTGATTGCTGTTTATGACCTTCGGAGTTTCCTAAAAGCATTCCTTCTTGCTTCCTATTTTATTTACTCTGGACTATGCATGCTCAAATTGGCTCTTTGTAGTTTTAACTTTTAACTTTGTCCTCACGTGGGGTTTTTTGAAATGCTCAGAGGAAATCTGATTGGTTCTTACGAACACTATGTAAAAAGCTCTTTTGTGAATAAAACGACCTGGGCCAAGGGGTGGACAGGAATTATTATTATTGACACCTCCTCCCAGAGTCTTCCTGGTCAAACTTCGTGTGTATTCTATTAATCAGAGTCCAATCCTTCCTTGTTTTGGGAATGCTACACTGATGCGCAGATCAGGACATACCCTTGACTTGACTTTTGCTCCAGATGTGGAGAGGAGCAGTCTGGAAATGGGATGTGGGGTACTTGCCTGTGACTCCGTTGCCATGGTGGGTCATTCTGGTGAAGTTTGGACTCACAGCAGCCATTGCCCTCTGCAGGGGTGGGGGGACTGATTAAGATGGCCTGCCCCCAGAAGCCTACTGATCTTGATGGGTTCCTGGATGCTCTGGGCAGATCACCTGGATCCTGCAGAGGGTTTTATCTCACAGTGGAATGGTTAGATTTGGAGGACTATTGACACAATCTCTCCTGAACCCTGGTGTCCATTGACACAGGCTGGACGATGGCAAAGAACTCACCAGATAGAGCACATAAGCACAGTTACCATGTGGCTACAGGGCAGCAAAGCAGATTATTTGATGGCCTATACTGCATACCAAGTAACCATCCAGCACAGTTTTTCCAGGTCATCTGGAATCTGGCCTCACCTCTTGGTGTGGCTGGGCTTCGCAGGCAGCATAGGCCTGCTGTGGCTCTATGTGTGCGCATGATGCCACAGGGCTGTCTTGCCACATTTTGAAGTGAAGCCCCACCCCCATTCTGATAACACCATGAAGTCCTGAGTCTAAAATGACCAAACTGCACCACCGCCTAGACTTGACTTGGGGGGAGGGATTTATCATGAGTTCTCAACAGAAACAACTATTGAGTGTCACACGCCTTTGGACATGCAAAGCTGATCACAAAGAGGACTACTGGGCGTAGCCAGCATTTATGTGGGGGGGGGGGGCTGAGCTATCTGCAACACGATTGGTCAGTTAGTTATTTTTATTTATTTACTTGATGGGGGGAGGGAGGTGCCCCCTGCCCCCATTGGCTATGCCCCTGACTTCCTGCAACATTTCAGCACAATCTAATTCACTTCCCAGCATAGGAACCAGGTATTGTGGGGGGCGGGCTATAGCCGGAGGCCAAGTTTTGTGCAGATTGTCACCATTTTCTTTTTTCTTTTCTTTTCTTTTCTTTTTGGGGGACAGTGGGATTTTCTGGACCTCCAGCTTCATTTCCCTTCTCTCTGGCTCTCACTGAAAGCCGGTCCAGCACTTTATCAAAGAACTCCAGACAGTTTTAGAGCTGGCTGCGGGTTCAGGGGCATCTGCACTGGGAGAGAACCTGCTTTGCCTGCAGAAGTTACCCTGGAAGCATCTCCAGGTAGCGCTCGGGAAAAGACACTCTGTCCGAAAACCTGGAGCGCCATTGCTGCCGGTCTGTGTAGGCCAAAGTGGTGCTGTCCAGATGTCAATGGACTACAGCTCCCATTGTCCCTGATGGCTGATAGGCAGTGTAGTCCAGCAGCATCTGGAGTTCACTCTGTTGACTACCCACGGCGCAGACATCACTGAGTCAGGTGGACCACTGGCTTGACTTGGTACGAGGCACCATCCTACATCAGTAACTCTCCTCCACCAGCGGAGGTTGGTTCATTGGAGCAAATGGAGCCCTGCCCCACCAGCTTGCTCTGCCCTCGGCCAGCTGCCACTTGCCTACAACCCAGTGGAAGGGACTCCCTCATAAGGCAGAGGGCACTGGAGGTTTTTAAGTGGTTGGACGGCCATCTTTCAGGGATGCTTTGGTGTCATTCCTGCATTGCAGGGGGTTAGACTAGATGACCCTTGGGTCCCTTCCAACTCTGCAGTTCTGTAAACCAACCCCTTGTCAGCTGCCTCTTCCTTGTTAGTCTCAGTGCTGCCCTCGCACAACTCAGCAGGAAGCGGGGGGGGGGGGGGCAAACTAGGATTAGGGGGCTCTGCCTGCCCTTGGCTCTCTGGCGCCACCTACTGTTGGTCTCCCTGCCTCCCCCACCAGCCCACTCTGTTCCCTATCCCACCCCACGAGATTTCGGGAGCTTAATGCAGTGTTTATACCGTAATCTCTCTATTCAGACAGGTGGCTATTCCGGTTTGGATGGAGGAGTGCCCCGTCTAAGCGCGGGGGCGATGCTCGCCTCGCCAGTGTATAAGGGGACCCTATAAAACAGTGTTGCCAACAAAGGTCTGTATAGTTAAAGCTATGGTTTTCCCAGTAGTGATGTATGGAAGTGAGAGCTGGACCATAAAGAAGGCTGATCTCTGAAGAATGGATGCTTTTGAATTATGGTGCTGCAGGAGATTCTTGAGAGTCCCATGGACTGCAAGAAGGTCAAACCTATCCATTCTGAAGGAAATCAGCCCTGAGTGCTCACTGGAAGGACAGATCGTGAAGCTGAGGCTCCAAGACTTTGGCCACCTCATGAGAAGAGAAGACTCCCTGGGAAAGACCCTGATGTTGGGAAAGATGGAGGGCACAAGGAGAAGGGGACGATAGAGGACGAGATGGTGGGACAGCGTTCTCGAAGCTACCAGCATGAGTTTGACCAAACTGCGAGAGGCAGTGGAAGACAGGAGTGCCTGGCGTGCTCTGGTCCAGGGGGTCACGAAGAGTCGGACACGACCAAACGACTAAACAACAAATAAAACAGTGTCTCTTTCTCTCTCCAGCTCCGCTTGGAAGCAGCAGGGGGCCGAGGCGGAGAGGCCGGCCGAGAAAGAGGAGGGGAAGGGGCGATGGAGCGGGATTCGAGGGAACAAAGAGCCTGCAAGGAAGATGAATGGGAAGGAGCCCCCAACCCGCCTCCCTCCGCTCTGTTCGTGCCCGAAGCAGCTCCTCCAACTTCCAAGCCTCCAAGGGAGAGAGCGGGGAGCGCTCGCCCGGGCCCCGCTTCGCCCAGCAACGCGCCCGGAGTGTTGGAAGCGGCTCCGAGCCCCGGCCGACGGAACCAAACTGAACTGCATCTAGTGAAGGCGCCTGCCCCGGCCTAGGAAGCCGGCCGGGCGGAGACCCGAGGAGCCCGGCAAGAAAGCGGCTGCCGCTGTTGCTGCGAGTTCGACGCTGGGCGACTCTTCGGACAGACCCCGCGGCAGCGCAAAGCAGACGGGGGAACGCCAAGCGGGGCTCCCTCCGGGCGCGCCGGAACCGACGAGGGGGCCCAGAGGGCGGCGGGAAGCCTTCTGGAGACGCGCCCCGAGTTGGCCGCCGCCAGCGCCGAGGAGCCCCTCGCCGGCCGGGGCGCCGGAGAGCCGGGCTGGGAGGCGCTGCCGAGCACGGCAAGCCGGCCTGCGGCTCCGCCTACAGCTAGTCCCCGGCGGCCTGCCAGCCAGCCAGTCGGGGCCGGGGAGGAGCCCGGCCTGGGCGGGAGGAGCGGAGGCCCGGCCTGCCCCAGCCAGGGCACCGCGGCGCTGGCGCGGCGAAACCTGAGTCGGAGCTGACCGGCCCTGGAGCGCAACGCGGGCAGGCAGGACGCGGGCTGCGAGGGCGCCGAGCGATCCTTCTGCCAGGTCGTCCTCCAGGCCAAGGTGGGCCGGCTCTGCTTCGGGGAGAGAGGAGCCAGAGCAGCGCGACCACGACGGGCAGGAGGGCGAGGAGCGCGGGCGGGCGCCCGGCTGGGGCCCTCGGAGGAGCTCCGGAGCGCCGGGCGCGGCTCTCCTCGGCGGCGTGGCGCGCCTTGGCGCTGGCGTTCTGGGCCCTGCTCGGGGCGAAAGGGCCCTGGTTCCTGCATTGCGTGGGTTGGACTAGATGACCTTTGGGCAGCAGCGTAGCGTGGGTTGTCAGCACCCGGGGCAAGGCAAGTAATTTGCGCCCCCTAACCCGGGGCAAGGCAAGTAATTTGCGCCCCCTAACCCCTAACCTTCCGCCGCTGCTAGCTTCTTGCTGCTGCTGCCTGGGCTGGGGTATTTACGGTAAGGTAGCCACGGCGGCGGCGGGGGGTCCGTGTCAGGTGATCTGAGGCGAGTTGCCGCTGGCGCTGCCGCCCAAACGACGCCGCTTGCCTGGAGGAGGAGGAGGGCAGAGAGGCGAGGAAAATGCAACAAGGCCCAGCAGCTGCAGCAGCGGCGGCGGGCTGTGAGGAGGGGCTGCCTGGCGCGCCCTCCGCGGCCCTGATGCGCGGGGACCGCGGCGAGCGCTGAGAGCCACTGCCTGCTGGACGCGCGCACAGCTCGTCGGTTCCGCGAGACATGGGGCTCTGCTACAGCCTGCGCCCGAGGCTCTTCGGTGACTCCGGAGGTGGCGAGCGCGCCCCCCCCCCCGATGTTGCGCCCGGTGCGGCCGGCCCCCCCTGCACCCCCCACGCTACGCCACTGCCTTTGGGTCTCTCCCAACTCTGCAGCCCTGTGAGTTTACGACCCGAAGAGCCTTCCCTCTGTACCGCTGCCCTTCACCCCGACGGTCTCTGCTCAAAATGGGACGAGGGCAGCGGGCGCTTCACAGGACCCACCCGCCCCTCGAGTTGCTGGCGGCTGCAGGGTGGCGCGTGTTTTCCTTGGCGACACGGATCCCGGGCCAGAACGTTCCCCCATCTGAATGGCCATGAACCCCCCTTAGCTTCCCCGTGAACGTGTGAATGGCCTCAACGCAGTTGTGAATGTAAACGATAAGAATTATCTGATTTCGGTTTTCTAAAGGAAGAATTAAGTACCTTGCAAGAGAGTGCATTTACACGACACTTCTGCAAAGTTACCTCCCACAGATTCCTTTTGTTACCTTCCACAGATGGTTCCCACTAAGAAGCTGCATCAGTATTTTTAGACACATCAAACCGGCCCAGCTTCCCTTAGGCGCAGTGGAGCCACCTTCTTCCCCATGGAGGCTTTTTGCCTGTGCCTAAGGAATGGCGAGGGACGCAGGTGGTGCTGTGGGTTAAACCACAGAGCCTAGCGTTTCGAATCCCCGCAATGGGGTGAGCTCCCATTGCTCAGTCCCCGCTCCTGCCAACCTAGCAGTTCGAAAGCAAGAAGTGCAAGTAGATAAATAGGTACCACTCTGGCAGGAAGGTAAATGGCATTTCCGTGCGCTGCTCTGGTTTGCCAGAAGCGGCTTAGTCATGCTGGCCACATGACTCGGAAGCTGTACCTCGGCCAATAAAGCAAGATGAGCGCCACAACCCCAGAGTCGGTCACGACTGGACCTAATGGTCAGGGGTCCCTTTACCTTTTTAAGGAATGGAGAAGCCAGCAGATGGCGTTGCCTTCACCCTGTCTGCAACCTCTGAGGTGGTGGCTGTGGTGGTAATACAAGGTGGTACTTATGTCCAGTGGCTGAGTTTTGCCAGGCTGGACTCTTCCTTGACAGTTTTGAGCACAATAGGCTGGGCTACATGTTGCTCAGTTGTCGTGTGTAGACCTAAGTCTGCATCAGCTGCTGCCCTTTTGGGCATACAGTATGTACGATGTACAAATTTGGACATGTATGTAGAGAGTTAGGAGACTTGTAGGAACTGAATGGTAACCAAATAATGTTAATGCATTTTGACTTACCATCTCTGTGCAGGAGAGAAGATGCAGAATTTTAGGGGAAATGTTTCGGTGCAACTTCTATAATTTTTTTTTTACAAAAGTGACATCACCACTGTCCGTGTTTCTCTTGTTGACATGTACCTCAGGTTCATAGACCTGAGATATTCAACAAGGTGTCCTCTGGAGATTGTTGTACAGTGGTACCTCTGGATGTGTATGGGATCCGTTCTGGAGCCCCGTTCGCATCCTGAAGTGAACGCAACCCGCATCTGCGCGTGTCGCCGCTTCCGCGCATGCGTGTGACGTCATTTTGAGTGTCTGTGCACACGCGAGCGGCAAAACCCAGAAGTAACGCGTACCGTTACTTCCGGGTCGCTGCGGAGTGCAACCCGAAAACGCTCAACCTGAAGCTACTTCAACCCAGGGTATGACTGTACTACCATTCTCGCCAGTGTGGTCATGAATGTCAAAGACATCTGCCCAACACCATGTCAGCTACCTCTGTCTTGGGCAAAGTTTACATTCTGACATTTGGTGCTGATTGCAGAAACACTGGCATCCTTAGAAATCAAGCTCCTAGCCCCTGTGATTGTTAAAAGAGGCTTGAAAGGTTGAGCCCAGTGAACTTTCAGAAGCTGTGGAACAAGGCTGGGTTGAGCCAGATCAGAAAGAGAGCAGCAGGGCTATAGCAGCGCCTTGCATGACGCAATGCAAGATAAGCAAATGTGCCCATTAGTATTATAACTATTATTATTAAAATTTGTTAGTCACTTTTTGCCTTACCCAAGGCAACAATAAGCAATTTCCAACCAACCTTTTCTTGCTGCGAAGTGCAATTCAGTATTTTCCTCAACCCACCCAGCCCCTACATTAACTTCTGCGGGGGGAGAGGAGAGCCCCTGAGTATCTGTGCATGTGCAGAGTGCTTTGACTTTGCATCTGCATTGATATCTTCAACTGCCATAGAATCATAGAATTGCAAAGTTGTGGTGGATCCTGGGGGTCATCTAGTGAAACCCCCTGCAATGCAGGAATCTCAACTAAAGCATGCTTAAAAATCTCCAATATCCTACCACAGCTCTAAGGTGAAGTGAGAGCACATTGCTCACCCTGCAGGCAACTGCGGGGAGAGGGGTGGTCTTGCACACCCAGCCAAGGTTCTTGTGGAGGAGCAGGGAGGTTATGGCAGGCAGGACTCCATGTTGCCTCAACAGTGGTCAGCATGGCAAGAACCAATGAGTGATGACACGGGGGCTGATCTTTCCCTCCTTCTCCCTTTAACTGGGTTGGTGCCTTGTAGTCAACTGCTAGCACCAACTGGAGATTATATTTATAAGGCTGGTGCTGATGGAAGTTTCTCACCTGGGATGAGCAGCAGTTCTGAGCTGTGGGTGGGTGTGAATGTCTGCTGGGACTGTAGCATGGGAGGAAAGGGCGAAATCCCTCCCACCCCCTGATGTCCCAATAACCATGTGAGCAAACAGCTGCTACCCATAAACAATTTTCCAAAGGCACGTGGAATGTTAAATGATACCCTTAATGATATCCACATGCAGCCTTAATGCTACCTGACTCTTAGCAGCAACAAAATGTTCGTGCCTTTGAGGCCATTCTATATACAAAAATATGCATATTAAAATGTTTTTCTGTACATGCATCTGAGGTCTGCAGCGATGCAAATTTAGAAAGCAAAGGTAAAGGTAAAGGTACCCCTGCCCGTACGGGCCAGTCTTGACAGACTCTAGGGTTGTGCGCTCATCTCACTTAAGAGGCCGGGAGCCAGCGCTGTCTGAAGACACTTCCGGGTCACATGGCCAGCGTGACGAAGCTGCTCTGGCGAACCGGCACCAGAGCAGCACACGGAAACGCCGTTTACCTTCCCGCTATAAAGCGGTACCTATTTATCTACTTGCACTTAAGGGTGCCTTCGAACTGCTAGGTGGGCAGGAGCTGGGACCGAACGCCGGGAGCTCACCCCGCCGCGGGGATTCGAACCGCCGACCATGCGATCGGCAAGTCCTAGGTGCTGAGGTTTTACCCACAGCGCCACCCGCGTCCCTAAATTTAGAAAGACAAGGTCCCAAATGCTGGCCAGAGTGGCAGTGGCAGCAGATGACTTAATAAAGAGATGGTTGACATCTTCTCTTGACGACCTTCCAAAGAACTCCCAGATGCAACAGGGAGGCTTCACTTGCCAACCCATAAATGAATTTAAAGCCAAGAAACTTTACTTAAGACCAAGGACATTTCCGGGCCCCAGAGCTCTTGGAGCGCAGCTAAGACTCAGCAGGTTAGCAGTTCAAGAGTAGCAGCTGCCATTAAAATATCCAGTTACTTGTCCAGTGAGCAGGAAATCACTTCCAGGCATTGCTCACCTGTTCACAGCCTTTATAGGCCAGACACCTGAAGTGGGATCTGCAGGCTGTTTCTGCTGCACTGGAATCCTGGGAGCAGCCTGAGAACTGACAGACTGCTTGTGCTTTGCCAGGATCTTCCACCTGCCAGCATAGCAGGGGCAGCAAATTGTGGGCTGTGCACAATGCACCTTGCGGTTGTGATCCAGACACAGAAAGCCTTGCTATCCTGCACTTTGGGGGACCTAGTAGTGCTTTCCATACTTGAAGAAAGAAGGGACTGCACTCGTTGCTAGTCTTAATCAGAGCAGATCCATTGAAACTGCATGCTGATTTCAATAGGTCTACTCTATTTCAGTTCTCATGGTAGTAAAGAAAGGGATGATTTAACAGGAACCCCAAAAGCTGGTCTTAGACGAAAACCAGAAACATCTGGGCTTGAGTTCACACAGTCAAAGCACATAGATTTGTTATCGCCTCACCTCAAAAAGGATACTGTAGAGTTGGAAAAAGTTCAGAAAAGGGCTAACAATCCAAGGGAAGGAATGCTGCAGCATTTTAGTTTGGAGAAAAGGCAAGAAAAAGGTGACATGATAGAAGTTTGTAAAGTTAATGTAGGACATGGAGAGATAGGACGAGAGGTTACTGAACCCCTTATTGCAGGGGGTTGGACTAGATGACCCTGGGGTCCCTTCCAGCTCTACCATTCTGATTCTATGAACCCAGGACCTTCTGCATGCAAAGCAGTTGCTCTAACCAGTGCGCTGTGGTCCTTCCCTTAAAAATAAACTGAGATTCCGGTGGTCACTGTTTTTTATTTTCATAAGATTTATGCACCAATGAAAACAAAAAAGGTATAGGTAAAGGACCCCTGACAGTTAAGTCCAGTCGTGAAGGACTCTGGGGTTGCGGCGCTCATCTCGCTTTACAGGCCGAGGGAGCTGGCGTTTGTCCACAGACAGTTTTCCCGGGTCATGTAGCCAGCATGACTAAGCCGCTTCTGGTGAACCAGAGCAGCGCACGGAAACGCCATTTACCTTCCCACCTATTTATCTACTTGCACTTTTTGGCGTGCTTTTGAACTGCTAGGTTGGCAGGAGCTGGGACTAAGCAGCAGGAGCTCACCCCGTCGCGGGGATTCGAACCGCAGACCTTCTGATTGGCAAGCCCAAGAGGCTCAGTGGTTTAGACCACAGTGCTTCCCTTACCAATGAAAATAGGGACTTCCTAAGGGAAAGCGGGACATTCCGGGATCAAATCAGAAACTGCCATCAGCCCCAGCAAAGATGGCCATGGATCATGAGAGCTGAAGTCTCACAAGTGCCCATCGGGCAGGCAGCTAGGAAAGGCACCAAGCTCAGGGCATTGTGGGAATCCAGAAGTGTCTGTGCCATGGTGGGCTCCTTAGGGCACCTGCGGGTGGCTCTGCCTGCTGGCTTTCTCCTCTTCCTTAGGCTCAGCACTGACCCTGGTGAGGCTCGGGAGGGAGCAGAATGGGACAAAACCAGAATTTGCTCGCTCGACCACCCGCTGCCTCTCTTGTCTGCCCCCCACTGGCCTGCAATGGGCATTGGTCACCAGGTCAGCTTGTTGGTGCAGTGGGCAGCTGAGCACTAGCACAGGGGAAGGGATGAGTGAATCTGTGAATCCTGATCAGTCTTCCTGCTGCCCTAAGTTCAGTTCTAAACACTTCCATGCAAAACTGAAGACTCAAATGGTTAAATCGTAGAGTGTTCTTGAAGGGAAACTGCTGGGTGGGAAGAGAACAAGGCCATATGTTGCGTGATAGAAAGGGAGTGAGCAAGCTTTGTCACAGATAAAGAAGCATTTTGGAGACCGCAGGAGTTCCTGCTGCAGAAGCTTCAGAGAGAACTGCAGGTGTAGCGCTTCTGCCTCGCTGACGGTGTAAAATAAGGTAGCAGCCAAGGGGACTAATTACGCCGGACGAAAGGTGTAAACTGCTCATTGGTTAGTGCCGCTGAAATGATGCTTTACGACGGTGTTGAACTCGGGTAGGGACACCTTGACGAGCCTCCCTTCACGCCGGCCGCAACGCTGGGAAAGATTCCTGCAGAGAGGATTTCATACAGGATCATCTTTGCTGTCGCTCTGCTTCCTTTGAGCGAGGCTTCGTCTGGCAGCGCTGCGACTCCAGAGCGCAGCCTCGCTAGAGAACTGGAGGGTCTTGGAAAGCGGCACAAGCCAGATGTTAAGGGGGAGGGGAACTGCCCATCCTCGCCTTCAAGGGGGGTGGGGAAAGAGGAGGGGAGTGGAAGGGAGGCAAATCAAAAGCTTCTCTGACCCAAACCAGGACGGGGGGGGGGGGGGGGGGGGGGAGCCCTCCATCATCTGTGGCAAAGACGAGCCGGGTCTTGGCAAGGTTCTCCCAGAGCTCTATTAATAACCTCCTCCAACCGCCCTGGGAGCACAGAAGGCAGATGGGCCTGGCTGCCTCTTTGCTACAGCAGCCTTTGTGGCCCAGCCAAGGCAAAACAAAGGCCTTTCCGTCTCTCCCCGCTGCCCCCGTGTGGGGAAAGGGCCTCACAGCTGAGCAGGCGTTCTGCGTGTAGAAGGTCCCAGGTTCATCTCCAGGGAGGACGAGGTGAGACACACACACCCCACTCCACCGCCTGGAATATTGGGCGGCAGCTGCCGGTCAGTGCTGACAATACTAAGCTAGACAGACTCATTGTCTGACAACATGAAGGCAGCTTCCTATCCTCTGTTTCTTCTACATGCCCCCTCCCTTTCTCCCCACCAGCAATAAAACACTGTGGGGCGTCCCAGTTATGTGGATAATGTAACCACAGCAGTTTCCTTCCTCTTGGGGGGAAAAGTCTAATCAAGCTCTTTCACTGAACAGAACAAGTCCCTCCCCTCCCATGACCTGTGCTTAACAAAATTGGTGGAATAAGCACATCTCTCTCAAGGGCATGAAGTATAAAGCAGTTTATAGGTGAAGACAGTAAAGTGCTCAGTGTGAGCCCTGCTCTTCCCCCTACCAGAGAACCTAAAACCCCAATCCTTATAGCAAAGACCCTCCCCATACAATCGAACCCTCGAAAGCCCCCCTCTTGATTCCATGCTTTGCATCTCCTGAGAGGGGCATGTAGCTGCCCTGAGCTTAATTCCTGTACATTAAAACGCTTAGAGGAGCCCCCGCTTAGCCTTAACGCTGCTCAACAAAATTACAATTTGCAGTATATAAATTAATTACACTATACAAGCAACGACCGTTTAAATAACCTCACACTTAACAAAGAATGCTCCCTCCGTGTGTGTGTGTGTGTTCAAAACCCAAACCCAATTCCATGCCAACGGCCACCGTGAATATTCAGTGCATAAACTGTGTCCAGGCAAGAGGACTGTCTGTTGTTCATGGGGGTCGAGGGGCTGAATCCATTGGGCACCATCGAGGCAACTACTGCAAGGTACAGGCTGCAGAAGAGAAAACACAAAGCGGCTGACTAGCATCCAAATAAATCCACACCTTTGTTTGAAAACAAAAATCCCTACTTTCAAATCAGACGCAGCAATCTCAGGGGACTCCTCTTTAGCTCAAGGGCCACACTCCCTTCTGGGCAACCTTTTACAGGCCACATGTCAGTGGTGGGCGGAGCCAGGGGGGAAAGCAGGCCCAGCAGTTAATGCAAGTTTCCCCAGAGAAGGAAGGGGCTCTGAGTTCAGGGCCATATTCTAGCCAGGTGCAAAGCAGGGCCAGGGAGGCTGTGGCTTGGGAGAGTCCCTGAGGGCCAGACAGGGAGGCTTGGAGGGCCACATCCAACTCCTGGGCCTGAGGCTCCCCGCTGTTGCTCAAGAAGTGGGCAGTAAAATTTGAGGCAAATTTTTAACTATTATTTTATAATCATTAGTTTAATAAGTGATAAATCGTTATTTCAAGAACAGCTCTGTACGTGGAAAGCTGCTCTGCTCAGGGCCAAATGGATCTCCCTGACATACTTGCTTTCCTGCAAGTTTTTTTCTCCTCCTTCCTTTATTCCCTCCTTGAAACACAGCACATCTGGGGGAGCCTGGCTGCAACTCACAGAAGGTGGGAACACTGAGGGAGGAATGGGTACGGAACGGAGTGTCATGCACAAGGGCATGGCTGACTCTCACCATAAGCATTTTACACAAAAATATTTTGAAGCAGGCTTCCCTTGTAAGTCTGTATTAGCTACCTACCACCACCACCCCGGCCAAGAAATCAATGGGACTGTAAGCCCTGCTCAGTGTAAAGGTAAAGGGACCCCTGACCATTAGGTCCAGTTGCTGACGACGCTGGGGTTGTGGCGCTCATCTTGCTTTACTGACTGAGGAAGCCGGCGTACAGCTTCCCGGTCATGTGGCCAGCATGACTAAGCCGCTTCCGACGAACCAGAACAGCGCACGGAAACGCCGTTTACCTTCCCGCTGGAGTGGTACCTATTTATCTACTTGCACTTTGATGTGCTTTCGAACTGCTAGGTTGGCAGGAGCAGGGACCGAGCAACGGGAGCTCACCCTGTCTCAGGGATTCGAACCACTGACCTTCTGATTGGCAAATCCTAGGCTCTGTGGTTTAACCCACAGCGCCACCCGCGTCCCCCTTCTCAGTGTTGACCCACTGAAATCAATGGTCCTAAGTTAGCCCTCCTCATTAAGTTCGGTGAGTCCACTCTGAGTAGGACTGGCACTGAATACTTCCCATGGTGACCAAACTAAAAACAAATAGGAAGGCTGCTGTAGAGGAAGAGGAAAGTAGCAATGGCAGAGGTGGAAGGGACACCAAGAGTCATTTAGTCCAACCCCCTGCGATGCAGGATGCAAATGTCTTTATGTGATTAACTGTTGCGCTTTGTTGGATTAGAGAATGAGCGAGAGAAGTCAGCCTGGGGTGTTTTTGTGAAACTGACACACAGCCACTTGGCGAGGGGACACAACGCAGCCCAGGAAGCCCATTCACAAGCTCAGGCTGGGACTCTGGCCAGATGAAGGTCCTGCCACCTGCCAGGACACCCCTCTACCTCATTTGACTTCTCCCAGGCTCAGGAGCTTACGGCAAGCAAAGATGAAGGATTAAAACGATAAACCATCTCCATCATCATAAAAACGTGCCCTCTGAGCCTCTGGGGAGATTTCTGTGTCAAATGTGAGGCTGAGTGTTTCTGCCCCCACCCCCAAACTAAAATGCATTTTGCTTTGATAAAAATAATTTAAAAAAGCAAATCCCCACTGCTGCCGCTTGCCCAGCATGGTGGCTGCTCCTGGGGAAAGCATTTTCCCTCTACTCCCCCCCCCCCCACTTCAAAGGATTGTCTCTCTGGGTCCTTCTGGACACCTGCCTGCCCCCCACCCCCCACTGCCCTGGGCAAAACAGAGTGAGGACTCCCCCCCATTCAATAAGCATGCAAATGCCTGGGTGGACAGACATGGCCCCTGCTCCCAGGCTTTATGGTTTCCAGGCCATTTGGCAGGGAAAAGAAAATGTCTCTTTGCCCCTTCCTCCCCTGGGGAAGACCAATGCTCCTGAGGCCCAGCTCCCGGAAAGAAAGGGGGGGGAGGACCAACAGGGCAGTTAATTCCAATTAACCAGCCAAGCTCAAAAGGGGAGGGGCGACTTGCAGACCCCTCCCAAACTGGAAGGAGACAGACACAAAGATCTCCTTCCTCCCTGGGACGGAGGAACTATGTGGCCACCTCCCCCCCCCCACCAGAAACCTCACAGACAGCCCTGCTGTGTCTGATCCCCTCCCCATGAGGATTTTGTTCCACTCCACTTAGCACAGCAGAGCACTAAAATGGGGGCTCTGCTGTTCCTATAGTTTTTGTCTATATAGTAACACACATACACCCCTCCGCCACAACCCGCCCACCCTACCCCACCTCTCCACACACCCAGCCCCCCTGCAATGGAACAATTAGTCCTGCTTACTGGGGGGGGGCTGGGCAACCCTTGCTTTCATCTTATGAGGTCTGCAGACTCAACCCTCAACTGAGACTTTAAGCAAAATCAAAGGATCGTTTGCACACCTGCACGAAGCGCTTGACCCCATTCCCTTCCACTCAAAAGAGCACATGTGCGCATGTGCAAACTGTTCACCCCAGATGACCTGCAGCAGGGAAGGGGGAACCTTTTTTTCGAAACCGGCCTGCAGATTCGCTTGGGAGGGCAGGTGTCGGTGGTCGCAGGCACCAGGTGGCAGGCAGGGCCAGAACCCGGAAGTGGGGAGACAGGGCTGGGCTGCAGGATTGCAGCTCTGTGTCTCTCTGGGCTCCCCCAGATTACCTGCTCAGCGGAGGCCACTTGGGCAAAGGGCACACTGCCACGCCACTCCCGGTCAGCCTACACCTGCCTCTTTTCTTACTTTCCAACCAACCCAGGTACGTGGCCATGCGGGTCAGCCTCCTCCTTAGTCTCAGTGGCCTGCTGTCCAGGATGTTTCACTTGTGATGCTACAATGCTACAACTCTATGAGTGCTGCCCCTTGTAGACTCAAAGCTAGAATTAGCCAGCTCCACCTCTCATGAACTCTGGCTGCCTCCCTGCCTTTTGCCCAGAAAGTCCGGGCGGGCGCCAGGCCTGCTCAGTCCAGCATTCGCCCCGATTTGCTTGCACAAATCTCCCAGGGAGGCGAGACGATGCCTGGCCTTTACTGAGCCCTCGTTCTGGCTTGCTTTCGGGAACAGCTATAGGAAAATGAAAATTGGTCCTGCATTAAAGAATGCAAGACGAGCCCTGCAGCTGGATCTGGCCCGTGTCCTGTCACCGAGCCCAGCATCCTGCTCTCACAGGGGTCAGCCAGATTCCTGTGGGGAGCCCATGAGCAGGATCTGAGCACAAGCGCAACTTTCCTCTCCTGCAGTTTCCAACAATTAGGATTCAGAAGCGTTTCCTGCCTCTGGGGGTGGAGGTAAAAGGTAGCCAGCAGGAGGCAGAACAAAGCCGTCAGGGTTCATAGCCATGGATGGTTACTTTCTGTTTTTTTAAAAGTATAAACATCTGCTGTGAAATGCTTTGGGAGGCAAGAATTTTATGATAACCCTGAGGAAGAGCTCAGTTGGTAAAGCACGAGACTTCTAATCCCAGGGTCATGGGTTTGCGCCCCACGTTGGGTGAAAGATTCCTGCACTGCAAGGGGTTGGACTAGATGACCCTTGTGCTCCCTTTCCAACTCTACCATTCTAGGATTCTATGAAATACAGTGATTGTTTAGCTGAGACTCCTGCGCCGCAGGGGTTGGACTAGATGCCCCTTGGGGGACCCACAGTTCTATGAGTCTATGAATAAAGAACGGCAACAGAACCCAACCAAGACTTGGTAAGGAAGAGAAAGGGCACTCACAGCTTCTCACAGAGTCCAGCATCCCCTCCTTGCCAATGGCTTCCGCTTCCCACTGCGACTCCTTCATCTGGAGGAAAAGGAGAAGGAAGAGAGGGAGGCGAGTCGTCTCCTCTGATCTCCATGAGGGCGCAAGAGGGGCCTGGCCGGATCACAGCAAGGGCCCATCTAAGACCAGGATCATGTTTCCATCGGGGCCTCTGGGATGCCCATGAGGAGAACAGGAAGGCAACAGCTCTCCCCCACTGGAGTACCATACAGACACACACACACACACACACACACACACACACACACACACAGCAACTAACATTCAGAGGTAGGCTGCTTCTGCCTATGGAAGCTCCACTTAAGACAGTAGGGCTAGAATAAGAATCCTGCTGGGTGAGACCCCAAAGTCCACGGGGGCCACTATTCTGCCCCATGCAGCAGCCGGCCCAATGAGCCAGGAAGCCGGCAAGATTTTATTTATTTAAAGTATTTCAAAAGGACCTGCATATTCTTGAAGAAGAAGAGTTTGGATTTGATATCCCGTTTTATCACTACCCGAAGGAGTCTCAAAGCGGCTAACATTCTCCTTTCCCTTCCTCCCCCACAACAAACACTCTGTGAGGTGAGTGGGGCTGAGAGACTTCAAAGAAGTGTGACTGGCCCAAGGTCACCCAGCAGCTGCATGTGGAGGAGCGGGGAATCGAACCCAGTTCACCAGATTGCGAGTCCACCGCTCTTAACCACTACACCACACTGGCTCTCTCAAGAAGGATGTGAAGGCAAAAGTGCTTTCCTGCTCCTAATCCCTGCCTCCTTCCTCCTTCCAGAACTGTCGGCCTGCTGCCTCTGAACACGCAAAGGAATGGGCTCTGGAACTGGATCTCCAGAAGGGGACAGGTAGAGGGCAGGAGGCCCTCTAGGGACACCCAACTCTCACCAGCCCTAGCTAACAAGGCAAATGTCAGGGGTTGTGGGAGTCTGGCGTTGCCTGGAGGGCCCCACAGCCCCCTCTGCCTGCACCAGGCCAAGAGGGGGCTTCGAAGGCCCTTCTTCCAAAGGCAATGAGATTCTCTGGGAAGTGAGCCCAGGGACCAAGCACATGCCAGGCAGGAACGGAGCCCCAAAGGCCACCTCGCTCCCACTGCACGGATTCTGCAAAGGATGCTTCACTTGAGATTCCGGCATTGCAGAGGGTTGGGCCTGGGGGGCGGGGGGGGGGGCTTCCAACTCTATGGCACTTAAGAGCCTACAATGACACAGCCAATCTTCAGAAAACATTATCTTTGCTTTGAGGCTGGGTTTGTGTTTTTTTTTTAATCAATTAAGCAGTGTATAAATCTTATGAAATAATAAACCACCCAAATCTATTTTTCCATGCCCTGCGCCAGCCAAGCCTCCTCTGCCAGCCCCGTGATGCCCAGGCGTGCCCTCACTGCAGCCCCCACAGAACGCAAAGTGCCCTCCTGTACCTTGATCTGCTCTTTCAGGTATTCCGCTCGGCCCATCAGTGTCTGGATCTGCAAACAGTCATTCACTCGGTTGATTAGGAGGAAAGAAGAAGAAGGAGCCCCTGTTTAAAGCAGGGTCATGCAGGATGGCAAACCACATGGGAACCCTCCTGCACGGCACCTCGAATCCCACAGAAGAAAAGGTGGGGCACCATACATATAACAATCCCCTCTATTTCCAATGTCCACGCTGTGAGTGCCAATCATTTACGTAGCCAAACTGGCACTAATCGCAAGGAGCTGTGGCAGCAGGCTTCCCCAAGGCTTGCAGACGTACAAAAGTGGGGCAAAATGGTGGGGAACCCCAAAATAGCTCAACTGGGGGCTCAGAAGTGACAGATAGGGGGTAGAATGGAGCGGCTAGAATCTTGGACCTGGAGTGTCCCACACTGCAACATTTTACTGCAGGTCCACAACAGCTGAGCCACGTCCGTTCTGCCACCTGCGCCCTTTAGTGCCCCCTGCTGGGCACCCTCGCTTCCCAAATGCATCCTGCAGGGCTCCCCCACTTCTAAATAACAGCAGCGGCAAAGGGACCAAGCACAGCTCCAGGGACCAGGTGGATACAGACCTCAGCATGCAGCAACTCCCGTCTCCTTCCCGCAGGCTCAGCTGGAGGCAGGAGGGAAAGAAAACCATATAATATGATTTATGCTGTAACTGTGATGCTTAGCATGTTTTTGCTCATGGTGTTTTATGGATTGTAGTTGCTTTGCTGATGATTTGTTAAGTCTTCAATATGACTTATGTTGTATATGGTAAGCTACTTTGGGATTTGACTGAATGGAAAGTGGCAGAGAAGTGCAATCGATCAATCAGTCCTGGAAGGTGGGGTTAGACTGCACAGGAGACCTTACACAGCCCTCTCTGGCTTAGGCCCAGGCTCTCTGAAGAACTGTCATCTCCCACATGTAACCTCGCCCAAAGATCTCAAGCAGAGGCCCTTCTCTCGTCGTCGTCCCCCGGCACACTTGGTGGGGACGTGGGAAAGGGCCTTCTCGGTGGTGGCTGCTGCCAGACAGCGTTGGAACTCCCTCCCTAGAGGAGCCGGACTGGCTCCCTCCTTGATGTCCTCCCGCCAGCAGGTGAAAATAGTTTTATACCTGCAGGCTCTGGGGAACGGAATCCTTATTTAAAGGAAAGGGCTTTTACTAGAGCAGGTTTGTTTTGGCTACCTGTATTAAAGGTAAAGGGACCCCTGACTATTAGGTCCAGTCATGGCTGACTCTGGGGTTGCTGCACTCATCTCGCTTTACTGGCCGAGGGAGCCGGCGTACAGCTTCCGGGTCATGTGGCCAGCATGACTAAGCCGCTTCTGGCGAAACCAGAGCAGCGAATGGAAACGCCATTTACCTTCCCACCGGAGCGGTACCTACTTATCTACTTGCACTTGGTGCTTTCGAACTGCTAGGTGGGCAGGAGCTGGGACCAAGCAACGGGAGCTCACCCTGTCGCGGGGATTCGAACCGCCGACCTTCTGATCAGCAAGTCCTAGGCTCTGTGGTTTAACCCACAGTGCCACCTGTGTCCCTTGCTACCTGTATTACACCCCCCATTAAGCCCCTACCCACCACAAGCTGCCCCCTCCTTACCAGCTAACATGAGCAGCAGCTCCCCCAGGCTCTGCTGGTAGAGATCAAGGGTTTCGCTGTCATCTTTGCCCTCCTCCTCCTGGAAGACAAACACAGAGCAGCTCCGTCAGACCTCAGTGCTCAAAAAGGAGCAAACAGCCGCCTTCCCCTTAACGAACGTAATGCAAGAACTGGATCAGGCCAGTGGGGCCCCATCTATTCCAGCACCCTGCTCTCGCCATGGTCAGCCAGATGTCTGTGGGAAATGCGCAAGCAGGAATCATGCACAAGAGCAGCCCTCTCTCCTCCGGTGGGTCCCAGCCACTGAGACTCATAAGCATCGCTGCCTCTGACCGTGGAGGCAGCAGCCATCAATAGCCCTCTCCTCCATGCCGCCCCTCCCCAAGGACAGGTACACTCCCTTGCCTCCGAGGACGGGAGAGGCAATGCAATGATAGACTCCAGTTTTCATTTCAGGACAGAGGTTGGGAGTCAATGACTCTCCCATTGGCAAATCAGCAACTCTCTGCTCCCCTCTGGTGACTGACCTTAGCAACAGCGGCCGACGCCACCTCCAGAGCAGCGTAGAGGCGAGGCTTATCCCTGGACATCTCTGCAGAAAAAAATAAATTAAAAGGGGTGCGACCCAGCAAGGCCAAGCAGTATCCAGATGCGACAAAGCAAGGTGGTAGAGTCCTGTGAGGATGGAGCGGGCTGTACCACTTTGGGCTGCAAGCAGACGAGAGGGCAGCACTTTCAAAACTTCTGCAAGTCACAACAGCCCCTCAAACACACCTGCCTGCAAGTAAAAAACCTAACAGGAAGAGGTTCCAGTCCAGGTGCCTGCTCACTGGTGTGGTCCTGGTTTGCTATACTACTTCATATTTCAAAGAAAATCTCTAAGCAGTTTGCAACACGGTTAAGCCACAGGTTGCCTCAACTTGCCCATCTGTAAAATGAGACCAGCAGCTGTGTGTCCTACAGGAAGGATGAGACCAGGGCTGGAAATCCTGGCAAGTGAAAGGAGGTAAGCAAACAACTCAATGAGCACATGCAGTTACGAGACTGGAAAGGGAAGGCTTCTTAGCTGTTAGAAACAGCAGCAAAATATGCTGGTTTTGCTTGGAAAGGAAATTGCTGATGGCTGTAGATAGGTGGGGCTCTGCTACTACAGCATATATGTAAAGACAAAAGGCATTCACAGACTGACTTTGGACAGCATTCCCTAGTAGCCCATAAAACTTTCAGAGAATGGGAGAACTACACCCTCCCCAACTCCCATCAGCCCTGCCAGCATGAACAATGATCAGGGATGATGGGAGTTGGAGTCTAGAAACATATCTGGAAGCCACAGAGTCCTCTTCCTTGCCTTAGACCCAATCCCTGACTGAAAGGACGCCCAGCTACCTACTGCTGCATTTACTACTTATTTCCGCTTAACCTCGCCTCCATCTCGCTCCCCACAAGTTTGGTTGCTTTCCCCATGCCAAATTTTAAACTGCAAGCTCCACGGGGGGGGGGGGGGGGGGACTTTGCTCTTCTTCTTCTTTTACATGTGATGCACACGTGTGGCATTATCGTCACATGTAGCAGGTGAGGGGACCTTTGGCCTTCCAGATGTTGTTGAGCTACAACTCTAATCATCCCTGGCCGCTGGCTGGGCCTGGCTGCAGCTGACGGGAGTTGCAGCTCAGCAGCATTTGCAGGGCCAAAGGTTCCCTGCACCTGATAGCTACCGATAGCGACCTCAATTTTTTCACTGCCAGTTCTCATCAGCTGAAACAACAGCAGCTGTGCCAAGGAGGGAGAACCGGCAGGCTGGTGCGAACCCTCAGGTTCCTGCAGGAGTATATAAAATAAACCTTTGGGAAAAGGAAACCCCATTAACAGCCCAGCGGGGAATGAATACGTTCAGTGGACACAAAATATTGACTTGGGGTGGAGGAGAGAAAACTTGGCTGCAGGAAGAACAGACTGGAGGACAAGGCTGAGGTTGGGGAACAGGAACACTCTGCAGTGCAACATTTTAGGAACCAGGAGTCTGACCATTGCTCCATCCAATTCAGTATTACCTACACTGACTGTCAGCAATGACTCTCCAGGATTTCAGGCACTGACTTGCCATTGAGCTATCAGGCCTTTTTAAATTTTTTGCCGTTAATTTTTTATTTCCAAAACCGAAAAAAGAAAAATTACAAACATCAAATTCAACATCCATATTCATTTTCTAACATAAACCTATTACATAATTAACTAAATTAAAATACAGCTAATTACTCTAAACTTCTCTTTGCTGTAAACAAATGCAACACAGTTAGAAATTTTATATTAAAGCTTTTATATTATAAATAACATTTCAAATTCCCCTATACCCCCCCTGTTCCCCTTCACACATGTGTGATCTCTTTTTTTCTTCATCTTCCGTCTTGTCGTGTTGTTATAATTTAATCATTGTTCAGCTGATTCTTTTATTATTTCCTTGCTTACCCCTCACGTTTTACAGGTTCTCTATTAATATTCCAGTTCCAGAACCATATTTTTTCATATATTCATATATTCCTGAAGTGAAGGAGCTATTGGGCCTTTTAGTTTGACTCCTATTTCCTAACAAAAACATGTTGCAAAGTGCAGAGTGCTCTTGGCTGCTGTTCTCAAAAACAAGACCCCCCTGCCTCCTGTGCCCCACTCGGCCCTCTGCTCTGGAAATTACCTTTCAAGATGTCCCTGGCAGGGCAGCCCTGCTGAAGGAGGGCCTTGTTGTTGGAAGCAACCAGTGCTTTGAGCTGCTCCGCTCGGGAAATGTATTCGCTCACCTAAGCACAAGGAAACAACACAACACCGTCATGAAATTTCATTCTCAGAGGTGCAAGAGAAAAGCAGGCACCGCCAGGGCCTTCTTGTTTGTGGCACCAGCCCTGCGGCTCCCAGCCACGAAGGCTATCTTCTACCTTCACTGCCCGAGGCAGCCTGCTCCTGGGGGCCAGTTGCTGGGAGCCACAAGCAGGGAGAGGTGCTGCTGGGCTCAGGTCCAGCACTTCTGGCAGGCCACCGCAAGAAGAGGATGCTGGACTAGATGGGTGACTGGCCGGATCCAGCTCTGCTTACGTTCTGGTGGTGTGACATCTCAGGAAGGCCTGCAAGCCTGGGCCTTGACATGGATTCCAAGGCATCAGACTGAATTCCGGCTCTTCTGAGCAGCCCTTGGGCTAAGTCGATCAAAACGGGAACGAATCTCCACCTGTCATGGGCTCCGCCTACCGTTGACCGCCCAGCCTTCTGCCCAATGAGCACCAGCCGCCACTGCTCTGCTCCCTCATTGGCTGAACCCTGACCATGACCTCATGCACCCACCCAATATTTACAGTTCGGCCCAAAGGCGCCCCAATTCACAGCTTTCCCACTGGCTGAAAAGGAGGACCGTCAACTGACCTTGGATCGGATGGCCTCCTTCCTGCGGACATCGACCTCGTCTGAGGGTGGCAAGACAGAGGCAGGTTAGGAAGAAGGGGAAAGTCCATGGAGTGAGCGAAGAAAACGGGAAACTGTCCCAGTACAACTCCCTGTCTCCCATCGCCAGCTCCGAGCTGCATCAGGGAGACGGAGGGACATCAACCAGCCTCCACGCCTGGAGGGGGTTGGAGTAGGCAGAGCAAGCAGAAGCCCCCCCCCCCCGCCTCCTGCTCAGAGCAGAGTCTCTCCTCCCAGACTCAGAGATGGAGAGACTCCCCCATGTTTCAGAGGCCTTGCAAAGATCCTGAGGAGGGGAATTGTAGGAGTATACGTGTCCAGAGTGTGGGGATCAGATGGGATCACTATGAGGAATTATAAAATATGCATCAAGCCATTGTGTCCGCTGTGAAAGCATGGCGTTGACCTGTTTCGATTCATTGACAATAATTCCTGATCAAATCCCACAACCCTCTGCATCTCTGGCCATTTCCTCTACTGTTCATTTCTCTCTGCTGGAAAATTCATGTACACAGCCCAGTCGCCAGTTGCTTCATCAGGCATCCTGAGCCATAAAAGATGGTAGGCAGTTTCTTTGATGTATCTATTGTTAGTTTTGTTAATCTTAGGGCCAGGAAGAGAGTTCACAAGGAGATGGTAAGTACTGTTTGCTCCTGTTTATAACCTTCCTAAAAGCATTCCTCTTTGCTTCCTATTTTATTTACTCTGGGCTACTATGCATGCTCAGGGGATGCGGGTGGCGCTGTGGGTAAAACCTCAGTGCCCAGGGCAGGGGTCTGCAACCTTTAAGACAAAAAGAGCCACTTGGACCCGTTTCCGAAGAAAAAAAACTGGGAGCCGCAAAACTCGTCATTATAAAAATAACTTTTTGTCACTTTTTTATTATTTCTTTGTTTGACCCCTCAGAATTACTCCTCCTCATAGAAATAAACGTTAAATTAACAAGTTACCTTTTTTTGTGTGTGTGTTCTTCACTCCCCTTCAAAACAGTGACCAGCGTACATGTCCCCTTTCAATGCAGTGACCAGCGTACATGCCCCTTACAATGTAGCGGGCGGGCGGGCAGGTGGGAAGGTGACATTGGAACGGTGCGTGACTAATGCACGCACCGCCCCCATGCGACGTCACAGCCAGTACAGCGCCCACCACAGTGGGGAGTGTCGGGGCGCACAATTTGCCTCCTCCCCTCGCTAGTATCTGCCCCGGAGCCGCGGCAAAGGTGTAAAAGAGAGAAATGCGGCTCCGGAGCCACGGGTTACAGACCCCTGGCCTAGGGCTTGCCGATTGCATGGTCGGCGGTTCGAATCCCTGTGGCGGGGTGAGCTCCTGTCTTTCGGTCCCAGCGCCTGCCAACCTAGCAGTTCGAAAGCACCCTTAAGTGCAAGTAGATAAATAGGTACCGCTTTATAGCGGGAAGGTAAACAGCGTTCCGTGTGCTGCGCTGGCTCGCCAGATGCAGCGATGTCACGCTGGCCACGTGACCCGGAAGTGTCTGTGGACAGCGCTGGCTCCCAGCCTATAGAGTGAGATGAGCGCACAACCCTAGAGTCTGTCAAGACTGGCCCGTACGGGCAGGGGTACCTTTACCTTTACCTTTACTATGCATGCTCAAGTAGGAAATAGTTTCTTTGTAGTTAAAAGAATTTCTTCTGATCTAACTTTGTCCCACGTGGGGTTTTTTGAAATGCTCAGAGGAAATCTGATTGGTTCTTATGAACACTGTGTAAAAAAGTTCTTTTGTGAATAAAATGACCTGGGCCAGAGGGTGGACAGGAATTCTTATTATACGCACTCCTCCCAGAATCTTGCTGGTTCAAGCCTCTGTGTGTATTTTCATTATCAGAGTCTAATCCTTCCTTTGCTTTGGGAACGCCTCAACACTCTGGACATGTGCACTCCTACAGGGAATTCCTGGAGACAGCCCACTTCTGGCGAGCCAGCCGGGTCAGCCCCTTGCCTTGGGCATGTGCCCATCTCCCCTGCGATCCACGAAGCCCTTGCACTGTGGGGCAGTTGCCTTCAGTCTCACCAGGTGATGGACCCACTGCCAATTGAGCCACGATCCCCTGTCATGGGTCCTGCCCCATGGAAATGGTCAAAGATGGGGCATAAGACCACACTTGTCTTCCCCCTTCTTCCCCTTTGAAATCATTTCATTTTAAGTCCTAACGGGATTAAGACGGAGGGAGGTCTGTGATGCAGCCTGCTTGCCTACCAAAGACAGAAGAAGAGGAAGGCAAGGCCAGGAATGCAACCTGCTGTGGGCAAGAACTTGCCCCTCTTAGAAGTGGACTTTGGGACAGGCGACACAGGCAGCTCCAGATACGAAAATAAATATGTTGTTCTCATTTAATTTATTTCATAAAATGTATATATTGCTTGATTTTGGAAAAAAAAAAACCTCAAAGGAGTTTACAAAAAGGGTGATAAAATGACCAATAAGAAGATTTAACAACAATAATTTAAAACTTTCAAAAAATTAAAATCAACAATAAACTAAACCCAGATTTACTTGCACCACCTTTCTAAGCATCTGGTCAGCCTTGTTTTTAGCAGGTGCCGAAAAGAGTAGACTGAAGGTGCCTGCCTGACGCCAACAGGCAGGGAGTTCCAAAGTGTAGGAGTTGCCACCATAAAAAGATCAGTTTACAAATACGGAATGGGAATTTTGTGGCCCCCGTAACAAAGCTGCTTCTGCCAATCAAAGCAGCCGAGCGGCACTTGTGGGGCAAGGCAGTTTCGCAAAGAGGGGAACAATAAAAGCCTCTGGGCCACTCACAGCGCAAGGCGGGGACGAAGTACTCCAGGGCCCTGCTGTAGAGGGAAAGGGCGGCGGCAGCGTCACCTTCCTGGTCCTTCTTTATCGCTTCTGTCACGAGAGACGACTGCAAAGGGAAGAGAAACAGAATGGAGAAAAGAGGGAGAGGAGGAATGGAAGAGGGGAATTGGTTCAAGGACCAAGCGCAGGCTCAGCTTGGGCTAAGTGGAGGATGGACAACCTTAGGCCTGGGGGCCACATGTGGCCCTCCAAGCCTCTCCATCAGGCCCTCAGGGCCCTCTCCAGGCCACCCCGCTCCCTAGCCCTGCCCCACACTCTCCCCATGCTTCTGCTTGGCTGGAAAGCATCCTTGGACTTGGAGCTGACGCCCCTGGCTTGCCTGGATAGAGAGGTGTGTAAAATAACAGCTGAATTCAGGTGTGAGCCAAAGCCGAGGGTCACACCTGCTGCCTACCGCCAGCATGCGGCCCCTGGAAATCTGCCCAGAAGGCAATGTGGCCCTCGGGCTCCCTTCCTCTGGGTTAAGTGTCTGGAGGAGGGAATTGGCACCCGCCCTGTGGAACGCCCTCCCACCAGATGTAAAAGAGAAGAACAACTACCAGACTCTTAGAAGACATCTGAAGGCAGCCCTGTTTAGGGAAGCTTTTAATGTTTAACAGACCACAGTATTTTAATACTTTGTTGAAAGCCGCCCAGAGTGGCGGGGTAAAAATAATAAATTATTATGATTATTATTAATTGTATAGCTGCGTCCCTTTGTGTTCAGGAACTCTTGCCTCTGGGAACCAGCATTCTCAGCAAGATCTTGCCCCCAAAGAGAGACAGGGAGCATTGTTTGGGGTGATGGGGAAATGGACCCATTTCTATGCCCACATTCAGAAGATGGTTCTCCTCCACGTTGCCAGACGGCTGCCCTCATGCCTACAGGGGAGGGGGCAGCCCCCCACCTCACCAGCTCCAATGCCCAGCTGGTAACCGGCAGACCCACATCCTGCAACACCCCCCCCCCCCCGCAGGCTCTCTCTAGCCCTCTTCCCACTCACCGCTTTGCCCAGGCTCTCCAAGCCGGGCATGTGCTCCATGTCCACAAAGGGATGTGTAAAGAACTCCTGGAAAGAGAGGCGCTGCTGGGGGTCCCTCTTCAGCAGGCCCTGGAGGAGGTCCCGGCACTCCAGCGAGAGGCGGGGGCGGCTGGGGAGCTGTGGGGGGCAAGGCAGAAGGCTGAGACACAGGTAGAGAAGCTCCCAACCTCACCTCACCGCGGGGAACCAGCAGCACTGAGCTGAAAACAGGACGGGGGAAGCAATCCCTTCCTGGAAGAGGGGAGGCCACGCAAAGGATTGTGGGCCCACTGGCCCACGGTGGTACTTTCATAGCCACGAGGCTCTCTCTCTCGAGAGTAACATGTAATGTATTTTCAAAAGGAGAAAAGGAAGGTGCTTGCCCCAAGGAGCTTACAGTCCAATCCAGGCAGTGGGATTCCCTAGGGGGACCCTGGAGGTGTAAATGACTGTCAGATTTGTTGAATTAATTAAACTAAACTCTTTTAATTGGATTTTAAATATATGTGCAATTAATTATTACTGTTTTGAATTTTCTTGTATTGTTGCGTTCCTTAGTGGGTCATGCAAACGGCTATTCTGAATACTGCTTTTTAATAGTCGGGGCACTGCGGGTGAGTCTGTGGAACCAAGGGGGGAGGGTGTGGTCCCAAAAAGGACATTAGGGGCAAGGGGAGGCAGAATCCCCCACACTCTGCCTGACAGCAGTCCCCCCCCGGGGTCTGGATTGAACCAGGCCAAGCCGCTGAATGACATTTTTGAGATGATTTTTGAGATGATCAGACCAAGTTACATTCATCTTTGCCTGCAAACAGGTGTGTCAAGTTGGACCAATCTTGGCAGGACGTTGGAAGAACTGTGATGGGAATCTTTAAATAGCTGGTGGGAGGTGGTGGTGGAGTTGGGGTCAGGATGGCAGGGCAGGGCAAGGAACCTCCTTTCCGTCCCTCCCCAGGACTGCACAAATGCCAACACCCCCAGGAGCCACGAGGTTACCTCGATGGGTTGGTTGCTGCGGATCTTCTCCTCCAGCTCAGTGAAGGACTTGGAGGCAAAAGGTGGCCGGCCAAACACAGCCTCTGAGAAGGGAAATAAGCCCCCAGCCCCAAATAAGACAGGGAGCCACATGTGTGCCGTATGCTGGGCTGAAATACCACCACCCAGCAGCCCCAATGCTCAGCAGCGCTCAACTGTCACAAGAACCCAAGACAGCCTCTGATGGAGGAGAGGGGGAAAGGCCATTGTGGTGAGTAGCCACGGATACCAGAGTCAGCTTTATAGTTACTGACACCAGCATCCACAAAAATGGGAGCGTTTGGGGTCAGTGAAGGCAGGAAGGGGCATAGGCAGAAACTGGGCAGGGAGGCGGATGTAGGATTAGGCAAGAGCAACCGCAGAGCATGCACTCCCCAGGCAGAACTAGACGCTTGCTTCTCTCCCTTTTAAAAATGAGCTAAGTTTCTAGCCCTCACTGCTGGCAAAGGGGGAATAGAGAACCCTGATACAGGCAGGGCTTTGTATACTCAAAGGGGTTAAGGGGTGATATGATAGCCATGTTCAAATATATAAAAGGATGTCACATAGAGGAGGGAGAAAGGTTGTTTTCTGCTGCTCCAGAGAAGCGGACACGGAGCAATGGATCCAAACCGCAGGAAAGAAGATTCCACCTAAACATTAGGAAGAACTTCCTGACAGTAAGAGCTGTTCGACAGTGGAATTTGCTGCCAAGGAGTGTGGTGGAGTCTCCTTCTTTGGAGGTCTTTAAGCAGAGGCTTGACAACCATATGTCAGGAGTGCTCTGATGGTGTTTCCTGCTTGGCAGGGGGTTGGACTCGATGGCCCTTGTGGTCTATTCCAACTCTATGATTCTATGATTCTACTCTGGACTTCAAAAGAACAATCGAAATTCCAGCCCATCAGTAATCACAGCTACGCACAGCACTTTCTGCCATTTTATTCCCATTACACCTTATACAGAACATAAGAATATGCAATATGTGTGGTTTTTAGCATAGGTATTTCAATCTCCGTTAGAGGTTTTAAAGCAGAGGTTGGATGGCCACCTGTCAGGGATTCTGTGATTCCTGCACTGCAGAGGGTTTGGCGCTTGATGGCCCTCGGGGTCCCTTCCAGCTCCATAATTCTGTGATTCTGTTATTCAGTCCTCCCAATTCATTTTGCGCAGCCTCCCAGCTCCAGCATGGAGCTTAGCCAGTGCCTGGGAAGTCAAGAGGGAGCCCAAACCTCCCCTCAAAACCGAAGGATGGACTTACCGTAGAGAATCACCCCCACAGACCACAAATCCACGCGGGCGTCATATTGCCGGTTGCACACCATCTCGGGGGCCATGTAAAGGGGAGAGCCCCTCAGCACGTGCTTCTCATCTCTTGGGGACATGTGCTGGGCAAATCCGAAATCTGGCATGGGGGGGTTGGGGGAAGGTGACCCAGAAAAACTGTCATCGGGCATGACATTGTAACCTTGCATTTATCAACTGGCCTGGTATCCACAGGCAACCAGAAATCCCACACTGGGGATTGAGCAGGCTGGTGAAAGAAAGTAGATCTCCCTAGGATTTTCTACTGGCTGCAGAGTAAGGAAAACTAGCCCTACTCAGGCCCATTGTAAAGGTAAAGGTAAAGGGACCCCTGACCATTAGGTCCAGTTGCGGACAACTCTGGGGTTGCGGCGCTCATCTTGCTTTATTGGCCAAGGGAGCCGGCGTACAGCTTCCAGCTCATGTGGCCAGCATGACTAAGCTGCTTCTGGCGAACCAGAGCAGCACATGGAAACGCCATTTACCTTCCCGCCGGAGCGGTACCTATTTATCTACTTGCACTTTGACATGCTTTCGAACTGCTAGGCTGGCAGGAACAGGGACCGAGCAACGGGAGCTCACCCCGTCGCGGGGATTCAAACCGCTGACCTTCTGATTGGCAAGTCCTAGGCTCTGTGGTTTAAACCACAGTGCCATCCATGTCCCATTGTACGTTACAGTTATCAGTGACTGTATTGCTATAGCTTTCTACTTTGTTGCATTTGGTATTTTTATTTTTTTATCATTACAGTGGTACCTCAGTTACAGATAGGTAGCCGTGTTGGTCTGCCATAGTCAAAACAAAATTTTTTTTCCTTCCAGTAGCACCTTAAAGACCAACTAAGTTAGTTCTTGGTATGAGCTTTCGTGTGCATGCACACTTCTTCTTCAGTGGTACCTCAGGTTACAGACGCCGTTAATCCAGAAATAGTACCTCAGGTTAAGAACTTTGCTTCAGGATGAGAACAGAAATTGTGTGGCGGCAGCGGGAGGCCCCATTAGCTAAAGTGGTGCTTCAGGTTAAGAACAGTTTCAGGTTAAGAACGGACCTCCGGAACAAATTAAGTTCTTAACCCGAGGTACCACTGTATCTATTATGATTTATCCTAACTATTTCTATACATTAAAAATATATCCAAAAGGTGTACCGAAATAGCTAGAGCAGGCACGGGGAACCTCTGACCCTCTGTGTGGCTATAATACTAGCCATTGGGATTGACTGGTTGAAATAAAAGATTGGCACATGAACAAGAAAAATAATGAGGGGGGAGAGGAGCGCCTGAGCCTGCTGGCCTGAAAGCCCAAAAGAAGCCCCCCTGAGCCTGGGGGGCAAGCCCTGCCCCGCCCTGCCCCACACCAACCTGCCAGTTTGAGGTGAGGCTTATCTAAGGAGCTCAGCAGGATGTTCTGAGGCTTCAGATCCAAGTGGGAAATGTTCTTGTCATGGAGGAACTTTAAGGCACAGGCTGTTGGGACAAACAGGAGAGAGCACTGATTGTTGCAGGTGGCAGGGGACTGTCAAGGCACCCCTCTCCAGCCAACAGTCTCCTTCCCAAAAAAACAGACTCTTCTGCCTCCAAGATTTCCTTTCCTTTCTCTGGCACAGAGATAGAGGAGAAAATGCAACTCCCTCCTTCCACACACCTCGAGCCAAGATGTAAAGGGAAACTGCAATCCTTTGAAAATTCCTGCTTCTTTTCATTTTGCAACATGGTTCTCCAACCAAATAAAGTTTGCAGGCACAGTTTGAGCCGCACCCACAAATGGATGTTTTCTCTTTGCAAATGGTTTTGCCGTTCTGCAGATGAAGTAGGTCTGTTTGTGAGCACAGTTTGAATCCAAACCCCATGGCTGAGATTTTTTAAAGTGGAGATGCCAGGAATTAACCCTGGGACTTCCTGCGCACAAACGGTACGCTCTACCTATGAGCTCCACACCTCCCCCCCCCCCCCGCTTCTTTTCCTTTCCCCTTTAATTCCTTACCCAGTTGCTGTAGGAAAATGCGAGCCACCTTCTCCGGCAGGATCCTCCGTGCATGGATAAAGCGAGACAGGTCACCCCCCGCACAAAATTCCATGATCAGGTAGATGTAGTCCTTGTTCCACTAAAAAGCAGACAGGCGCTATCAGGCTTCTAGAAAGACAAACCCTGTTCTATCTCCATCAAGTTCCTTCCTCTGTCTGCAGGTTCCTAGTCCTTATGAATGCAAACACAAATGTAGAAGCAGCTGGGTGATGCCATTAAGTGCAATCCTATGCACAGCAACCTGGGAATATGCCCTATTGAAAACTCAGGAATTTACTTTTGAGTAAGCATGAATAGAACTGCACTGTCAATCTCAAGAGTCAGCAAAGTGGGTGCCTCAAACCAGTATTAACACATAAATGGCTTTAATTGTGCAGAGCATCTATCACCCTTGCTACGTGCCTCATCGACTGCAATCTTCAGGAGGGAGGTGACACAAAGCAAGCATTCTTGTGGCTCATGGAACTCCCCCACCAGGAGACATTCAGTTTACCCCCATAGTAGACACATGCAAACAAAGGGCAGAGGCATTTTTATTTTCCACGTGTGAGGATCATAACTGGAATTGACTTTTGGAGGTGGTATTAAAGGTAATATTTTGCTAAGTTAGCTTCACCGGGGCGGTTTTGCACTCTGCATTCAAAGCAATATCCTACCACTTTAAACAGTCATGGTTTCCCGCTCCCACCCACCCCCTGCAATCCTGGGAACTGTAGTTTAAGGGGTGCTAAGTGTTGTTAAAAAGGTAAAGGTATCCCTGACCATTAGGTCCAGTCGTGGACGACTCTGGGGTTGAGCGCTCATCTCGCTCTATAGGCCGAGGGAGCCAGTGTTTGTCCACAGGCAACTTCCGGGTCATGTGACCAGCATGACTAAGCCGCTTGTGGCGAACCAGAGCAGTGCACAGAAACGCCATTTACCTTCCCACCAGAGCGGTACCTATTTATCTACTTGCACTTTGACGTGCTTTCAAACTGCTAGGTGGGCAGGAGCTGGGACAGAGCAACGGGAGCTCACCCCGTCACGGGGATTCGAACTACCGACCTTCTGATCGACAAGCCCTGGGCTCTGTGGTTTAGACCACAGCGCCACCTGCATCCTGTTGTTAGGAGACCCCTATTCCTCTCTTGGAGCTACAATTCCCAGAGGTCGGTTGTTAAACGACGCTAAGGACTGCCTTCTGTTTCGGCCTTTAAGCACCTGCTGAAATCTTTGCTATTCTGCCAGGCTCATGCATGAAATTCAGAATACATCTTTCCATAATAGTTAGTTGACAGTCTCCAATTTCATATTTTTAATGTGTTTTTCTTATATAGTGAGATTATTGTAAACTGCTTTGGCATTGTTTTCTGTATGATATAGTGGTACACAAATCTCAGCAACATCCACCTTATCGGATGGGTCACACATCCAAGGAACAAAAGCTCCCCAGTTTTCCAGCTGGAGGCTCCAGAGTCCTCCTGGCTGACACCCCAGCCCAGCCCGGTCTCCCCTCCCCACCTGGAAGTCCTTCAGCTCCACAATGTGCGGATGGCGGATGGTCTTGAGGATCTCGATTTCTGTCAAGAGGTTCTCCACAGACGCCTTGTTCAAGCTCTTCTTGCTGACGCACTTGATGGCCACGACCTCCCGGACGTCCTTCTAGCCAGGAAAAGAACACGCACAACCAGGCAAACGAACGTCAGCAAACACAAGCACCTTCAGTCCTGACGGTGGAAATCTCAGGGAAGGTCTTGCGAGGTCCAGGGAAGTTGCTATGGAGATGGGCATTCCTTCAGATCAGGAGTGGGAATGTCTTTTCCACATCAGGGGCCGCCTTCCCTTCTGAGGAGGCTTCTGGAGGCCACGGGCCACTGATGGGCAAGGTCAGAGGCCAAAGCGGGCAGAGCAACAAACACAGGTTTGTGTGACAGGGCAGTTTCTACATTCCCTTGATCTTCACCCTCCACCCAAGGGAGCAAGAGGTACAAGGATGCACACTCCAGGCAGGTGGAAACATTCAAGGAGGGGGCAGAGGAGAGTCACTGAGGGCTGGAGGCTGGAGGAGGCCCTTAAGGCTGGAGGGCCAAATCTGAGCGCTGAGAGTGTGACAGGCTGGAGAAGAGAATATCTTGGGGCCGAAATTGGGATATCAACTGAGATCAGGACAGGATCACAGCAAATACTGAAAAGACTGCTGAGAGATGCTTGCCCCTTCCGCTCAAAGCTGATTTGATGACTCAGACTCCATCCCTGGATCCAAAAACCAGTGTTGCAAGCAAGGAACCTCCAGGGTGGCCATAGAGTGGGTGAAGAGTCCCCAACACCCAAAAAATTAAGGCTAGGGTGAAGGATGCGCCCACAGGAATCCACCTTTTGCTAAAGGGATTTTATGCTCTACCAGTCAAGTTACACCTGGGACCCAAACCATGCAGGGCAGCGATGGGGGACGCTTTGGCCCTCCTGCTGCTGTTGGACTCCAACTCCCATCAGCCCCAGCAAGCACGGCCAAGGGCCAGGGACGCTGGGAGCCGAAGTTCAGCAACATCCTGAGCGCCAGAGGTTCTCCCGACCCCTGACTCCGGGTGTCTCGTTTTAGTGCTACACCCAATATCAACGCCCCTGCGTCCTGCCTCCGACAGCGGACAGCCAAAGTGCTTCCGGGAAAGTCCTCTCCCTGCCCGGCTGCTCCCAGGTAGGCTGCTCCCGGGCGTGGAGGCTCCGCGCCGCGGCCTCTGGGTCAGGCGGGGGG
Organism: Podarcis siculus; assembly: GCA_034642415.1. Lineage (NCBI taxonomy): Eukaryota > Metazoa > Chordata > Lepidosauria > Squamata > Lacertidae > Podarcis > Podarcis siculus. Next base: position 1,216,518 of record JAXCMG010000047.1, on the reverse strand, counting down.
ATTCCCTGCGCCTGGTGCATTTGCGCCCCCCAACCCCGGACCTTGCGCCCCCAACCGGGCCCTTCCCCTCCCTACCTTCCTGTAGGCTTTGAAGACAGTGGCGTAGGTGCCGCTGCCCAGCCTCTCGGTCAGGATGAAGTCCTCCAGCTGCGGCGGCGCCCAGCCGGCCATCCCGGCGACCCCCCCATGCGGCCCCCGGAGGCTGGCGAGCGGAACCCGGCCCTCTCTGGGACCCCGCGGGGGCGCCTGGCGGAGCCCGGAACGGCGGCGCGGGAGGCGGAGCGGCGCCGGCAGAAGCCCGTCTTCGGGCGCCCCCTCGCGGCCACCCGCGGGAGAGGCGAGGCGGGGCGGCGCTCGTGGGAACTCCGCCTCCGCGGTCGCGCGTCTGCAAAGCGGGGCGGGGAAGCGGAGGAGCGAGACCTGGATTCGCATCTGGTCGACGGGGGATAGAAGCATCAGCAGAAGCTGAGCGGCTCTGGCCCGAATAAGACTCGCTGCGAAATGCTGAACTCCCCTTTTGGAAAGCGCGCACCTTTGGTAAAAAAAATGGAAGAGGATCGGACGCAAGCTCAGCCCTGCGCGTGATGGCAAGAAAGTCCGTCGCCCTCGATCTCGACGCGGCTTCAGACTCCCGTCTTCTGCTGTGATCGGTTGTCTTTGGTACTAAACTTTTTTAAGAGTGGCTCTTGATCGGTGCTTTTAAGCATGTCCCTGTGGGTAACTGTATTCAACACGTTTTTAAATAAATATTGAAAAGTGCTGGGCTTCTAGAAGTTGGCGGAAGGACAAGCAAAATGCTGGGTTTGCCATAATTGTTACAATAAAATTGCATTGGCCAAAATCTGCTTCATCCTTTGAAATTCCCAAATATTAACAGTGCATCGCTTTGCATGTGCATTTCCAGGCAACTTACAATAATCACAAAACAAAAATTTGATTTGGAAAGCAATACTTAACGCAGCACCACCACAGTCCCCTTTGGGGACACCCAACTCTTGCTCTCTGCAAAAGGCTCAATTGCGTAACTAACTTGTGTTGCATTAAATACAGTAAATACTTCCATTAAAAATAAAAAAATCCTCTTCTATCTATTGCGTTGTTTGGGCCACATCCAGTCCCTGGACCATCTACCCACTGCTGGCCGGCAGGAGCTTCAGGCAGAAGCTGCTGGGGCTGAGCTATGGCCATTCCCTGTATTCTCACTTGCTCTCAGGGTGCCCAGCTGCTGTTGAGTAATGCATGAAAGTGCTGGTCAGCTGAAGTGTTTCACCAGGGTCCTCTCCCTACCCCTGACCAGTGTGCCAGGCTGATGGGAACTCTGGTCTCTTCCAGATGTTGAAAGGCTCCTTGGCTAGACCTGCATTAAACATAACTTGAGGTCCTTGGTGCATCTAGCCCCGTATTGTTTAATCTGACAAGTGTCAGCCCCTACAGCAGACATGTGCAACCTGTGGCCCTTGCCCCTAAAAGAGAGAAAGCAATAAAATGGGGTTAGCTAGGGTCCAACATCTGGGTCCACCCACTGGCTGCCGACCCTTTGGCTTAAATGGCAGACACATGGATCTTCAAAAGCAGTCTGATTCACAAGCATGTACTAACAGTCTTGACATTTTTATTTTTGTATCTGAGCACAAAAAAGTTTCGACATATACATTTTTACATTAAAAAGATCAGAGAGCTGGAAAATACACCCAGGAAGGGAAGACATTTTAAAAATCTCATTTCTGCCATCATTACTTTTACTCAAAAGGGGGGGGTGGGGAGGGAAAGAGAAAAAGACAGACATCAGCAGATACTTTTCTGGGATGCGATGGGCTACGTTAACCCTCCAGGAGAGAGGTTTGGAAACAATCAAAGGAACTATTTCGGAAAAAACACTGAGATCGTGAAAACAAGCAATAGCAAAGAAAAACCGTCAGCAAGACTTCCAGTGTCTTACTCCTCTGAACATTCCCTTGTGCTTCCACTGAAAGCAGCCTGCAGGCAGCTCAGCTCATGGAGCCCCATATGCATTTCAGATCAGCTAAGCCAAAGTGTTAAGAGAAATAGCCATGAGTGACAGATCTTTTAGTGACTTAAGAGCACTATTCCTGGTCATCTACATTTCCCCAAGCCAAAGCACACCTCTTGGAGACAAGAGTCAAAGCAAGCAAGCAAGCATGCAGTTTAGGTGGTGGTAGGCGTGGCTGCTTCTTGCTTCTACACCCCTTTGTTCACACAGGCTAAAATGGTGCTTCCAGTTACACACCCAGCGTACCTCAAGGCATTTCTGAAGCCCAAGTTCAGTTCCTGGGTCTCACAGGTGCTCCTTTCTCTGCCCCTGGTCAAGTTACTGCCTCCCCCCTCGCAATCCTGCCCCTTTCAGTCCATGGGAGTTACGAGGTTCACAGTTTGCACCACCCATTCAAACAAACTCCAAGGCATAACCTGCAGTTCCAATTCACTCAAGTGAGGCTTAAGGGAATGAATATTCTTCACAGCTTGTGCTCAAGGAGACAAGCAAACAAAAACTAGGGATTCCCTTAGTGTGTGTATGTGTGTGTGTGTGTGTGTGTGTGTGAGAGAGAGAGAGAGAGAGAGAGAGAAGCGTCTCAGGATAATGGGGTTCTTCCCCTGGGGTAGAAAATCATGGAAGTATGGTGAAAATAGCCATTCATTTGCTGTACCAAAATCACTGCCAATGAAGGCTCTTTGCATGGATCACAACTAGGAGCCATGTCACACATCCAGCCAGGCGATGGTTATGTTAATTCCCCCCTTAGGCAAACAGGCTCTTCCCTTTCTCTTGACAACTCTTGTTTGCCTCCTGGAGTTCCTCATTCCCTGGAGCGCTGAAAGAGCGGCTGGCTGGAGAAGAGGAGAACACCTTGGGGCAGAAGTTGGGATATCAACTGAGATCAGGACAGGATCACAACAAATAGTGAAAAAACTGCTGAGAGATGATTGCCCCTTCCGCTCAAAGCTGATTTGATGACTCAGACTCCATCCCTGGATCCAAAAACCAGTGTTGCAAGCAAGGAACATCCAGGGTGGCCCCAACACCCAAAAAATTAAGGCTAGGGTGAAGGATGCGCCCACAAGAATCCACAGGAAGCCACCTTTTGCTGAGGGTGGGGCTGAAGGGATTTTATGCTCTACCAGTCAAGTTACATTTAACGGGGCAGCAGGGCAGAATTAACCAAGAAGGCAGGTCGTTTCTCCACTTGCACTCCCTTGGATCACAGAGTAGACGCGTACACCAAAACTTGCCCCGAACATCCCTTACCATGGCGGTGAAAGATCGGCAACTAATTAAAACCCAAAAGCAAGAAGTGCAGTGACTTCTGATAGCACCCCAAGGGCTGATGTTAGGAAGGAAAAAGTCCATTCCTTATGGAAGAGAAATTAAAAAGTGCAAATCTGGCTTCCCCCAAACCCCTGCAATAGAAGGAAGGAGTGAAGGAAATGTACACACCCAGGTCTAAATGGGGAAATATATTTGATTTATGAGATTGGGGGTGGGGAAGAGAACACCATACACTGCCCTGGCCCTTCCCACCGAAGAGACACATGCAGGCAGGACAAAGCTCAAGATACGCCTCTTCCAGCAAGTATCTTGGTGCCAAGACTGGTACCCATGGAGAGAGCCTCCTGAACTGTGGAAGACCAGGGAGTGGTGAGAGCAAGTGTGGAAGAGAGCAAGACGCTGGCCCTGTCTGGGGGGACTTCAGTTCCCCCGGAAAGCGCTCTGGGCAGCAGTTGAGGCGGCCCCGGCAGCAGCATTCTGGACGGTCCGGTTGGTGAGGATGCCTTGCGAGAACTCCTCCTGGGCCCTCTGGAAGCTGGCGCCCGTCCGGCGATACTGAGAGTGGACCTGAGGAGCAGAAGAGACAAGGCGTCAGCAGGGCCACTTCCCTGCTTCTGCAGCCGGTGTGCAGCACTACTTGCCGCACCTCCCACCTGCCACCCAGAGACCAAAGGCCAGGAGCAGCGACAGCCACAGTCCATGGATATCTTGTTACCTATTTGGAACACCAAAGGGGCAGTATACGTGTGTGTGTGTACACACACACACAAAAGGCAGGTGAAGGATCATGTCTGAATCAAATCAAAAAGCAAAGCAGCACAACACATGTAAGATACTAGCATTTCAGTGAGGTGACCAGGTGAGAAAATGATCTACTTCTCAGGATGCTAGTTTTCCTTACGCAGGCCACTGTTTTCCTTGGGAAAACATTTGAATATGCCACCCCCAATTTGAGGTGGGACTCTCCCAAGAGAGCTTACACTAAACTTGGGGGGGTTATCCCCCCCTTTCCTCAAAATAGCTCACAGCATAGAGAGTCACCCCCAGCCCTTTATACTTAGAACCACCCATAGGGTAGGCTGGTGAGGCCCAAGGTCCTCTAGTCAGCTTTGTGATTGAGCAGGGATTTAAATCTGGGTTTCCTGATCCAACACCCAAATCGCACCTCACAGCAGCTCTTCTGCGTCAGATGCGTTTCCAGAATGTTTTGAACTGACTCTCTTGCAGGGTATCACACAACATTTACATGGAAGGTATTCTAGGCTGCGGGTCTCAAGCCTGAATTAAATAGATGTCTTGGCAGAGCAACTGGAATTCATTTAGAGCAGGGACAGGGAACCTGCGGTCCTCCAAATCCCACCAGCCCCAGCCAGCATGGCCAATGGTCAGGGATGTGGCAGCTGTGGTCCAGCAATATCAGTGTTGAGTGCGGCACATTTTCCTCACCACAGGGTCCAGGCAGCACTCCTCCTGGTGACACTGAAGGGGGTGAACTGACAGCCCTACAGTTCCCACCCCCGGCCACTGGCTGGCTAGGGCTGATGAGGGTTGGAATCTAACAACATCTGCAGAACACCAGGTCAGGGAAGGCTTAGTTGTCCAATAGTCACTCTCTCCCATAGCATATATTTTGAAACATCTGCACAGGCCACCAATTTGTCTCCAGACCAAGTTCAAGGTGTTGATGCAATCTCTGAGGTTCTAAATAGCAATTCTGAAATGTCAGGTTATAATATGTTACTGATCCACTGCGGAAGCTGCTGATCAGCCCATCAGCAGTAGGCACTGAAGACACTGAGGAGAGACAGGATGCATGAGCGAGGACAACACTCCTGCTCTTGGTTCCCATCTGTAAAGCAGCATGGCAAGGGCTGCAGCCCTAGACTCAGCGAGCTGCATTTCCATCCGGTCCCCAACTCACCTGCTTCAAGAGGAAGAGAGAGAGAACGGAACAGACGGTGAAGAACACAGCCACCACCAGCATGATGATTGCCACTGCCAAGTTATGCCCAGTCTCCGAGAGAGCTGCAATCCAGCCGCTGGAACAGAGTGAGATAAAAACCCAGGTGAGCAAGGCAAGGAGCAAGAAGACTGTGGGTGGTGGTTAGGGGGACAAACTCTACGGGCGTAAATTGGAAAAGAGCCCTTTTCTGAATCAGACCAAAGGCCCACCTCGTCCAGCATTCTGCTTACCTGGGTGACTGACCATGTTGATGGGAAACCCAGAAGCAGTCAGGGGCAGGATGGTCCTTTCCAGCCATTGCCCCCAGCAACTCATATGTCTGAATATACTGCGTCTTGAGTAGGGAGTTTCTATTATGGCTGGACAGTTCCAGATGGGACCCAGCTGGAAACTTTCTGCTGCCCCACAAATTCCATATCCACGATCTTTATGCTTTTATAAACTCAGCTGCACACTTTAGTTGATAAATTTTATTATTTTTCACCCTTAGCCACAAATACTTTGTTTGCAGTTCAGTCCTTTAAAAGTACATTACCCAGATATGAGAAATATATTGAACTGATTTTAATCGAGAAAACGTGTCTTAAATAAACCAAATTTATTTTCTAAGGAAAGGAAAGGAAATTCTGTGAGGGAGCCCATATTCTGCACATCAATGTGTTTTGCTTTAGCTTCTCTGAACCTTGAATTTTGGAAAGTCCTGGGTGTCTATCATTGTCTGCAATGACCAAAGACAAAGAGAAGGGAAAATATCATAGGCAGCTGCTTTATACAAAATCAGGCCGTGGGGCCCATCTGGCTCAACACTGCCGACACTGGAGCACTGAACCCAGGACCTTTTCCATGCAAACCCAATGCGCTTACCACTGAGCTATGGCCGTCCCCTGAATCCAAGCTTCTTTGAGGCAGCAGCTATCTACAAACATTCACATAGATTTTGCCTTTCCATTGTGCCCAATGCCAATATCATACAGAGTTCAAGACTAACCAAGCTTTGCTAGAATACACACTGTCTATTAAGGACTTTTTTATATATAAAAAAGTACAAATACTCTCCTGTACAGATGTGAAATCACCACTTTACATGGATGTGCAATGATGTATGTTTACCCAGAAGTAAGAATCCTATTGTGTCCAACTTACTTCCAGGAAAGTATGAATGCATGTGCAAAGAAATGTCCCTATAAGACTGTAGACTAAAATGTAATGCCAAAATTATATTTTATTTATACAAATACCCTGTCACTGCCTTTTGGAAACCCAAGCCAGCTGATAAAGCCTACAAGCAACCGCAAACATTTAGTAGTTAATCCGAATTTCATAATTTGGGCTACAACTGAAGGAGATGAAGACCTTCTCTTGTTTCACTAGCCATCTTCACTTTGCCCCTCTGAGGAAATCATGAGAATAGGCCAACAGGGAAAATTATTTGCTATTCAGGATCGGAGTTGGTTAAAATCATAAAAGCAACCAACTCTCTAAAGTCAAGCAGAAAGAAAGAAAGAAAGAAAGAAAGAAAGAAAGAAAGAAAGAAAGAAAGAAAGAAAGAAAGAAAGAAA
>JAXCMG010000047.1:1179002-1209700 GCA_034642415.1 Podarcis siculus | reverse complement strand
AAAGAAAGAAAGAAAGAAAGAAAGAAAGAAAGAAAGAAAGAAAGAAAAAGAAAGAAAGAAAGAAAGAAAGAAAGTTTTGAGCATGACTAAATGTGATAGTCAGGGATGGCTGGAATATGGCAAAGCCCAGAGGACTTTCTTCTCCAGGCTACATAGAAAAATAAACACCAAGTCTGACCTGAAAGGGCCCCTGAAGCTAAAACTGCCACATAGAATACTGAAGATTATTCACTGATACGTCAATTTTTAGATATATAATACATATATATTTTAAGGCAACTTTCAGAGGGGAAGCTGGGTCATTCTGTTGCAACAGAAACAACATGGAGTCCTGTGGCCTCTTAATGAAGTGCAATTTACTGTGGCAGAAGCTCATGTGGATAAGAGCCCATGTCATCAGATGCATGAAATGTTGCATTCAGCTGAGATCACTCTCTCCCATTCAAACACACCCACACATGTGGGAGAGAAAGTAGTACATAAAGGAAACAGAAGACCATGAAATGAAAGAGATCCCACCTCACTTATCTTCAGAGTTGGACATACCTGAGCATTTGATGAAGGGGGCTCTAAGCAACAAGAGCTGAAGTCACAACGCCTCTCTTAAGAAGAGGCGGGGACCATTTTGCACGCATCCAGTTGATGTGCAACTGCCGACGCACAGGTCCTTTTGGACCCAGAAGAGGGCAGAACAGGGGCAGAGTGGGGCAGGCTTATGCATGCTCCACCAACGTGTGTGGAGGCCAGGCAGGGAACCCCCGCGCAAAATAGCTGCCGCCTGTATTTCACTTGCCACCTCTGCAAGTCCCTCACCACTTCCCACTGGCATATTTTCCATCGGTGGCTCTTCAGATCTTGCTAAACTACAACTCCCATAAGCCCCAGCCAGCATAGCCAGTAGTCAGGGGTGAGGGGAGTGTTGTAGTCCAGCAACATCTGGGAATAGCAGAGGGCAATGGTGGAGCCATGCCGATATATGGACACAGTTTCCTCCCTTTGCTTGGGGTCCCTTCTTTGAGCCCAGAAAGACACCCCATAGACTGGCAAGTAGGGAACCTGTGGCCCTCCTGATTTAGTTCCCCCTCCTCCCAGGCCATGTGGCTGGGGCTGATGGGAGCTGCTCTTTGGCAACATCTGGGACGGAACGTGTGTTAGCCTCCTCTCCTTCAGAGCCTACATGCCCATCTTTTCTCTCTCCTTCCCCACCAGCAGAGTTCATTTTGATTGTGCATCTCTTGAGGAGGTAGATACAGCTGTTGCATCTCACCAACGTGGTGCTGGGCTGAACAAGTGAGAGCAGGCAAGGTGGTGAAGGGTGGGGAGAGAGATCTCTGCCAGGCAAGAAAACAGGGAAGAGGGACTGCTGAAGGCAGGCAGGCATGGGAGAGCATGCAAGGGAAATGACGGCAAGACGAGGATGCATTAGGAAAGGTTAGAGGAGATACGTGCCTTTCAGGCGAAGGACTTAAGAGCAGGAAGCATTGGAGTTAGAGGCGCTTCAGCTGGGATCTGTGGAAGCCGCAGAATAGAAGAGAGAAGCTTTAGAAGAGCACAGCTACAGAGGCCTCGCAGGCAACTGTGTGCCCGGATCCAAAGAGGCCCTTTGCTGCCCAGGACTGCCTCTCATCCAGGGCGGCAGCAATTCAGACCTACCTGACGCCCCAGTTAGGAATGCCAACGGTCTGGATGATGTAGATGGCAATCTGGCAAAAAAATACGAAGAAGAAGACAAAGAAACTGAAGGAACTGTCAGACCTGCAAAGAGAAAGAACAGGCAACGTCAAGCTAGGGTGCTGAGCCAAGCTGTTGCAAACCTCCAGATCCTGTATAGTGACTGGAAGAGACACCAGAGATTCTGTCACTGAAGGAAACTGTTTCTGCTAGCAGTGAGAGTGAGTGTCCCAGGACAGCCAACCTAGAGCCTGGCACTGGGGCAAGAGGCCAACCCTTCTTATGCACGCCAAACATCACCTCCCTTTCTACATGCCCCACCCAACCTACCAGTTTACTCACCAAGACTATGGCTGACCCTATAGATTTATAGTGTCGCAAAGCTTATTGATGGAAGGGGGCAACTTGCTCATTATCTGTGCCAGTGAAGAAGCCTCTGGCCAGCTGTGCCACTAAGGCAAGGGGTAAACACCCACAACCAGGGCTTTTCCAGATTGGCTCTGTTCTACTTCTGGCTCTAGTCCAAAACATACAGAGGGAATCAGGTTGTGGAAAGATGCCTTACCCTAACCAACCTCACAAGGTTGCTGCGGCTGAGGGACTACCATACTCTGAAATCCTTGGCCAACGAGTGAGAGACAACTCAGGTAAGCATGTGACCGCTAAAATTTCTCCTCAACCTTCAGTGTATATAATGTTTTCCAACAAGTTTTATAATTCCAAGTTTTCAAGACAACTTGCTTTGAAACATGTCTGACGCACACATTCAGAAGCGGATCCTAAGCTTCCAGAATGCACCACCCTGATACTGCAGTATAGAAATACTTTCATCAATAAAATTACAAACATGCAAAGTTCTCCCAAGGAAAATTACGATCAACCATGTACACTGAAGATCAATTTCCCATTCTGGGATGTGATACTTGCCTGAAAGCCTTGTAGGCTGGCCGATACCAACAGAGGAAAGCGCAGGGGGTGAATATGACAAACCACAGGATGGAAAGGCCGAAGTCTACCCCTCTTTCGCTTCTGTCTGTGAACCATGCCAGGCAGGCCAGCAGGTTCAGCAGCAGTGTAACTGAGTGGACTGTCCGGGATAAAAAAACAACAGCAAAGTTGATCAGTGAGTAAGCGACCTTTGTAAAGAGTGAGGTGTCTATGAACGAAGATCCAGGACTTCGTGTATGTGTGCGCGCGCTCACCCTGTACCAAAAGCAACTGCACCAACCTCCCAGTTCGGTACTCATTGTGCCAAAGAAGACTGATTCACTTCCTTGGCACAGCTCATTCCAACAGCCTGGAATCTGGTTCAGACAACCCAATCTTGGCTTCGCATACATGCAGTTTCCCCACCACCACTTCTTGGCATGCTCTGTCCTTCAGAAACCCCTTCCACTCTTCTGCATGCTGCGATAAGCCAGGAAACCTTTAGATAACCAAGGTTTCTCCATTATGTCCACACTGGGAAACTGTGTTACTGTTTCAGGTTTAAAAGCAAAGCACAACAGCCACAGATGACTAAAGACATGAACAACATCATGTCTAGTTTAGAAGGACGTGCCATTCTGGGCACTGGGACCCATTCTAATTACTGTAGCACTTCCAGAGTCAAAAGGCTGTGCTGTGACAATCACCCACTCTCCTGAGCAGAGCTTCCCAGCCGCCATCGCCAGTTTTACTCACACATCCACAGGTAATATAGCATCTTGCAAGTCCGCTGGTAGTCGGCTGGGATATCTGCAGAGAAGTCTTGGTAGAAACATGGCTTGACCGGGCAGCTTTTGGGAAGTGGAGGCCAGTTGTTCTGTTTCGCTGCAAGGGCAGAGGGAGGTTTCGCACAGTGATATGGGGAAAGTGGAGGGTTCAAATTATGTAGGCAACCATTTTACAGCAAATGATGCGCAACTGCTGACGCACAGGTCCTTTCGGACATGGAAGAGGGAGCGCAACGGGCTTATGTGCGCTTTGCCAAGGAATGGAACCCCCACACAAAATGGCCGCCGCCTGTAATAACACAGTTATATGATTCTACAGGGAGCTAATTCTGCTGCCAAGAAAAGAAGAAAAGCAAACACTAAACACACTGAACTTAATTTTGCATTGATTATTTCTTATTTGGAATATTTCTAAAAAAACGGAATTTCAGGTGTTTGATGGGAATCTCAGGTGAGATACCCACACCGTAGAAGTTGCTCCCAGTACCAGTCACCACACGGAAGCAGAGAAAGGTTCTGATATTTTACTACTGCAGAAGATAAGGCTCAGTAAAATAGTTCTGGACATAGGTACTATATATTAGCTTTGAGGCTTTTACAAATACTGATATATACAGATACCTACAAATACCAAGTATCTCCGTTGCTCTAAATAAGTTCAGCAATTCAAGACCGGACAATTAACACCAACTGGTTAACTGACTACCAGACAGACAGACAAACTGCAGACTAACAGACACGCACCACGGAGCCTACATGCATTAATCACAGATATAGTCAGGGCATTGGACCACTGCCATAGCAACTGGCTTGGCTGACATTGCACCTACGATTAGCTCAGCCACAGAGTAATTTACACTCATGAAGGAAATCAACCCCTTCTGGTGTCCAGTTACTCCAACATGTTTGACTTGTTTCAATGAGCTCTGTGGGTTACAAAACACAACAAGACATGGGCATGAAAAGACCTGATCCAACCGGCTCTGCTTATGTTCTTATGACCTGGAATAAGGCAGCTACCTCTGCTGCTTGGCAGCCTGCTGGATTTGCACATCTATACTGGTTGGAAGAATTCTGACTCCAGGTGAAACAACAACAGAAGGGAGGCACAGAAAAGTTTTAAGAAAATGTTAAATGAAGACTCACGATTGAATCCTGCTGCACTGTTCTGCAGCTCACGCTCCTTCCTGTCCAACTCTGCTGCTTTCCTCTCCAGCTCTTCCTGCTGCTGAAGGAGCCCAGCCTGAGCTGCTGAGGCCACAGCCTGAGTGGAAGGAAACAAGAACAGTAACAATCATCAGGGGAAATGAAGAACACAGGGTTCAAAGCAAAGACAGTGAGAGTCTCTAAAAAGAAAACGGAGGCTCCAAACATATTGACATCAAGAGGGGGCGTCGTACGAAATGTAAGCAATGCTTGGGAGGTCTCACTACATGACCAAAAAAACCAGCCCCCCAAAGCCATGCACAGTGGCTGGTTATGCAGATCCTGCACTTTCGCTCTGCAGAGTGGTCTGAAGTAGCAGAGTTAAACCCTTCCCGGTTTTTAGTTTTCTGATCATAGGTTTTCTGAATTTTCCTAGAAACCAATGAAGTCTAGAAACTGTTTTTTCCTCTTAAAGAGAAAAGTTCACTATCTCTGAGTACACCGAGTTTTATTCAAGGATAGATGTCATGATTTCTGATGACACTGCAGCCAGCTTCCTTCTAAGAACCATCAGCTTATAGATGCAACAGAACATATTAGAGCTGCATAAATGGGAGCTTTCATCAACATTTTACCCTCTGTTGGAAAACATGCCATTCCCCATGCCCTGCAAAATATCTCCCTTAATTATGTTTTTCTGCTTACTCACAGAATTGTAGAGTTGGAAGGGACCCCAAGGGTCATCTAGGCTAACCCCGTGATGAAGGAATCATAACTAAAACATACGTGACAGATGGCCCTTCAACTTCTGCTTTACAACCTCCAAGGAATGAGAGTTCACACCCTCTCGTGGGAGTCTGTTCCGGTGTTGAACAGCTCTTGCTGTCAGAAAATTATTCCTGATATTTAGTCCAAATCTCCTTCCTTGTAACTTGAAGCCATTGGTTTGAATCCCACCCTCCAGAGCAGGAGAAAGCAAGTTTGCTCTATCCTCCATGTGAAAGCCCTTTAGATATCTGAAGATGGCTATCATATCTCCTCTCAGTTTCCTCTTTCCTAGGCTAAACATACCCAACTCCTTCAACCATTCCTCATAAGGCTTGGTTTCCAAACCCTTGATCATCTTGGTTGCCGTCCTCTGCACATGTTCTAGCTTGTGAATATCCTTCTTAAATTGTGCTGCCCAGAATTGGACACAGTATTCTAGGCATGGGCTAACTAAGGCAGAATAGAGCACGACTATTACTTCTCTTGATCTGGACACTAGACTGCTGTTGATGCAGCCTAGAACAGCATTAGCATTTTTCCCTGCTGCATCACCCTGTTGATTCATCTTCAGCTTGTGGTCTACTAAGACCCCTAGAGCCTTTTCACACATACTACTGGCAAACCAGGTGTCCCAGGTGTCATCTTGAATCACAATTCTGTCTTCTACAGCATTAGCTACTCCCTCAAGTTTGGTGTCATTTGCAAAATGGATGAGCATCTCCTCAATTCCTTCACCCAAGTCATTTATAAAGATGTTGAGTAACAACCGGCCCAGGACAGAACCCTGCAGCACCCCACTTGTCCCTTGTTTCAAGGATAACGAGGAAACATTAGTGAACCAGCTACAAAGCCACCTAACTGTTAGCTTGTTCAGGCCTCATTTTGCCAGCTGCTACACAAGGAAATCTAGGGCACTTTGTCAAAAGCCTTTCTGAAATCAAGATGCAATACATTCATGGCATTCCCCTGATCCATTAAGCTTGTAACTTTATCAAAAAAAGAAATGAGATTTGTCTGGCACAACTTGTTTTTGAGAAACCCATGTCTTAGTAATCATAGCAACCCTTTCTAAGTGCTCACAGACTGACTGTTTAATTAGGACCTTTCCTGGTAACATCAAGCTCACCAGTCAGTCGTTACCTGGGTTTTCTCCCCCCACCTTTTGAAGATGGGGACATTTGCCTGAATCCAGACTGCAGGGACCTCACCTGCTCCCCAAGAACTCTCATAAATTCTACACAGAGGCTCTGAGATTACCGTACATCTGCAAGCTCCTTTAGTACCCTTTGATGCAGCTCACCAGGCCCTAGAGATGTGAGTTCGTTTAAAGTAGCTGGGTGTTCCCTTACCACCTCTTTTTCTATACTGGGCTGCAGCTCCCTCCTTGCATCATTTATTCTGTTATCACCAGGTTGGGCACTGCTTTCCTTGTGGGTGAAGTCAGAGGCAAGTAGGTGCTGAGCAGTTTCAGCTTCTCTTTGTCACCCAAAAGCATTTCTCCGTCTTCTCCATGCAAGGAACCTCCTACATTTTAAAGACCATTCCAAGCAACATTAAACACCATTCCCTTCTTCCACAGAGGGATGGACTAGATGACACCTGAGGTCTCTTCCAACTCTGTATGATTTTGGCCACACTCACTGTGCACATGTAAAGCACACGGCTTCACCCAAAGAATACTAGTTCCTAGGATTCTTTAAGGAAAACCCATGAATTTTAAAGTGCTTTAAATGTGTGGATGTGGACTCTGTGATCAGAAAAGGATCAATATATTGGGGAGACATCTCACCTTCCTGTGGGTTTCCCTGCCCTCCCTTTTTACCTGATGTTTACCCTGAGAGCTGCCGTCTTCTCCAAGCAACCTCTGCCTCTCTGAGCCTTCTGAGCTTGCCGAGATGAACTTAGGAGTCAGGTACTTGCTGGCCTGTCTAAGCAGCAGCTGCAACACACAACTAGGCTGGGTCTAAACTCACTGGGTGGGTCTGGCCTGATCACTCACTGGAACTAAGGCACTAAGGCTCTTTAACAAGTTAGATTATGTGACACACAAAAATGGAAGGACAGGTGGGATGGGGGCAGAAGGAGAGCCGCCGTGTGTACGCTCTCTCACACATGCACAAACAAAGACACAAAGACACACACAAAGAGTCACAAGGGCCAGGGCTAGTGACCCTGTGGCTCTCCTAGTGCTCATCTGGACTACATAAACCCTGATCAGTGTGCCACTAGCAGAAAAGCATGGGGCAGCAGGGCAGCTTTAAAGTCTGGGCCATTCTAGTCAAGGGGGTGTCACAGGATGATAGGAATTTAGAAGTCTTGAATTTGGATCTTGGGTCACAGGGAACATGTTTGGAAGCACATTCAGCCCCAGTCCTTGCCAAGAGGGAGATGGGTGCATCCCAATAAGAGGAGAGCTTAAGCGATACATTTCCTAGTGATCAATCAGCCCTCAGGGCACCACCCAGGTGTGGTGGGAGGTCTTTACCTGTGGGGTGGGTTCCACCGAAGGCTGCAGCACAGCAGGTTGCGAAGGCCCAGTGGGCTGAGCAGCTGGAACTGTCTGAGCCACATTCGTCTGAGTCAAGAGAAAGGAAAACATCAGAAGGCTGTGAGGGACGGGCTGGAAGGGCTTCTGGCTTTACTGCTGTGGAAGCACCAGGCAGACAGCCCACCCCTCTTCCCAGGGAATGTGGGGGTCCCCTAACAAATCTCAGCACTCCAGGATGACTTGAGGGATGCCATGATCATTTAAAGTAGTATGATACTGCTTGTATAGTGCAAATGTGCCCCAGAAGGGCACTTACTCCAAAGTTCAGTCCAACCTTATTACTAAGACCACAAAAGATACTACCATGAACATATTGTTGTTGTTGTTTTACTAGCCTGCTAGTCATGCTGCCTGGGAAGCTCTTGGCTCTGCTGCCAGCCATGAAACACAAGCTAAAGAATTGTCTTCTGTCAAATGTACTGCTGGAGGAGGGGAAGTGTGTTCTGTCCCTTTTCTGCCAACCTGCTTAGTTTCCATGCAGGCCATGGAGGAGGGAAGGGGCAATCCACCTCCCCTCTGCCAGCCCATGCAGTCACCTGCATGTGGTAGCCTGGAGGGGCTACCAGGTGCACCGCTGTTGAATGAAAGCTGGGCTTAATCTGATGCCAACAGCTGTTTTGGAAAGGAGATTTGTCTGACTTCCATACGATGCCCATCTATGTTTCCGTGGCCCAGGAGAATCCAGGGATGCTATGTATTATCTTCTCAAAGAGAATCAGTTAGAAACAAATCTTTTTCCAAGCTACTGTCAATTTAGGGGAACTTTTATTAGCAAGACAGACTTACTGGCAAACTGAAGCCAAGGATTATGACTCAAGCCTGCAACTTACACCTTAACATTATCTCCGTTTTGTGCTACTTGTATGAAATCTTTGTGAACTGTCCCCAAGACCGCTGTGATGACAACAAACATTGGTTAACTTACTATTAGAAACCAATTCATACAAAATTCCAAATATACATTATTAATATACAATGAGTTGTATTTTCTGCATTTCTGTGACAGCACGTGGTCAATGTGAAATAATAAAACAAATGCTGAACTGAGCCTCTCCCTGTGCCAAGAGGCACTGAAAGAAGGGAGCTGTGAAAGGGAGAGATGCTTTGTAGGCCCAGAAAGTGAACCATGCTGATCCTTGGCAGTTCCAAACAGATCCCTTCATGAAGGCAGCCTTGCTAGCTGGCTCAGGGCCTGACCCCATGCTGCACTTACCAGCCGGGAGCTCTCAGAGAAGGGGTTGAATTCATCCAGGCCACCCTGGTTAGCGTGTGCCAGTTGCGTGACTGAAGGATCCTGGAAGAGAAGAGGGGGAAATGCTATTTAACACATGGCAACTCCTGATAAGTATGTGCAGTTGGGTGTTCACACCGGTAGACAGGGCATGCATGCATGCTGCACTTTATTTGTAAAAATTGCCTGTGAACTTCCTTTCTCCTTGCTCACTCCCATCCCAAACACAGTGGGATTTGCCCTCCTCCTCAGCCAGCTAGAATGGCTTCACTGGCGCTTAATGTGAAAGAAAAACACGAAATCCACATGCCCTCTTGACTGTACTTCATTATTATTTATTTTAAATGCATAGGATTTTACAAGAGTTATACAGTGGTACCTTGGGTTACATACACTTCAGGTTACATACGCTTCAGGTTACAGACTCCGCTAACCCAGAAATAGTACCTTGGGTTAAGAACTTTGCTTCGGGATGAGAACAGAAATCGTGCTCCGGCAGTGCGGCAGCAGCAGGAGGCCCCATTAGCGAAAGTGGTGCTTCAGGTTAAGAACAGACCTCCACAACGAATTAAGTTCTTAACCCGAGGTACCACTGTACAAGCAACAGACAGGCCACTGCTCCTAAAGAGCTTACTGGCCAGAATAGAGATAGTAAGGAATAGAGAGGGGAGAATGTGGCTGACTGTCATTACACTAATTTAAAGCTTAACTGGGCAGAGAATGAAGTTTAAAGTAAACCAAGGTTTCGAGGAGGAGGAAACTGACATGGGGTTGTAGCTGTAAAGCATTGTTTCAGGAAGCAGGAGATGATCAACTGAGGGTGTCTGTGTTAGAGGGGCAGAGGTCACAAATGGGAACAGAACAAGAAACAAGGGTCAAATGATAAGTTGCAGAAACACTCTGACTCACTCTGAAAGTGGTTTATGCTGGATACAGGAGAGAATGGAAAGCCAATGAAGGGATCTGGAGAGAGAGGAAATGCAGGATTCCTGGAGCAGAGTTTTTGCCTAAAGAGAACTAAGATAGGACAGTGGTGTCCCTTTCCATTTAGCGCTGCAGGACCCCTTTTGCCATGGGATCACAACAATTTTTTCCACCTTGTGGGCTGGGCAGACTGAGTGACAAAGTTCCACACAAATGCCCAGATGAAGCATCCCTCGAGTGCCCAGGAGAAAGTTCACTCCTAACTGCTTTGTTTATAGCTGTAGAGCATATTTTAGAAACAGTCATATAAATCCAAACATGCAAAAATAGAAGTAGCTGGCCCTGCCTCCAAACAAATAATGATTCAGATTAAACTGCTCACACATGACCAAGCAGTGAGAATCAGACTGTAAGCAACAACGGGAGAGGAGAGCGTGTGCTGCAAATCAGTCTAGAGAGAGGAGGCCTGTGGTGCTGGGCAAAAATCTAGTCTCATCCCAGCTTTCATCTGCACGCTGCAAGCTCTTGTTTAATGAATAACTGCAGGCAAACAGCCTGAGCCCTGACACTCCTTGCATAAGCATGTTGTTGCACAACCTCATGAATCACTCCAGGAAGAAGAAACAGGTGCAAGCCAACCTGTGACGAAGGCTGTGGTCTGATACACGTGTACCAGGGAGGATGCTCCTGTTGGCCAGAGGGACCTACACATAGCAGAGCATCTGTTTTGCAAGCAGAATATGCCAGGTTCAATCCCCCACATCTCCAGGTAGGACTGGGAATGTCCCTTGCCTGAAACACTGACAAGATGCTGCCAGGCAGTGCAGAGCTAGATGGACCAATGGTATAAGGAGGCTCCCTGTACTCCTAAGTAAACATCCACAGGGCTGGGTTGCACATTCCTTTGCCTTGCACGCTAATAGGTGCAGACTCAAGAGGGAAAAACTAAGGGACCCAGTAAGGTTTTTGCACTTACTTAAGGAGGTAGCCATCACATCAGAAAAATGATGAACCAGAGCCAGTGTTAGAAACTGGAATAGAAAAGCTATTTGCCACATGGCTCCTGGAACCTGGGTTAAGGGCACAAAAACCAAGTGGCTAGTTGCACAAATGCAGCAGCACTTTCCATTTACTTTTTCATAGAGAATTTATTTGGTTCTTTTTGCGATTTGTGGTGCTATATTTGGAGGATTGTAACCAGCTATAGCAAAACAGGTCATGCAGAGAGCACAGCAGGACTTAAATTTAGGCATGTATAGGACAGTAACACCTAGTGAACTCCATGGCTGAGTGGGGATTTGAACCCTGGTCTCCCAGGTCCTAGTCCTACTGACACTCTAACCACTAGACCGCACTGGCTCTCACTGGGGGGAGCCTTTTTCTTTCAGTGTGCAAAGTCACAGCTTCTGTGATGGGTGGAGTTGTCCATCAGGCCCACATAACACGATTATTTTCAAAGTTCTAATGTTTTTAATCTATGTAAAGGAAAGCACTTCCTTTACAGTTAGGTGATAATACTTGACCATTTCTAAAAAAAATATTTCCAGCATGATAATATCCTTTAAGAGATGTGCTGAGCAGAATTGCACACAGCATTCCAAGTGCAGCTGCACCATAGACTTGTATGAGGCCATTATATTTCCAGCTCTACTTTCAATCCTTTTCCTAATGATCCCTAAAATATAGTTAACCTCTTTGTACCACTGCCACAACCTGGGTCAACATCTCAACTGAATTATCCACTATGGCCCTAAGATCTCGGTTCTTGTTCAGTCCTGCCACCTCAGACCTCAATAGCATATATGCAATGCTAGGATATTTCCCCCCAGCATGCATCACTTAAAACTTGCTCACACTAAATCAGATTTATCATTTTAATGCTCATTCACCCAGTTCAGAGAGATCCTTTTGGAGCGCCTCACATCCTCTTGTAGTTGAAAACAGGAAGAGCTAGAAAGATGCTCTCTGTCTCGTGCTGCAGACAGGTTCAAAAAGCAGACAACACCACATCCAGTAAATTTCACTGGCAGTCACAAATATGCAGGACTGGAACCAAGAACTAGATCAGAATGATTTTCTTATATATTTCAATATATAAGAATATTTGTTCTACTTACACTCCTCCCTCCATACCAAACACGCCATCAGATGCACAAAAGCAAACTTCAGAGTGGCCAGGTACACAGGAACAGACACCCCACCCCCCAAAAAATACTCCTTTTTGTCATAATTTGCAGCGTGCTCTCTCCACCCCCATGCTCAACCTGCATTCCTAGGGGAAAAAATGCAGTAGAATCCAAATAAAGGGGGTAAACCTTTATTTTTCCAAGCCAGCCAGCAAAAATATTATTAGGAGAAGAAATGAAAGGCAAGGCAAAGAAAGGAAGCACTACTTTACTGCTAGAACCATTTCACTTTTGAGACACAAGATCACCAAGAGAGATCCCTTAATAATCAGCCAGCCCTCCTGCTTCCCCTGCCTCCAAAAGAGAGAAGCAATCCATTAAGTATTTGCAGCTTGCTTGCTTGTTTGCAAGGGACTTGGGTGGCGCCGATCAGAAGGTTGGCGGTTCAAATCCCCGCAACGGGATGAGCTCCCATTGCTCGGTCCCTGCTCTTGCCAACCTAGCAGTTCAAAAGCATGTCAAAGTACAAGTAGATAAATAGGTACCGCTCCGGCGGGAAGGAAAGTTTCCGTGTGCTGCTCTGGTTCGCCAGAAGCGGCTTAGTCCTGCTGGCCACATGACCCGGAAGCTGTACGCCGGCTCCCTCGGCCAGTAAAGCGAGATGAGCGCTGCAACCCCCGAGTGGGTCACAACTGGACCTAATGGTCAGGGGTCCCTTTACCCTTACTGCTTGTTTGCAAACCACAGCATGTCTTAGCAAAAGACTGGAGGGGGGGGATAAAATCAACCAGATCTCCCCTCCTGCAACTGTGTGAAAGAGCTTCTTCCCAGTTTGCTTACTTATGACAACTGTACAACAATGGAAAGGTTTCCTCTTCTCAGCACATCAAAAGCCTTCCTGAAAGGGACCGGAAGCTGCCCTCGGCTCTCCTGCTGAGATATCATTTGCAAACCACTTGACTGGAAATCTCAACTTGCTTGCTAGGTGGCACTCCTGAGTCCCCGTTCCCCCCCTAAAAAAAGACTGACAACTGGTTAATTTCAACCACTGACCAGAGCATTGAACTGATGGGAGATGAGAGATCAGCAAGGCAGGCTGCAGACATTACAAATATTTCTGAGTGATCAAGCTGCACCAATGCCAGAGCACAACACCAGGCAGAGGGGAGACTTTGGCTGCAGAGCTTGATGGAAAGAAGACGAAGAAAGACGTTCAAAGCTCTGGCTGTGATGCAAAATGGATGGTTGTATTTCCTGTTGCAAAACGTCAAGTCTATTCTGCTTTGGAAGCAAGTTGCAGCGTCACTGGTGTCACCAGCAGTTTAGCTTTCCAAATCTTGCCTAGCTGGAACATAAGAAGCTACTTTTTTCAGACTCAGGCCAGTGGTTCTCCCAACTCAGACTTCTCCAACCTGACTTGCAGGGGCCACTGAAGGCCTCAGACTGAGGACTTGCCCACCCACACCAAGTGAATTTAACCTGGATATTCCATATATAATGCACATAACCACTAAAATACGACCTCTTGCTTGCATTTAGAAATCTCCCCACCCCAATTCTTCCTACTTCTAGTAATATCTTCCCTCTGGATAACTGTGTTCTTGTGAAGCTGTTGTGAGCACACTGCGTGTCTTAATCTAGACTTTCAGCTCTTAAAAGTGAAGCAAAATACAAGGAAGTATCTATTTAAAAGTCACAAGATCTCCCTGCGAAGTTATGCCAGTCTAAAGATTATAGACACAGAGCAGAGACATATCTGGAAATCAGGGATCATAGAAGTGGTTTTCACGCTAGATATAAATTATTCTTTAGAATTTGCAGGAAGTACAAGAGATGTGAGAAGGCAGATTTAATTTAAGAAGGTAGACATGCACAGACACTGATTTAGCTCACCCTTAAGCAAACCGTACACCTGTACCCCCCCCCCCCCGGTTGCAGAAACAAAATCAGGAAAAGACTACAGTGCCTTCTGCTCAGTAAAATGATTTGCACATGGTCTATCACAATCAAGGTAGGGAAGCCCACAGTCACAGCTCATAAGCCATAGCAGGTTTTAGCTTAATGTGATGGGAGTCTCTTAGATGCTAACATGCAAGAATAGGAGACAGAGGCAGGCTGGCTAGAAAGTGGAGATGAATCCTCAGGGCTCAAAAAGTTGATGGCTAGTCTACGGGAGTAAAAAACAAACAAACTGGGGAGTAAACAGCTCAATTTAAGGCCAATTCAGTCAATTAGCTACTACAGAGTATTCAAAAACAGTTTTTTGTTTAAAAAATTCTTTTGATTATGTTTCTCTAAGGTAAATGACAAATGATTTGCTTTTAGGAGGGGGAGAAAAACAATGGCATCAAAGCAGAAGCAAAGGGAAATCAATGTCCCTGGAACATTGTAGACTATTGTTAGTCTTTAAGGCATCACAAGACCTTTTGCTGTCTTCCCTGCAAGAGGCTAACATAACCACCTTCAGGAAAGTGAGGTAACAGTGCTTCTGTTAAAAGCAATAAGTGGGTTACTACAGAAGCTTCCAATTTCATTATGCAAGACCAGGCTTCCTCAACCTCAGCCCTCCAGATGTTTTGAGACTACAATTCCTAGCATCCCTGACCACTGGTCCTGCTAGCTAGGGATCATGGGAGTTGTAGACCAAAAACATCTGGAGGGCCGAGGTTGAGAAAGCCTGTGCAAGACTCACTGCTAGACTTTAAAAAGGATCTAATTCCAAGATAACATGAAAACATGGGTTTCATTTGAGTTCAGATTTATTCTTCATTGATAGCAATTACAGGAAGGGAAGAAGAGCTGATCCAATGAAATACCAAGAAACAGAGCGAAAGGAAGCTTTCTAGAGGTGACCCCTTTCTGGCAATTTAGGGTTGGGGAAATCTCCTGAGCACCACTATGGGAAGGGAGATGCTGTCCCTTGAATGCTTCCTGTGAGTTGCCCCCATGGCAGAAGGACTTGTTCTCAAGAAGTAGAATCAAAAGGAAGTGCAGTACCATGGATGACTCCTGGGTAGAGAAGCCTATCAGCTGTTTTCACACACAAAGTAGTGCTATGTAAAACACCAGCACCCAGACCAGGACACCTGGTCCACCTTCACAGAGAAACACAGTTAAACCGGGGCATCACTCACCACCTCCAGACTGCTTAGATCATAGGTGGTACTATGGAAAAACCATCCCAGCTCTTTTATTTTTATTATTTTATCCCCTTGCCCCACCATCTTATTTTTTTTGCATAATTTTCATTTGTTCTCAGATTTATGTGTAAATAAAGAAAAAGAAAAGAAGACCCCAGGGTTGTCACCTGGTGATGATCAACATTCATTTTTTCCCTCTCTTTTTAAAATGGCAAGTATTTATAATGAAAACAGATACAACTACAGAAGAAAAAAGGGGGGACTTGATGGGGGGGGAGTATTGATCAAAGGAGAGAAAGGCAAATAAACATGTTTTATTAGATCAGTGCTAGCTCAGTATCTATGCAATTTAATTGGATAAAATCTGTGCAAGTGTCCATATTACTAAAACATTTTGAAGAGTTAAAACACATACAGTCTTTGTTTTCTGTGATGAACGCAGGTACCATCCTAGAAGAGGCACTGAAGTGGGAAGTGCCTCTTCCAAAACACTGCCTCCGATCTGTGGTTTTTACTTTAAACAAAAGTAGAGTACTAAATACATTTATTGAAAATAACTGTCTTTTTACTAAATTTAAAAGGTTTTAATCAATTAAAAATTACAGCCTTAGAAAGCACATACAGAACTTAAGTATAAAAGGCTCAATACCATACACAGTCCGAGGAAAAGAATGTTGAAAAACACCTTTTAGTAACTAGAACAACAGGAAAGGTCTCTATGCTATTGTTAGCTTTGCTGCAGTTTGCTGCCCTTTAAACTGGAAGGCTTCAACAGCTGATTGCCACAACGCAACCTTGGTTCTCACATGGGACTTCAGAACTGCAGCTACCTGAATAGCTTGATCTGCACACTGCTCTGAACACCCACACCCAGGTCTCCAAGATTAAAACGCTGGATCAGGAGCCATCTGCCAACTCCCTTGATAAACAAAGGCATGTTTCAGAGATGGCCAGCACTGCCAATGTTGTTTAGTAAAACATGAGTGACACTCTGGGAATAGAAAAGCTCCTAGGGAGATTCATTCCTCTGAAAGCTGAAAAGAGAGAACAGTGCCCATGAGTTTCATATATTTACCTCTGAACCCAACGTTTTGACAAGGAAAAAGAAAAAACACTGTAGTGCCGGGGGAGAATGCATCACTTGAGCAGGAATGGGGGACCTGCTGATGTCCAAGCATGCTAGATTGCAACTCCCATCATCCCTGATTGTTTGGCCATGTTGGCTGTGACTGGTGGGAGTCCACCAGTCTCCAGAACACCTGGAGAACCACAGGTTTGCCACACTGGCTATAAAACCAGCTTATTCAAGACAAGGTTGTTTTGCAGCAGTGCCACCTTACACAATTGCAACAACTGCTTCATCCCAGCGGCCCAGCCCTTCCTACTTGGGGGCTTCAACAACTGAGGATCCTTGCCGGCAAAGAAGAAGCCCTTCCCTGGCAAGCATGTCTGACATGCCAACTTGGAGGCATTTATTAGGCCAGATTAACACATGCCTTCAGCAGTGCGGAAACTTCTTGAAAATACAACCACACAGGGGCTACTCCACACAGCAAGCTCTATGTCAGAAATACAACCACACACCCTTAGTTCCAGGGGTTCTCACTACAACTCATACAAACAACTTGTGTGAAAGTGCTGTATACAAGCCATATCACAAGGCTAATTTCACACATAAGATCAGGCCTTCAAAAAAGGAAAGTTATGCCACCTGCATTTACTATGTGCTGCCTCACCACACTGTAGGGCTGAGCTTAAAGTGTCACAGGTATAGTGCGTTTTCCTCACCACAGGCTCTCGCAAGATCTCCCTGTTACACAAGCTGGCTATATTGAAGTAGAAGCAGGTACTGCACTCTACTGCTGGACTACAACTCCCATTGGCTATGCAGGCTGGGAATCTAAGCTCTGAAGGTTTACAGGTTCACCATCCTTGTGCTAGAGAAAGAGTGCAATCCTATGCACATTTCCTTGAAATTACCACTGAATTTAGTTGGCCTAATTTCCAAGTAAACACCCAAAAGGTTGTAAAATATATAATCTGTTCTGCATGTGTATGCATATGCATTTTAATTAATGATTCTTAACACATGCTTAAAGTCATAAATGTTGATAAAGATGGATTCAAAAAAGGAACTGGGTAATCAAAGGAAAGTTCTGCGGCTTAACCCCGAAGAAGCAACTTAAGCCATTAATTATGCTCCTTTAAACCCAGGCACATCAGATTGAATTGACCAGAGAGGAGAGCAGTCCAGCTTCTCTGTGCAGTCCTGTGTGTGTTCAATCAGAAGTCAGTCCCACTGCATTCAGTAGGGCTGACTACCTAGCAAATATGTTTAGGACTGCAAATTCAGTGTCCTAAAAGAATCAGAACTACATTATGAGCTTTCATAGTGGGCAGTAATGTTCTCATTCCACCCATCTCATGTACACCTGAGAAACATCAGATGTAGGAGGGCAGAGTCAAAGCAAAGTAGCAATATGACAGTGATGTGCTAACAGGAAAAGCAATACTGGAGAAACTGAAGAAGAGTCGAAGCTGTTATAAACAAGCCAAAAGGATTACGATTTCCCACAGCAACAGTAGAATTAGCACTCAATTTCACCCCATCACACAAAGAGGTGTTCAGATCAATGAAGCTGGATGCCTGGCAGCCAGACAGCTCTGCAACAGGTAGCCAATCTGGCAGTCTCCAGATGTTGCCAGACAACTTTCATTGATACTGATCACTGGCCATACTGGCTGAGGCAGGTGGGAGTCCAACAATTTAGTGAGGGCAACAGGTTCTTCACCCCTGCTTGACAGAAGCAGCTGGCATTTGCAATAGACGTGTTGGTAAGTTGTCATTTATTATTTGCTTAAGTGCCTAAAGCACACTATGCACTGTACATGATGCATGGTTAAGTTGTCATATAATAATTGTAAAAGTGCCTAAAGGATACTCGGCACTGGGAATGAATTCAAACCTAGAAATTCCTACCTACAGGCTTATAATCTAAAGTTTAAAAAGTGTACTTATCAAGTAGAACTGTTAACAGTATGCAAACATGCAACTCTGCCCCTTTCAAGAGATAATGCAGTGTAGTATCAAAAACCTGGTGTGTGTTCTTGACAAAGCAGCTCAGGAAAGGAAACTGCAACACCACTACAGAGCATTGCTCATGATTCTGTCATGAGAAGGAGCAGCAAGCAGAAATGGAGCAGCAGCAAGCTCTGCCTGGTACAAGTCAAAGAATTAAGAAAATTGCTACAAACTCGAGAGTGTACAAAAATTACAGCTCCCCAAAAGTGTCAATAAGCAAACACTCCTTTTCCTCAACAATGAAGATACAGTTCTGCCTCCCTGCCACTTGGTTCCCAAAGGAAAAACCTGTTTGCCAAGACAAAATTTGTGTTGAAGGATGGACATGCCCCCATCCCATCCTCAGATGATCCCATGTGTTAAGAAACAACAGTCTATGAGATGGGTAATCTTAAAAGCACAGGCTTTGGTTTTCTGTTAGAATTAAGGTTACAGGCCACATCTATTCATAACTGAAGAAGCCCCAAATCTTGTCTCAGGCCAGTCTGGAAATCCCCCCTGTAATTTACCTTGGGCTTAAATCCATAACTTCCCTTTCCCATTCCTGCAGTTCATTGTGATATAACACCTGCTTCTGGCTTGTTATGTTCACTGGGCAATGAAGAGACATGTGACCGCTTTTATTTTATTTATCAATTCCCTCATTCATTGCATTTTCATTCCAGTCTTCCTGCAAGGAGCTCAAATCCCCAAACTCCTAGATCTTCCCAGTTGTTGTCCATCTGACCCAGCCTAACCCCTAAACCATAAGGCAGACTTCCTCAAACCCGGCCCTCCAGATGTTTTGAGACTACAATTCCCATCATCCTTGGCCACTGGTCCTGCTAGCTAGGGATCATGAGAGTTGTAGGCCAAAACATCTGGAGGGCCGAGCTTGAGCAAGCCTGCCATAAGGTGTGACTGAGAAAGAGGGCTTCTTGGTTCAAGGGCCAAGATCCCCCCAAAGTGGCTAGGAGACTACACGGAGCGCGCTTACTTAAGCCCGGCTCGCTCCAGGCCCTGCCACCTCTGGGGCCACAAGGAGCGGGAAGGGGGTCCCACGGAGACCCCTCCACCCCGCCCCCACCCCGGGGCTCTTTTGCATTCGGGGGGGGGGGCAGAGCCGAGGGGCGTGGCCTGTGGCCCCCCGCCCTCCGCGGCCACAGGTGTTCCCTTCACACACACACCCCGCTCACCTGGAAGGGGTTGACGTCGACGGGGTCGGCGAAGGGGTTGGTGTCGAAGGCCGACATGGCTGCCGCCGCCGCCGCCGCTCTCCGAGACTCAGCTCCGCCGCACCGGTTCTCAACCCGGTCCGCTCCCTGGAAACGGCACACTTCCGGGACCAGGGGTCTCCTCCCCGCTCCTCCTCCCTTGCGCGCCTGCGCAGAACGACCCGCAAGGCGCAGGCGCACTCCTTCGCCACGTGACAAAGACGCCTTTCTCTCTCTCTCGCCTTTGTGACCTCATCGAGCCGCGGAGGAAAGGGCGCCTGGAGGTAGCAGGGCGCATGCGCAAATGCAGAACTCGCCCTTGTTCGCGCTCTCCGCTCCGGAGATGGAGGAGAAGTAGATCTCAAGATGAAGGGGAAGTTGACTTCCGGGCATGCGCACTGAGCGGAGAGAGCGCTCCAGGTACCGTAGTGTGCCGCGTAGCGCGCAGCTGTCTGTTTAACTCGGTAAGCGTGAATGTAGAATGGCAGCCAAAATACTAACAGCAACACACTACTGGATATGAATTGAATTGCATTTATATCTCCCCCATTTCCTCCGAGTAGTTCCTTTACTTCATGCCTGAAAGGTATTAAAGAAGGGGCCAGGCAAGCTTGCTTGAGGCTATTCCTTGGACTTGAATTAATAACAGTGATGATCATGAAAATCAGGGCACCACCACAGAAAAGGCCCTGTCCCCTGTGCTCGCCTGCAGAACCCCCAAAGGTGGGCCAGGGCTCTTCCAGGCAACCTTAGCATACAATACACAGGAAGGCTCACCCAGAAGGAGACACTCCTTCAGATCCCCCAGCCCAAGGCCTTTTGGGGGAAGGGTGAGCAAGAAAAGGGGACCCAAGGTCAGCTTGCAGGTTGCTGAACAGTTTGCAGTAGCCCAAAAGTGTTTTTGACTTCACCCTCCCTGTCAGTGTGGTGTAGTGGTTAAGAGCGGTAGTCTCGTAATCTGGTGAACCAGGTTCGCGTCTCCGCTCCTCTGCATGCAGCTGCTGGGTGACCTTGGGCCAGTCACACTTCTGTGAAGTCTCTCAGCCCCACTCACCTCACAGAGTGTTTGTTGTGGGGGAGGAAGGGAAAGGAGAATGTTAGCCGCTTTGAGACTCCTGAAGGGGAGTGGAAGGCGGGATATCAAATCCAAACTCTTCTTCTTCTTCTTCAATAGCAGCAGCAACAAGGGTTGTCGTGCGTCGTCATATTCGTCAAGTGCTTTAGCAGCCTTTCTTAAAAACCACACAAGGCAACTCACAGAAATCTACAAATATATACTGAAATATTCTAACCACCTAATTTAAGAATATAGGCTGCTACAATCTCTGATTTGTAGTAACCTGCAGGGCAGTCTTAGCCACATCTATTCAGAAGGAAGTCCTATGCAATTCCATGGGGTGTACTCCCCAGGTTAGGATGGCAGGTTTAGTCTTAGTTGTAGATCAGGCACCCCAAACTTGGCCCTCCAGATGTTTGGGGACTACAATTCCCATCATCCCTGACCACTGGTCCTGTTAGCTAGGGATGATGGGAGTTGTAGTCCCAAAACATCTGGAGGGCCGAGTTTGGGGATGCCTGTTGTAGAGGAAAAAAGGATCCATTTACATTGTCTCAAGCTCCCTGCTGGAAAAGAGAGATATAAAAATAGGAAATATAATAAATAAGAATAAGAGATTTGCATTTGAATATGTGTGGGCCATCCTATTGCACTGCATGTGGGATACCTGCAGCAGGTAATCGGCTCCCCTCCTAGATTCACCATTTTGTACCTGACTGCAGCAGCTGAATGCAAGTGATGGACTCCAGCATCCTTATTAAAGCAAAACGAAGTCCCAGATGCTGGACCTCTGTGCACCCAATTTGGGATTTTACTGGCCAAAACCAGTACTTTGAAACTGAAACCACTGATCAGCACCTTCTTCCAACAAGCCTAGTTCTAAGTTGAGATTTTTGTCCTGATCAATATTTGTATTGGATTTGAAACTGTTTCTGTATATGTCGTCGTTCGAACAGTCATTATACCCTGCAGTAACTGTTGGTCTCTGCCCTCTCCCCATACCCTGTGTGCAAAGGCAGCCCCACCTGTGGTGCATTTTTGGGTGTGATGCACACTCACTTGGAAGCAAGTCCCACTCAAGGCATAAAATGATATAATTGTAGAGCTGGAAGGGACCACGAGGATCATCTAGTCCAACCCCAGCAATGCAGGAATCTTTTGCGAAATGAGCCTGAGATTAAGAGTGAGAGTCTTCTGCTGTACGGACTATTCCAGCTGCAGCAGTGTTTACGCTTGCGGAACGGCTTAATACTTGCCAGACCTAAATGTTGCAAGAGCTTGATTAATTAATTGCATTAATACATTTCCGGCAACTCGTGCGTATTATAGCGCCTAGCCTGGCTGCACTATCGAGCCCCCGGCAAAAGAACCACGTTTCCTGGAACACAAGAGAGATTTTATTTTTCACTCGTTCCACCAACCCCTCATCTATAACACGCCACTCGGTGCGGATCAGTTGAGAGTGCGGGAGAAAACTCGGATCTGGGTTCGAATCCAACCGCTCACTCCCGAGTCTGACCATGACCCTTTAATAAAGTCCAGCGGCCCCTTTTGCGACGCTGCGGGGCGTTTCAGGGGCGACCTCGGTGCAGCTGCACCTGTGCGGCTGCTGCGCTGCACCGGTGCAATTCCTGCTTGCAGCTCCAGGACGCGGCAGCCTGGCCCGGCTGAGACTGACGGGCGCTCTCGCTCTCCTTCCCAGCCACCTGATCCGGAGCGGCGGACTACTTTTCCCGGCGTGCCCGGCCAGCCGGCCGGCCGGCGCCTGGAAGAGGCGGGGCAGAGCGAGGCAGAGCAGCGTCGCGGGGATGGCGGAGCTGCGAGGTGAGCGAGGCCGGGGCAAAGGAGGGCGCCTGCCTGCCTGCCCGCCCGCCTTGGGGGTCCGGGGGGCGGCGGAGGGCGGCTCCCCGCCCGCGATGGACGGAGGGGCTCCGGGACAAAGCGGCGGCGAGCGGGAGCAGGAGCGAGCCGCTCCGGGTGGGGAGGAGAGAGGCGTTCCCGCGGAGCGAGCAGGCAGGAGCGGTGCCCCCTCTCGGGGGAAGCCCGGGTCCCTCCTGCGCCTTCCGGGGGTGGGAAGGGGTTCTAGCCTAACCCCCGCCATTCAGGACGCGCAATCTTAGCGCCCCGGACCGATGATCGCCCAACCTGTGTTTAAAAACCTGCAAGAAAGATAGGGCCTTTTCCACAGCGGCTCCGTTGGCCAACAGTAAATTTTGAGGGCCAGGCAAATCTCTTTTATTCCTCCAGGCCTTGAAAAGAAAAGCTCTTAAAACCATCTCATTCTTTCCTATTAGCGTCTCCAATATCGGCCACTGCATCCCACCAAACCATCTTGGGAATTGTAGTTTGTTTTGGGCACTGAGGATTTTTAGGAGACCCTGTTTTCCCCCGCAGAGCTGCAGTTCCCCATGAAGAGGGATGGGCTGTGAAAACCAGAGGGAACTGTAACTCTGAGAGATAACTAGGGCTCTCTCAGCACCCTTAACAAACTATAGTTTCCAGGATCCTTTGCGGGAACTCATGACTATTTAAGGTGATCCTGCTTTAAATGTGCAGGTGGGGGCCTGTGTCAAGATGCAGGGTAAGAGTAAGGTGGGCTCACTTAGCCTGAGAGAGAGCATCCTGACAACAGCGATGGAGCTGTGGGGCCGACTGGAGGCAGCTTCCCACATTGTGTCCTTGTGCATGACCTCCCACCTGTGCCTGTGTCTTTTGCTTGCGTAGTGTTCCCCTTGGCCTGCGCCGTGCAGAACTACTCCTGGGGCAAACTGGGCCAGGACAGTGAAGTGGCCAGCCTCCTGGCAAGCAGTGATCCAATGATCCACATCGAAGCGGGCAAGCCCTATGCGGAGGTGAGTGCAACCTGCCTGGGGGCCCTTGGAGCCAGACTCCCTCCCTCCTTGCCCATTCCCAAATTCCGCTATATGGCTGGGAACTTAGATCAAGGTGCTCGGATCAGTCAGGGTGACCACTTGTGCTTTAGACCCCTGCCCCTCTTGGCTGATAAAAACCAGCAGGGAGGGAACAGTTGGCTGGGCCAGGGTGGTGATCAATGCCTCTTTACAAGAGGGGTGGTCCCTGCCTGTTTGAAGGAGGCAGTGGTAAAACCACTCCTTGCGAAACCTTCTCTGGATTCAGAAAACCGAACTAACTACCGGCCAGTTGCTAATCTCCCTTTCCTGATCAAGGTTCTGGAACAAGTAGTTGCTTTTGGAAGAAACTGATTTTCTGCATCCGTTTCACTTGGGGTTTAGGCCCAGTTTTGGCACAGAAACTGCTTTGGTCGCTAGTGCAGAATTCAGCGGCTGTGTTGCTCACTGGAGCAGGATGGTTTGAGCATATTACACTGATCCTGGTCTGACTGCACTGGCTACCAATTAGTTTCTGGGCCCAATTCAAAGTGCTGCTTTTGACTTATAAAGCCTTAAATGGCTCAAGGACCATCTCTCCATATGAACCTACCTGGACCCTGAGATCATCTTCTGAGGCCCCGCTTTGTATTCCACCTCCTCGAGAGGTCCAGAGGGTGACAACACAAGAACGGGCCTTCTCTACAGTGGCTCCTCATCTGTAGAATGCTCTCCCCAGGGAAGTTTGCCTGGTGCCTTCATTATACATCTTTAGGTGCCAGGCAAAAACGTTCTTTTTTAACCAGGCCTTTGGTTGATTTGATTGACATCCTATGCCCTTTTAAAATGTGGGGTTTTTTTTGGGGGGGTGCTATTGGGTTGTTTTTATTTTGATTATATATATTGTGGTTTCATATTTTGATTTTGTTCTATGAACCACCTCTGGGTATAGGGTGTTATGTAAATTCAATTTTAAAAAACAAAAAAACTCACAAGTCTGAGCTCTCAGCCCTGTCTACAGTGGGAACCGTCACAACACTGCTGCTCAGAAACTGATTTCTCAGGGCACCGAAATGGGGACAGACAAGGTGCCACCTTTCCTTTGTTGACAGATGCCCAGCTCTCATCAGCCCCAGCCAACAGGGCTAGTGGTTGGAGCTGATTGGAGTGCAAGACGCATGATGTACTCCAAATCCTATCAGGCCTGATTTCTGGCTGTGCTGCCTGGGGCTGATGGGAATTGGAGCCCAGCACCTGGAGGGCCACAGGTTGCCCAGACGTGCGCTAAGAGGTTTTGTGCATCATCTGTGTGTTCTCTTTTCCCCCACAGAGAGCCTCATGGTCCATAAATAGCAACACCCTAGTGGTCCCGGGCCCTAAGGAAGTTAGATTGGCTTCAACCAGAGCCAGGGCCTTTTCAACACTGGCTCCGGCCTGGTGGAACGCTCTGCCTCATGAGACCAGGGCCCTGCAGGATCTGATTTCTTTCCGCAGGGCCTGTAAGACAGAGTTGTTCCCCTTGGCCTTTGGCTTAGACTCAGTTTGATTCCCTCCCCCTCTTTCTTTTTCTTTTCTGCTCCTGTGAAGAAGCTGCATCCTAATGTTTTAATGTTGTATTTTAATCTTGTTTTTTAAATTGTATTTTAATCAACTTGTTTTTTATTGGTTGTTAGCTGCCCTGAGCCTGGTCTTGGCTGGGGAGGGCGGGGTATAAATATTTTTATTTTTTTTATTAGCTCTGGATGGGCACTCACCCCAAAGGAGACGCTGTGATTCTAGATAACCGCATCCCTCAGAAGACCTTGCGGCAATGGGTCGCGGACAACCCCGACTGCCTGGGCACCAAGGTCAAGGAGGCCTTCCAGGGCCAGCTGCCCTTCTTGTTCAAAGTGCTGTCTGTTAACTCAGCCTTGTCCATCCAGGCTCACCCCACCAAGGTAAGGCCCTCTTCCCAGGGTGCCAAACGGCATGGAATCCTGCTGAGCTTTCTGGACTTTGCAGGTCTAGGACAAGGAGCTTGAAGGAGCATCGGCGGTTGAAGCCGGAGTTCAGAATGCCGTGCAAGGGAAGCAGGTGCTCATCTGTTGGGTCCAGAGGTTCCCTTCCTCCGACACAAGGAGCCTTCCACCAACAGGCAAATGGAACCTTTTGGATCCAGCCCCAAGTTTCACGTTAATGGGTTAATGTCAGATCTGGGGTCGCAGCACAGATTCCGCCTTCTTTGCTTTCCATTCTTGACGTATTAGCCCACCCCTGGGTGCGTTGTCTGGTTCCCCAGGTGCTCTGTGGCTCGCTGAACCCACAACAGAGCACCCCCCTGCCTGGGCAGACTGACTGTGAGACTGGAGCCTGGGGCTCAACACCTGTCCCCCCTCTTCCCTCCCTCTTCCCCCCTCCCAGGAGCTGGCAGAGAAGCTTCATGCCCAGTATCCAGAGCACTACCCAGATGCCAACCACAAGCCGGAGATGGCCATCGCCCTGACGCCCTTCGAGGGCATGTGTGGCTTCCGGCCTGTTGAGGAGATTGTGTCTTTTCTCCAGAGTAAGCATGGGAGGGGAGGGGAAGGGAAGGAAATAAGTACCGGCAAGATACAGGGACTCGGGTGTCCCAACTGGGGATGGAATTGTGTCCTTGGAACCGTGTTGTGATGGAAACAAGCATCGCCTCCCTGCAGGCTCACTCATCCTCTCCCTCCCCTCGCACAGCCACAAGGAGGCAGGTGGCAGCATTTGCTTTCAGTTTCAGTTAACCACAGTTTAGTGTTACAGCCCAGCCCTCAACCGTGGTTTGCGTAATAGTACTATGTTGAAATCAAGTTAGCTTCTTGAACTGTAGTTTGAATTTGGCTTGTTTCAAGCAAGCTGTAGTTAAGATTGACCACACAATTAGTTGGGCTTGGTCGACATGACATTAACTGGAAGCAGAAGTTGCTAAATGCCCCCTCAGGGACCTTAATTAAGTTTTTCCTCCTGCATCTTCTCTATTAATCCAAATCTGTTAAATCTCCATTACAACCATAATTCAACGTTAAACTACAAGTATTATTATTCCAATCCAACTAATAATTTTAATTGTTTAAAATGACTTTTAAGGTAAATTATTTTCCCCATTCCTGGTCTTCCTGGTTTCTGATTCTTC
Organism: Podarcis siculus; assembly: GCA_034642415.1. Taxonomy (NCBI): domain Eukaryota; kingdom Metazoa; phylum Chordata; class Lepidosauria; order Squamata; family Lacertidae; genus Podarcis; species Podarcis siculus. The sequence continues at coordinate 1,183,111 of JAXCMG010000047.1, read as the reverse complement.
TGGTCATTTTTGCCATTTCGGCATAGTCCATCAACTTAATTTGCCATTCTTCTCTGGTGAGGATTATTCTTCTTTCCATCTCTGGGTTAGTCACAACCAGGCAGCAGTGGTCGCATACATAGTCTTTTGTGTTCTGTTGTAATTTTGGCACCTAGAATTCCTTAAAGGAAAGCTTCAAGTTTTTTAAATAAAAAGTTATTCTAAATATTTTTTTTCACTTCATTATATATCATCTCCCAATTTTTTTTTACTATTTTTCAAGTCCACCACATATGATAAAAGGTGCCTTCTTTTTCCTTACATTTGCAGCATGTATTTGACCTTGATTTATACATTTTAGCTAATTCTAGTAAATTAGTTAAGTATCAGCGATACATCATTTTCATATAATTTTCTTTCAAAGTATAACATGCTGTAAACTTCAAGTCCCAGTTCCATAACTTCTCCCATGCTGTAAGGTGTATATTATATTCAAAGTCCCTTGCCCAGTGTATCATAACTGATTTAACCTGTTCATCTTTTGTATGCTATTCGAATATTACTTTATACATTTTAGAAAGCAATTTGGTCTTGTTTTCTAACAGTTCTTTTTCAAATTTAGATGTTTCATTAAAAAAAGCCTTTCTTTTTATCCATCTTAAATATATCTTTAAGTGGATGGTATTCTAGTGGCTGGGGAAACCCAGCCAGATTGGGGGGAATGAATGAATGTTTGTTTGTTTGTTTGTTTGTTTGTTTTTGTAACCAATCAGTTAATAGTTCTCTTATATCCTCAAACCTCTTTAATTTTAATTGATGTTCTACTTCCATTAACAATTCTTTATAAGTTTATTCTTTATAAGTTGCCCAGTCATTTCTCATATATAATTTTTTTAGCGATGTTGCTTTCAGTGGGAAAGTCATCATGGTGTTTTTGTTCTAATAAATTTTTATATTTCCCCCATACTTCATAAACCACTTTCTTTACTACACGATTTAGGAAAGCTCTATGTACTTTAGCCTCGTATCACAAATATTCATGCCAACCATATCTGTTATCGTGACCTTCAAGATCTAAAACTTCAGATTTTTTAGTGATATCCATTCCTTTAGCCAGCATAGACAGGATGCTTCATAATATAGTCTTAAATCCAGCTAGACTCCATGCAGCCATTCTCAATGTCCTTTGGGTTCCTTGCAGACGTTCCTGAATTCCGGGCCCTGATCGGGAATGTGGCAGCAGAGCAGCTGGAACGCAGCGTGGGCGAAGACCCCCGGGGTGTCTCTGCCGCACTGCGTATCTGCTTCACCCGGATGATGAAGAGTGAGAAGAAGGTCTTTGTGGACCAGCTTAACATGCTGGTGAAGCGGATTTCTCAGGAAGGTGGGTCTAGTGTGAGACTTGGGTGCTGGGGAGGTTGGGCCCTCCAGGTGTTCCTGGGACTGCAACTCCAGGCACTCTTAATGGTGGTTGGCCGTGTTGTGGGAGGCTGATGGGAGCGACATCTGTGGAGGGTTAGGGGCTCCACTATAAGGTGAAACTTGGCAACCAGCAGCTGCTGCTCATCAGACTCCCTCCATGTGTCTCCATCCCACAGCAGATGCAGGGAAAGATACTTCGGCCAGCTGTGGGGAGCTCCTCCTCCGCCTCCACTCCCAGTACCCCGGAGACATCGGCTGCTTTGCCATCTACTTCTTGAACGTGATGAAGCTGCAGCCCGGGGAGTGCATGTTCCTGGGTGCCAATGAACCCCACGCCTACATCTACGGAGGTGAGTTTCCGGGCATAGAAGCAAAAGAGAGGCTTGGAGGTTGAATCCTGACAAGACAGAAGTACTGCTTTGAGGGGACAGGGGGCGGGCTGGTGTGGAGGACTCCCTGGTCATGAATTGGGTAACTGTGCCCCTGAAGGACCAGGTGCGTGGCCTGGGAGTCATTTTGGACTCACAGCTGTCCATGGAGACGCAGGTCAATTCTGTAACCAGGGCAGTTGTCTACCAGCTCCACCTGGTACACAGGCTGAGACCCTATCTGCCCGTGGACTGTCTCGCCAGAGTGGTGCATGCTCTAGTTATCTCCCGCTTGGACTACTGCAATGCGCTCTACGTGGGGCTACCTTTGAAGGTGACCCAGAAACTACAACTAATCCAGAATGCGGCAGCTAGACTGGTGACTGGGGGTGGCCGCTGAGACCACATAACACCGGTCTTGAAAGACCTACATTGGCTCCCAGTACGTTTCCGAGCACAATTCAAAGTGTTGGTGTTGACCTTTAAAGCCCTAAACGGCCTTGGCCCAGTATACCTGAAGGAGCGTCTCCACCTCCATCGTTCTGCCCGGACACTGAGGTCCAGTGCTGAGGGCCTTCTGGCGGTTCCCTCATTGCGAGAAGCAAAGCTACAGGGAACCAGGCAGAGGGCCTTCTCGGTAGTGGCGCCTGCCCTGTGGAATGCCCTCCCATCAGATGTCAAAGAGATAAACAACTACCTGACATTCAGAAGACATCGTTCAGGGAAGTTTTTAATGTGTGACATCTTAGTGTATTTTTGGTCTTTTTGGGGAAACCCAGCCAGATGGGCAGGGTACAAATAATAAATTATTATTATTATTTGTATGGCCACCAGATCTCCTCTCAAGGCAGCTTCCCAGGTTTATGGGATTTAACCGCTTGGATTGAGCACTTGTGGGGCACAGGCCTGTGGCCGTGGGAGAAACCTAGAAGGGGTTAAATATGGCGCCCAAGCCTAATGTTCCCAACTTTGGGGTTTGCGTCAGGGCGCTCCATTTAATTAGCGCTTTGAAAAGCTAGAGCAGCCCTCAGAGGAGAGGCGGCCAGGGTGGCGAGCAGGTCTTCTGGCCTAGTCCTGCAAAGGACAGTTGGGTGCACTTGAGTCTGTGAAGATCAAGCCGGGTAAAGCGCAGCCGCATCTTAAGACCTGATGGGCTGCCTTGCAGAAGATGGGGCAGACTTGCTCTCTGTTGCTCAGGAGGGCAGGAGTAGAGCAAAAGGTGGAAAAGGAGAAGAAGCCGCCTGTGGCGATCACACAGGGTCCCCGGACATTTAACGGTCTACTGATCCCTGTGCCACCGCTGTGCTCGCTTCCCCGCTGCCACCAACCTGTTACTCTCGGGTAAAACACTGAGTCCAGACAGTTGTTAAAAGTGAACCAAAAAAAACAAGTTTATTTTATAAACATTAACAAGTTTATGGTTTCTCAGATAATATTCCTGTCAGTATCTTAGCTTTAGTTTCTTTACTGGCCTATACCTTCCTAATACCTTCTGACTGATTATCTCAACTGTTTGACTGACTCCTCTTAACAGATTCTCTCACATCAGACTAGCCCAACCCACAGACCTATCCTCTCTGTCTCTTCTAACTCGAGACTGACTTCTCAACCACTCTAACTCTTAACTCCTCCCCTTGGGTTCCCATTGGTTAGTCATTTTACAATTAGTTAACAGGTGGCGCTGTGAGTTAAACCGCAGAGCCTAGGACTTGCTGATCAGAAGGTCGGAGGTTCGAATCCCTGCGACAGGGTGAGCTCCCGTTGCTCGGTCCCTGCCCCTACCAACTTAGCAGTTCGAAAGCACGCCAAAGTGCAAGTAGATAAATAGGTACCGCTCTGGTGGGAAGGTAAACGGTGTTTCCGTGTGCTGCTCTGGTTCGCCAGAAGCGGCTTAGTCATGCTGGCCACATGACCTGGAAGCTGTACGCCGGCCCCCTTGGTCAGTAAAGTGAGATGAGCGCCGCAACCCCAGAGTCGGCCATGACTGGACCTAATGGTCAGGGGTCCCTTTACCCTTTACCTAACCCTTTCCTTATGAACCCAGTATGATGTCACACTCCTAGGAGGGCAAACGCCACACCGCCCAATGGCAAGGGCTCTTCTGGCAATGGAATGCCTTGGCAGCCACTTCCTCCAGATGTGCTGGACTCCAGTTCCCATCACGCCGCAGCTGGCACAGCTGATGGTCAGGGATGATGGGAGTTGTATTCCAGAGATGCCTGGAGGTCACTTGGTTCACCATCCCTGGTGCAGCTGCAAGAATCCTGCGCTGGCCTCAGAGGGCCTTGCCAACTCTGAAACTCTTAACTCTTAGTTTGAGATGACAAGGAAGGGATGATA
>JAXCMG010000047.1:1121795-1178602 GCA_034642415.1 Podarcis siculus | reverse complement strand
AACAACTACCTGACATTTAGAAGTCATCGTAAGGCAGCCCTGTTTTGGGAAGCTTTTAATGTGTGACATCTTAGTGTATTTTTGGTCTTTGTGGAAGCCACCCAGAGTGGCTGGGGAAACCCAGCCAGATGGGCGGGATACAAATAAATTATTATTATTATTATTATTATTATTATTATTATTATTATTATTAATTTTATTTTTGTTTGTTTGTTTGTATGGCCACCAGATCTCTTCTCAAGGCAGCTTCCCAGGTTTATAGGATTTAACCGCTTGGATTGAGCACTTGTGGGGCGCAGGGCTGTGGCCGTGGGAGAAACCTGGAAGGGGTCACGTATGGCGCCCAAGCCTAATGCTCCCCACTTTGGGGTTTGCGTCTGGGCACTCCATTTTAATTAGCACTTTGAAAAACTAGAGCAGCCCTCAGAGGAGAGGCAGCCAGCGTGGCGAGCAGGTCTTGTGGCCAAGTCCTGCAAAGGACAGTTGGGTGCACTGAGTCTGTGAAGATCAAGCGGTGTAGAGCGCAGCCGCATCTTAAGACCTGATGGGCTGCCTTCAGAAGATGGGGCAGACCTGCTCTCTGTTGCTCAGAAGGGCAGGAGTAGAGCAACAGGTGGAAATGGAGAGGAAGCCACCCAATGGAAAGGGCTGTTCTGGCAATGGAATGCCTTGGCAGCTACTTCTTCCAGATGTGCTGGACTCCAGTTCCCATCAAGCCCCAGCTGGCACAGCTGATGGTCAGGGATGATGGGAGTTGTATTCCAGAGATGCCTGGAGGTCACTAGGTTCACCATCCCTGCTGCAGCTGCAAGAATCCTAAGTGGCCTCAGAGGGCCTCGCCAACTCTGAAACTCTTAACTCTTAGCTTGAGATGACAGGGAGGGGATGATAAAAGAGGGTTTCTTGAGATGGGGCAGGAGGGTGTTTCTGGAGGGCCTCTCTTGCTGCCACCAGCAAGTAGCCTCTGCACTTCCTGACGGGCAGCTTCTTTTTCCTTCCCGCCTTGCCACAGATTGCATCGAGTGCATGGCCTGCTCTGACAACACGGTGCGTGCTGGCCTGACGCCCAAGTTCATTGACGTCCTCACGCTGTGCGAAATGCTCAACTACACGCCGGCCCCTGGCAGCTCCAAGCTCTTGAGCCCCGTCCAGAGCCGCCTGGACCCTTGTGTCTACCTCTACGACCCGCCTGTCCCAGACTTCTCTGTCATGAGGATAGAGGTGAGCTTCTCGGGGGCTTCCCCTCCCCGGATGACGGCAGGCGGTTCCTGCTGCAAAATCCTTTCAAGTGCCGAGGTGGCATTAGGCATCTGCTCCCTGTGCAGCTTGGCTCAGATGGATCCGTCCGCTTTGGTTTCTCATTCTGCCCTCACCCCGAATCTTAGGTTCAGTTTGCTCTCTTTCTGGATGTCTTTGCAGTTCATTTTTAAACACTGTGCATGGAAAATGTGTAAAACACATTTATGCACACTGTTTCCTCTAATATAATTCATGTTGCCGCATTATTTTCACTGATAGACACTTTCCCCAAGTGATGCATTTCTTTTTTGGTTGGAGAAGTGCACCACGCATCTGGAGAACAGCATATCTCCAGGGATACCTGCTTTCAGATTGCACGTTGGTTCAGAAAAGTGTGAATTAGGTAGCTTTGCATGTTAATGCACACTTTACAAAGTTGCCTCCCTGTCCTGACAATGGGCCCCAACTTTATTTATAATGACATTCTTCCTCCAAGGAGCTCGGAGTGGCATGTGTGGTTCTTTCTCCTTATGTTTAAATGGGGATTTTTGTGTGAAACACTATATATTTTTAAATACACATTAAGACGCAGGTGGCACTGTGGGTTAAACCACAGAGCCTAGGACTTGTCAATCAGAAGGTTGGCGGTTCAAATCCCCGCGACGGGTGAACTCCCGTTGCTCGGTCCCTGCTCCTGCCCACCTAGCATTTCAAAAGCACGTCAAAGTGCAAGTAGGTAAATAGGTACCGCTCCAGCAGGAAGGTAAACGGCGTTTCCGTGCGCTGCTCTGGTTAGCCAGAAGCAGCTTAGTCATGCTGGCCACATGACCCGGAAGCTGTACGCTGGCTCCCTCAGTCAGTAAAGCGAGATGAGCGCCACAACCCCAGAGTCAGCCATAACTGGACCTAATGGTCAGGGGTCCCTTTACCTTTAAGACACAAGTGGGACAGGACACCCGTGAGATTAGCGTGGGCGAGAAACAGACATTCCTGTTGTTGCCTGCTTTTACAGTTGCTGAAATCTCAGTTTGGCTTGAGATGGAGACCAGCTTGCACTGCTGAGCACTCTGGAGGCTGGAGGGAAGTCAGGATCTGCCATTGCCTCTAGATGTGTCCCACGCCCAGCTCATTCGCTTCCTACTTAGTGAGGCATGAAGTTAAAATACCCAGGCCCCACCTCTCTACTGAGCAAGGGTTCTGCTTTCTCTTGCAGATTCCTTCCTCCATCAAGCTGTACCTCATTTCGGCCATCGACTCAGCCAGCATCCTGTTGGTGGTACAAGGAACTGCAGTCGGGACCTCCACTGCGGCCGCTTCAGAAATGGCTGTCCGCCGCGGCTCTGTGCTCTTCATCTCCGCCAACGAGAGCGTCTCCTTGCACCTGTCTGCACCTGATGGGATGCTGCTCTTCCGAGCCTGCTGTCTCGTATAATGTGGGGTGCTTGGCTCTTTCTTCTCTTGCTGAGACTCCAGTAGAAACGGCTGTGTGTCCTCTGCACAGCCAGTTACTCCCCTGACCCATCAAACCACTGTGTCAAAAGCCCAAAGCATTGGCACTCACCCCTGTATGGTGGGCCCTCGTTTCCCACACAGCTTGACTCTATCCAGGAAGACCCCTCCTGCTCCTGTAACGGTTGCTGTAAAACATGGGGCTGGGAATTCTCCAGTAGACCTCGTCGTTTTTTTAAAAAAACTGCCATCTCAACCTTGTGCTAGACCGCTCTGATTTTGAGGGGTAGCGGTCTGCACACCAGAACTTTAAAAATGCTGTAAAACTTACGAAACCAGCAGACAGTCAATGGTGTTCCTCTCTCCCCCCCACCAGCCTGGGAAGAGGGTGGAAGTTTGGAAGAAGGGGGTGGTGATGATTTGAGCTTCCCAGCCACTGGAATTCCCTCTTAGCCAGGACATTCTGCCTCCTGCCCTTTACCTGGGGGGCAGGCAAAAGCTTGTCTCCACCTCACCCCAGTTCCTGCTGATGGAGAGTGGTTGGCTACCATTGCTTCTAATCCCTGGCTGACAAAAGTTTGCTCTGGCTGTAGTGGACAGCATGTTCTGGTGTGAAAGTGCTTCCTGCTTGAGGGCCAGCTGCCGGTGATTGCTTAATCTAGGAGTGGTTCTGTCTGCCCACAGCAGGACCATGTGAGTTGGGAGTCCAGCAACTCCTGGGGAACCATGGGCTCCCCACCCCCAGCCAACAATCCTGATTTCAGGATGGGAGGACAAGCCAGTAGTATGTTTTTGGTACCGGTGGCTTTTCAGCTGCAATGTCACTGGACTTCCATCCTGGGCCAGGGGGCAGAAACAAGAAGTCCTCTAATGCTACAGGCCTGGGGGGCAGGGCCTTCGCTTTGGGTGCTTTTCACCATCTGCTTTCCCCCCAGTAGCATTTTCCCAGCACCATGTAGGAAGCTCTGAGTGGTTCTATCCCCTGGCTCCATGTGGGTGTCACAATATACCATAGCTTGTTGTGATAAGAACAAACCTGACCCTGGCCCAGCTCCAAGTGCAGTATGTGTCTTCACTTTTCCTTGTTTGAAACAAGCTGGCTTGTTCCAAACAAAGCACAGTGAAGACAAACCAGTCTAGGGCTGAGATGATTAATTAAAACTGGCACCCCAATTTTCCTATTATTCCTCTCCCTCACATTGGTTGGGGTGAGAGAGGCTGTGTGGGGTAGAGGTTCCTTTCTATCCAAACGTAGCCAGTACCTGCTTTCCCTGCAGTAGTTTGGAACCTGTTCCCAAGCAACCAGGAGAAGGGTCCCCCGGCCCAACTAGTGTGCTAAGTTTGGAGGCAGGCTCAGCTTTTTGTGGCCTGCAGGGGCTGTGGTTATAAGATGATCATATTGGCAGCTCATATTTGGCTTTTGCACCAACAGGAAGAGAGTGGCTCTTCCCTTAAAAACATCAGATTACCACATCTTCACTGTATGGTGAAGCTACTTACCTGGCATTTCAAAGTAAAGTACAGTGGTGCCTCGCAAGACGAAATTAATTCGTTCTGCGAGTTTCTTCGTCTTGCGGATTTTTCGTCTTGCGAAGCACGGCTATTAACGGCTTAGCGGCTATTAACGGCTTAGCGGCTTTAAGAAAAAGGAAACAAACTCACAAGAACTCGCAAGAAAGCAAGCCCATAGGGAAATTCGTCTTGCGGAACGACTCAAAAAACGGAAAACTCTTTCGTCTTGCGAGTTTTTCGTCTTGCGAGGTACCACTGTACATGTACCAATAGCTAAAGCGAGTGTTATAAAAGAGCCACTCTCTTCCTGTTGGTGCAAAAGCCAAATCACCCTTCCACCTCTTGCAGAAAAATTCATTGAACGATATAAAAAAATCCCTTCCAGTAGCACCTTAAGAGACCAGCTAAGTTTGTTGTTGGTATGAGTTTTCATGTGCATGCACACTTCTTCATATACCTTGCATGCACACGAAAGCTCATACCAACAACAAACTTAGTTGGTCTCTAAGATGCTACTGGAAGGAATTTTTTTATTTTGTTTTGACTACAGCAGACCAACACGACTAACTACCTGTAACGAGAATCATTGAATGATGGTACCCTGAACTCTTGGGTAAGTCAGTGCTATAAATTCAAGCGTTGCTAAGGGACAGGTGCTGCCTTGGGGCAGGGCAGGGTGGTGGCCTTTCAGTTGTCACTGGCTTACAGCTCCCATCATCCAGAACCATTGGCCATTCTGGCTGATGGGCGTTGGGGTCCTGCAAGATCTAGGGGGTCAAAGGTTCCTCACCCAAAGTTCAGTTCTGTGGCTTGGGGAGCAGGAAGCCCAGCCACTCCACCTTCAACTCACTTTGAAATTGCAGTGTTGTAAGTTGTTGCTTACAGAGGGAGGGAAAGTCCACTTGCGCTTCCATTCGACAACTCTGGTTTGATTTGCATGTTCACTCATTTGGGGCTTAGTATATTTCAGCAAATAGAACTGCCCCAGTTTCTCTTTAGCTTCCCACCAAATAGGAGTGTGTCCTTACCCTAGCAGAGTGCCAAGCAGGAGTGACTGTTGTCTCCTGCAGAATGATTCGAGAGAGAAAAGTGCAGGGGGGAAATACAGAACCTTCAGAGACTGAAATAACAGTTATAAGTGAAAAGAAATAGGATGTTGGGGGACTGGCAGAATACATGCGTTGTCTTAAGGGGTTGTGTATCAGAATTTGAATCTTGAGGTCATCCGTCAGATGGATTTTGACTCCAGACTCTGGCACTGCAAATTGTAGAGCTGTGGTTTCAGCATTTGACGTTTTGATAGCTGCAGTCAACCACTTCGTACCATTTGTGTTAAGAGATGTGTGGACCCAGTTCTACACTTTATACAAACTATTTTGTTCCTAAATTAACTGGAGGTTTGAGATGTATGTACAGAGTGTGTGCAAGTAAAGACCCCTGGAAGAGCCAGTATTCCTACCATTGTACTGTATTCCATATTTCACAGGTATAGTTATGGCTAATAATCCCCAAAGAATGAAACAGGGAGATGAAATTCAGATGGTTTCAGAAACAAAAAAATCTTCCCACCAGTGTAAAGCATCAGTTGTTTAAGAGTCAAATGCAACGAGTTAAAGTTGACTAAATAAAGAAGGTGCTGTAGAGGACAGGCCCTGAGAACAACCTGTCTGTTGTATGTTTTTCTTGGGCTAAAGTTGCTTTTAAAATTGCATTTTCAAAAGGCCAAATAAAGAGCTTTGTCCAAGTAAGATGAGGTTAGGACATTCAAAACCTCGAAGGAGCAAGGGAGGCAGAAAGAACAGCAGGCTGGACAGTCCAACAAATGCCAGGAGGACCACAGGCTCCTCATGCCTGCTATGAACGGCCTCTTGCCCACCACCACAGTGGACCCCAGGAGGAATCCTACTGCAGGCCTCTTCACTAACACGCAGGTAAGGAACAAACATTTCACATACAAAAGGATCCAAGCCTTGTGAATACAAGGTAGAGTTTTATTAATGCACACTTCCCTTGCTCAGTAAATATAAAACTATTTGCTAGATAGTTCTCTGCATATACAATAACATTAATATCCAATAAGATTGTCCTCTGTGCCTTTCAAGGTTGGTTTGTGTTTCAATTTCACTTCATTTAATGCATTTCAATATTTTAAGGCAGCTTTTTAAACACTCTATAGGACACAGTCACTGAACTCCTTTTTCCACCCTGAAACCCCAACGTACACAACACTGTCAGCCTGCCAAGCTTACTTTGCAGCAGAAAGCGGGCAGTTTTCTCTCCACAGGTCTACTAGTGTCCTGGCTCTCCACTGTCCACCTCGCCTAACGTTACACACTATTAAAAGCTTACTGCAACTAGGACTGAACAGCTCGAACCTGTCCAGGAACATCAACCTTTTACCATGGAGAAGATGTCTCCAGAGGATGCTGCAGGCAGCACAAATAAATATAGAAAAAGAAAGGCAGCTGGGGGTGGGGAAAGTTACCTATGTAACCCAGTGGCTGCACCAGCAACCAACTCTCTACTGAAGGGCTGGAAAGTGCAGAGTTCACTTGGCCTCCTCTTGCTAAGCATGTTCCCCAGTGAGTAAACACTGGCCTGTGTTATGGCCTGCCGCGTGGCCTATCTCTTGACAAATAATTCTAGCAAAGCACATATACCCAACTGGAAACGGCCTCCTGGGTGCCACTCACCTGGGAACAGCTAAGCAGAACAGAGAGAACTCCAGTTTAGGATCAAGTAGGGCAAAACTATCTCATCCCTACTGGCAAGTTTTCCAGGAAAGGGGGTGGGGTGGGGGAAGCAGCCGCCACTTTTAGCTACTTACAGTAACAGAGGACAACAGTGCAGTGGCATGTTGCTCAAGTTGTGTTAGTGCCTTCAGAGACCTCTGGATCTCTTGCTACTAAAGCGTCAGTTTAGACGGCAGAGGTAATAGCCTGCTATGGTCCCCAGACCAAGGCAGCAAAGGGGGGTACCATTCATACGGATTTATTACTCAGTGAGGCTGCCCAAATATACAGGGCACATCTTCCTCCCCCAACCTAGTGCCTTCCAGGTGTTGCTGGACCGTAACTCCCATCATCCTTAATCACTGGCCCTGCTTGGGTTGAAAGCACCAGATGGAGGGGAGATCATGGCCCCAACTTGCATGCTAGCAGGGTACCTCACAAAGCAACACTCACAAATGCTGGCAATTCCTCCCCTCCCTGTTCTCCACAACTGCCACATAAAGTGAACCACAGCTGGTGCTAGCGAATCAGAAAGGCTAGATCGCAGCTCTTGCTCACAAGCGTCACTTAGTGTGCATGGAAAACGCACTATGCGCTACTTGAAATCAAAAGGAGGCTGCATAAGCCAATTCTAATTATGGGGAAATTAAGTCAAAATAACAGGAACTGATGCAGGGATGGGAGACCTGTGGCCCACTAGATCAGGCTTCCTCAACCTGGTACCCACCAGGGACTGGGGAGACTCCATATCCCATCAACCCCAGACAGCAGGGCCAACAGTCAGGGATGATGGGAGCTGAATTCCAACAGCAGCAGACCTGGTCTAGACCCCTCATCACACAAAGGCAGGCAACACAGAAATGAGGCTATGGGCGCTAGCACCTTAGCCTTCCTCCTCTGCTTGGTCTCTATTCACTTCGGAAGAGGCGCAAGCATGTCTGAATCAGCACCAGCTCCCCAGTCAAAGTGAGGCAGCTATGACCTAAACTAACCAGGATTCTCACCCGGAACCAGGGATGTCAGATTTGTTGGCCCTTTTGCCAGGGAGAACCAGCCTCCAAGGCAAGGCAAGTGAGCCCTTCCCCTCTATCTGTGGGAGGGGGTAAATACACCGTCCTCCCATGCCAAGAAAAACGGTTCAGTAGGTCCATCTTTCACCAGGCCAAGACTTAATGCTGAGAGTCAACTTGACACGATGCAGCAGCTGGTGAAACTGTTTTGAAAGCTCCTCAAGGGAAAGGAGTGAGAGCAGCAGCTTCCAGGCAGCAAAGCCAACAGAGGGCTGGGTAGGAGTTCAAGAGACTGCAAGGATGCTAGCAGGCGGCGCTCCATCCATGCAGCTTGATAGAGGAGCTTCTCCATCCCAGAAATCCACATGACAACATCATAGTCCAGCTCTACAAGAACCGCAGAAGACTGTGGCTCAAGCACTGGAGTCCAGGAAAGGATCCTGAGCAAGTGAGGAAAATCTGTTTGACGCGATGTAGTGATTGCTGTGCTTTTTTTCCCCAATCGTAATTTTTGTAAACTAAAGTTTTAACTTGTCCTAGTCCATTCTTCATTCCCTTTCACAAAAAAATCTTGGCTGTTTGCCTTTAAGGAGGAAAACACTTGCCCTGTCCTCTTCTCCCATCTGCATCTTTCTCCAAAGGCATTCCCAGGCAAGGGAGCCAGCTGGCTCAGAGCCTTCCCAAGGTCTTCCACTGAACAGTCTTGTATGTGCACCACAGAAAAGAGCTTCAAGAGGCTGGTTGGTGCCCGGGCAAGTGCAAGCAGGGCAACGGTGCACCCCGCTTTCCCAGCCACCAAAGCACCCTCTTCCTGCTCCCTATCGGCTTGGTCAAGGCTCGGTGCCAGACTCCATCGCCTCTGCTGGACCTCCAGGCGTCTGAAAGGAAGGGGGGAAAGTGCTGGGTTCTTGACCTGTGCAGTGGAGTCCTGCTCTTTGGATCCTTACTGGATGGAGCAGGAGGCAGACTCCCCAAAGCAGCAGGGACATGGTGAGGATGACACAGGCTTGGGAGGGATGAGGTCAAGGTCCTCGTCGTCTGGGATTTCATCAAGGCGATACCCATCTTGCAGCAGCTGGCGGCTGAGATCCTGGTTGACCTGAGAAGGAAAAGGAGGAACAAGCTGAAAACACCTCGGCCTGCTGGTTATCCGTTTGTGGTAACACAGACCAGGGTTTTCCACTGGTGGAATCAGTGACTTGCATTGCGTTTCATGCAGAAATATGAGAGCCTCATCAGTAGTGGCATTCTGCTGGCTCTTGAAGACACGCCGGTTGAGGCAAGCATTCTCCTGAACTTGAACTTCCTGATCTAATTACCTTAACTGCTTTTACCCCACTGTTTTACTTGCTATGCTTCTTCACTGTTTTCTTTTATTGTACATTTTAATTATGGTTGTTTTTTTCAAATCCTAAGAGCATATTCCTATGCTTATCTATCCAGAACTGTGTCCCCTTATAGGATTGGACTGCAGTCCTAAGGAGGAAGAAAGGCCTGGAGAGCTCTCCTTCCTAGCAAGCATGCGAGTGAGAAAATTCAGGTGTGTGCACACACTTCCATGTGCCTACATTTCCTCACTCATGGTCAGTCCCAACATGCTTACTGGGACACATGCACACACAGACATTGTAAGAAAGGGTTCCCGAACTGCACGCTCTCCCATCCCTGGCAACTGGCTGGGTAGAGATGGAGGCTGACTGCATCTGGAGGGTCTTTGCACCCCAAGATTAATGAGCAGGCAACATGAGCATCTGAGGTTCATCTTGCAGCCCACCCCCACCTGCCATAAAAGCCTTTGCTCACTAACCATCAGAAGGTCAAACAGACAGGCAGACAAACCCCACCACCTGCAGGTCAATTTCAATGCCTGTAAGGAGCAAGCCATGCACCAGACTTGCCTCTGCAGAGGAGTAACCGGAGGAACATCTCGATTCCAGCTCCTCATCACTAGGAGACAAAAACACCAAGGGTCAGCACAAACTGAAAGGGTATTTCCAGCACACTTCCGGCTCCCAGTTCTCTGCTAAGAATGAATAGGGTTTTGTGGCATGAGAGGAAGTTTGTCTCCCATAAGAACATAAAATGACCCTGCTGGATCAGACTAGTCCAGCATCCTATTCCCAGAGCAGCCAACCAGATGCTTCTGGGAAGCCCACAAGCAATGCTGACTCCTGCCATTGCTCCCCCATATCTTCAGGGGAAGACTGCTTCTGAAATTGGAAGCTCTACAGGGCTACTGTGACTGGTATCCCGTTCACAGACTGATCCTCTTTGCTAACACTCCTTTTTAGAGCCATTTAAAATTGGTGGCAATGCTCAAACCTTTTTGGCCTCCCCTACCCACAATCAGCAAGCAGGTCCCACTCACCCCTCACCTGTCAGAGTCCAGGGACACCAGGGTTTCATCTGAGATCTGGCTGAGGGCAGCATAGCCCTTGTTGAACTTCACTGACCTAGAGAAAGAGGCAAAAACCAATATGAAGCTCCTGAGAGTGGGGGAAGGTAAAGGGAAGGGTGTTGGTGCAAAGGACAGGGTGTCACTCAGGCAGAAGATGGCCTTGGGCAAGTCACTGTCTCAACTGGACAAACCTGATGTGGCTTTTGGCTCCGATTCAAGGTGCAAAAAAGTCAGGTTCTGTATCTGCGTATTCTGGAAGCACATTTCAAATCATTCAAAGCTGAATCCTGCAGTCAAGGCTGACTTAACAACGGGGACAGAGGAAGCTACCTCAACCAAGTGAGACCATTTGTGCTCTGCACCAAGCAGGATTGAACTTGGCATATCAGCTGATTTGCAGAAATACAATCCTGCTTGGTTCAAAACTTCAGAAGCTCCTGACACCCAGCAGTCTGATGCCAGGTGAGTGCAGCTTGCCCCAAAAGGCCTGGCAGGCCAAATGGAGAGGACTGTTGGCCCAAGCCTGGGGTCCCCTGCCCAAGCTATCTACTTTCAGACAGGAGTGTCTCCCAGCCCCACCTGGAGATCTCGTGGACTGAACCTGGCACCACCTTCCTGCAACGCAAGAGTTTCTACCTCTGAGCTGCACTGGCCCATCTCTTAAATTGTGCCATTTCTGGAGGCCTTTGGCTGCTTTTCTGAATTCACCCCATCATGGGGAGCAGTAGAGAGAGCGCTAGATTAGGTTAGCAGGACACCAACGTTAGCAGCCTAACCTAACACATGTGGACTTGTTAAGGGTCACTGAACTCACAAAAAAGCCCAAAATCCCCCCAAACAGTAAGAAAATGGACTGGACCTCTTGGCTGGTAGCTTGGGCTGGTGCCGGACGGCTCCTGAGAATGCGCCTCCCTTCCTCCGCAGCATCGCCTTTGCCATCTCACGATGTTTCTCTGCAGCCCCCAAAATGACCAAGGCAAACTCAGTGAATATTTGCTGTATTCCACGTTCCTGGGGAGGATCGCCTCCCATAAACCACACCCCACCAGCCAACTGCTGCCTGTGGGGCAAGTTCAGACAAATATTTACTGCAAAAGGACAGCAGAAAAACCCACTCTGGGGAAAGGCTGCCTGCATAGGACATGAATCATCTGAATCCTCTGGTTGCCCAGGAGATGCCAAAACACACTCTCAGGGGTTTGCCATCTATTAAAGTGGGTTGGCGTGGCAACTATGCTGTGCAAGCCATCTTGGGGAAGTCCCAGGGGTTCCCACCCCTGCAGCAAACATTCAGGTGAATCCACACCACCTGCTGGTGTTGCAAAAAACGCTTCCAGATGTAGGATGGGGTGTAAAACATAAAATACCTGCAGCTGGATCAGGCCAAATAGGGCCCATCCAGTCCAGGATCCTGTCCTCGCATTGGCCAACCAGATGCCTCAATGGGAAACCCACATGCATAACCTGAGCGTAACAATACTCTCTCCAGTTGTGCATCCCAGCAACTGGCATAAAGAGGCTTCCTATCTCAGACAGTGGGGGGAGCACCTAGTTATTGTGGCTGGTAAGCATGGACGAGTCTTATCCTCCACGTCATTGCCTTTCCTTCCTCCTGCAGCAATGAGGGAGCACTTTCTGCTCTGCAGTGAAGAAACCACAACTATTTCTGCCTTCCTAGTTAAGTCAGTAATTTCCACAGAAAATAATTAATCCATGAAACCCTTTGACATCCCACCCCCGTGTCTGTACCCTGCTGGATGGCTGGGGAGCCTGTGCCCCTTCAGATGTTGTTGGGCTACATCTCCCATTGTTGAGGCCACAGAAACGCTCCACCTCTGCTCCTCCACAATGAAGCTCAAGCAGGAACAATTGCCGTCACTTTTTCTCCTCCCTACATTGCCACTTCTTTCATGGCTGTACATGGCTGACAGTAAGCAGGTATTGTATTACTGTTGTTGCTAACAGCAATTTAGTTCCAACTAGAGACGTGTGGAGGCTTTGGTCAAATCATGAAAAACGTGGGATATTTCAGACGGGTTCTCTGACGCAAAGTGGGATCTGCAGAAGGTAACCGGTGCCTCAGCATCTTGGGGACACACACACTAACTACAAACTATTGTCTGCTAAAAGCAAAACTAATGTCTCTAAATTGACCATGCAAAGGGTGACTCATCCCCGTCTCAGTGCTCTGAATACCCCAGTTGTTGAGGAACATGAGTGGGAATGGTGTTACTGTGCAAATGAGCTGCTTATGGGCTTCCTGTGGGCATCATACTGGCCACTGTGAAGGCCATACTGGGAAGAAGACACTGAGCTAGGTGGGCCTGTGGTCCAACTAAGCAGGGCTCTTCCCTTGCTTCTCAAGCGGTGATCTCACCATACTTGTGAAGGCTCTGCCCTCATGTCACGTAGATTCCAGTCCTGACTTACGTAGCTTATCCTGAATGGAAGGAGTTTTGCTCATGAGGTACGGCCCTCTTTTCTCCACTGGTGTTTCCCTGCTTGTCCTCTTCTTGTCCCTCTGCCCCTGTCAGAAGGAGACATTTGACAGCCATTATACCCCAAAGACAACACAGTCCAAAGCAGGGGAGCTTTCCTGCCTTCTATTGATGCCCAACTTTTTACTTATTTCATTGTTGGCCCCATATCAAACACATGCCTGTTTTATTTACTGCAAGATGCACTTTCAGGTCTTGCCCAAAAAGGGAGATAGAAAGTACAAAACAACCACAAATATAGTATATGAATCCCCTCAATTTCCAAGGTTCAGGCTGTGAGAGCCATTATGTAGCCAAAACACCACCATCCATTTACAAGGAACAGATATCAGCAGGACTGCCGTGGATGCAGAATGTTGATGGGACTATTAGCAGGGGGAAAGAAACCTGGGGTAGGAAGCAACAGAGTGGCTAGTATTCTGAATGGGGAGCACTCTGCTGATGAACACCTGACTAGCTAACAACCCACCCATGCACCCCCTGCCCGCAAAATAATAATAATGATGATGTCCAAATTCAACCCTCTCTCATAACAGGACCTTCAGCCTATATGGCAGTATATATGAGATGGGGGGGGGGTTGTCTCAGGTCCTCAACTTTCAGAATCCCCCTTTACAAAGACCTGAGCCCCATCACATAGAACATCTCCCATCCATTTGCCATGATGGGCAAAACTGGCATTTCTGCTGGCCACAGCTTCCGTCCTCAGAGCAGGTGCCTTTGCTCTGATCCAGCAGGGAAGAAGAGGGCTTAATAAGAGCCTTGCTGCTGAATCAGGCCAAAGGGGGCCCATCCAGTTCAGCTACCTGTTTCCAGTATACCTTGAAGGAGCGTCTCCACCCACATTGTTCTGCCCAGACACTAAGGTCTAGCGCTAAGGGCCTTCTGGCGGTTCCCTCACTGCGAGAAGCCAAGTTACAGGGAACCAGGCAGAGGGCCTTCTCAGTTGTGGCACCCGCCCCGTAGTACACCCTCCCACCAGATGTCAAAGAGAAAAATAACTACCAGACTTTTACAAGACATCTGAAGGCAGCCCTGTATAGGGAAGCTTTTAATGTTTGAAGGACTATTGTATTTTAATATTTTGTTGGAATCCGCCCAGAGTGGCTGGGGAAACCCAGACAGATGGGCGGGGTATAAATAATAAATTATTATTATTATTATTATTATTATTATTATTATTATTATTATTATTATTATCACAGTGGCCGACCAGATGCCCCGAGCGGAAAGCAGGCGAGGAGAGGGGCCGGAGCCCAAGAGCAACACTCCCTTCCTGCGGCTCCCTGGGCGTTCCTTCCACGGCCCAAGGAGGCAGAGCACAGCCTCCATCAGGGCCAGCGGTGGGACAGGCTTGCTTCTTCTCCGCGAAGCCCTCTCCTCCTCCTGCGGCAGGGAGTTCCGCAGTTTAGCTGCGCCGCGAACGGAACTCGTTCCTTCCATCCCTCCAACGTCCAGCTCCCGCGTCTGAGGCAGTTGGAAGGGGACCCCGCAGGTCATCTACGCGACCCCCGAAAGCCCCGGCAGGCGGCCCCCCCCCCCTCGCCCCGCTTCCAAGCAGGGCAGCCGGCAGTAGAGCCTCCCTGGCCAGGAGCAGCCCACCCGCCCTGAGGAGCCCCGGCAGGAGAGGCCCCGGAAAGGCCACGCACCGTGTCTCTGCTGGGCCCGGGCAGCGTCGCGGCCTCCCTCCGGCCCGGAGGCTCCGCTCCGCCTCCCGCCGCCGCCGCCGCCGCCTCCATCGTCGCTGCCCTCACGGCGGCACCGCCACGAAGCCACGCCTCCCGCTCACGTCACCCTGCCGGCTCTCCCCCATTGGTTTGTTTTCAAGCGGCCCGCCCCTCGTCCTCTCGTTTGCCGTTGAGGGGGAGACCAACCAACCAGCGAGAGGAGGAGCCGGAAGAGCCTCTGAAAGGCGGGGACGGGGCGGAGGCGACGGTCTAGGCTTCCGGAGGTGTCGTAGTCTGTGGTGTGCTGCGCTGCTCTCGGAGTCGCAGAGCCCCCGCAGGAGATGCGAGGGGGAGAGTGGGGGCGGGGGCTGTACAGGGGGATCAAGGCCTAGTTATCACGGGGGGACGGGGCTAGGACCGTAGTCTCAGGAGTTAGTAGGGAAGCTTTTAATGTTTGATGTATTACAGTATTTTAATATTTTTTTGGAAGCCGCCCAGAGTGGCTGGGGAAGCCCAGCCAGATGGGCGGGGTATAAATAATAAATTATTATTATTATAGTTAGCTTTCTGATTAAACGCACTTTCCTGCCACCACAAATCCCTGCAGATAGAAAAATAGTGCATCAAGGGAGTGGCTCTAACTAGGGTTGCCATATCTCAAAAAGTAAGATTCCTGTTCCTTTTTTTAAAATGTATTTTTATTAAAGATTTTCTTGATTTACAAAAGTATGTGCAATGGCTCTCTCTCGTGTTTTTTTTCCACGTAACACTTTAAAAACAAAACAAAAAAAACAAATCGGTTTCATTTGTTGAAGTAAGATTCCTGTTGACCTTTTTTTAAGGAAACCACCACAATTGTTGAGCTTTTTTTGGGAATCCTACCCCAAAAACAATGATTTTGAGCTTCTTGAACTGTTTCCGCCTTTTTCATGGCACTGCCATACATCCAGGTATTCCCTGACATTTTGCTAATTTGGCAACAATCCTGACACAATTTTTTACACCCCAAAACCAGGACATGTCAGGAATTTTCCTGGCATACGGGCAAGCCTTTCTGGGCAAGGAATGAGTCTCTGTGCCCCACGGAACATGGAACTGTTGTGATGGGAACAAAAGGAGAGCCTTTTGTTCCCATCACAACAGTTCCATGTTCCGTGCAAAAGCACACTATTTTGCTACCCAAGTCAAATTCAGCGTGTGAATGCTCATGTCTGGCTCAGTTGTAAAGGAGCAGATCAGGAGCCCCCATAGCATCCAGGCAGATGAATAGCTGGTCCGACGGGCCACTGACACACCTGGAGTGAATGGCAGGGACATCGTCTGACAGCTGCAAGCGCTGCTTCTCAGGGGCCCTCTTGCACATTCCAGGAATATCAGTGTTTTGATGCAATAGACTAAAACAGAACTGGCTGATGTGTGGCCCTCTTGTTGGGACTGCAGCTCCCATCAGCCCCAAGCATCATGGCCAACAGATGATGGGAGTTTCCTGCTTGGCAGGGGGTTGGACTCGATGGCCCTTGTGGTCTATTCCAACTCTATGATTCTATGAAATCCAGCACAAGGAGGGTTGTAGGTTAAACATCTCCGGCATACAAAGTAATGGAGTAGTGGGCTTGTGCATTCATACAACCTAGCAGTTCGAAAGCATGCCAGTGCAAGTAGATAAATAGGTACTGCTGTGGCGGGAAGGTAAATGGTGTTTCCGTACGCTCTGACACTTGTCACGGTCCTCCGTGTGCCAGTAGCGGTTTAGTCCTGCTGGCCACATGACCCAGAAAACTGTCTGTGGACAAACACAGGGTCCCTCGGCCTGAAAGCGAGATGAGCACCACAACCCCATAGTCACCTTTGACTGGATTTAACTGTCCAGGGTCCTTTACCTTTACTTTTTACCTTACAATGATCATATAAGAAGTCTTACTATATGATTCTGCAATTTACTATTCACGTGAAAGGGCAAGGAAGCCTTGCTATCAGACCAATAGAAATCATAAGGGTTATCTGTATTCCTTGCACAGATTCACATTATTTTGTTTTGTGTCTATATATATTCCAATATTATATTTTATGTATTTCTTGCTTACCAGTATCACTCAGATAATCTAAGTAGTATAATGAAAATTATTGGAAGTTATATATTTTAATTTGTCATGTAAGTGTAATATATTGTATTTGTTTATGTCTGTTTCTTTACTTTTTAATTTACTGTTTCTATTCATTTGTAGTGTTTTTTTGCTTTGTATGTTACGTAACTCATGTGTATTTGTTATGTGAAAATTAATAAAGATTTTCTATATAAAAAAATCTTAAGGGTTATTACAAGTTGCCCTCAGTTCTCTCCAGTTTTAAACATGACCCATTGATTTCAATCTGATCTAAGCTCAATGAACTTAGTTTGGATCCTTATTTAGTACCTCCAACGTAAAGGACTCCACTAAATATTGATCAAATAACTTCAGCATTTCTGCCACCTCAAGAGCTAAAAACTTGCATTGCTGTAGTAGTACTATATTTATCAAGAATTCTGAAATTTTTAATGGTTTTCTCACAGGATGTTGTTTTATCTGGTTCTCACCATTAGTCACCCTGTGTGTCTGATTGGAGGAAGGGCCAGATATATAAATAAAACAGAAGCTGTCCTTAGCAAGCAAGTTCAGTGCTGTGGTTTTTGTGCAGCAGTGCACACACAGGATCTGCACAAGGAACAGGAAGTCAAGCTCCTGGCCCCATCAGTTTCATGAACTCACATGGTGTTTTGAAACAAAACATGTAATGATAACCTCCTTCAATGTCAATGTCCTTTATAGGGATCCACACACAAGCAATAAAAATTTGAATGTCATTGACACCAATAAATGAAGTTTGAGAATCCCATTGTCAGCTTGTGAAATTGAGGATTAAGTTCTGTACCCCATGTTTATTCACTTTTATTATGGGAAATAAGATTTTCTTTTCTAGTATATAATAACACAGGCTACAAAGAACACTCAGTTCAAACCAGTTCCCCTTTATTAGGTCCAGCTTCACAACACATACTCCAGGACTCAATAAAAGGAAGTAGTAATTTCAAATAAGTAATATTTTAACGTCTGATTCCAGGCAATTGTTGTACAATCAAATAGCATTAACAATAACCCCACAGGAAGCTCATCTGGAAGAGAACAGATATCATGGATTAGTTCATACATTTCTACACCCTTTTCAAGCTCTTTCTGCCTCCCCTCCCCCCCACAAGAAAGCTTCTGAAAGAGAAAAAATGGATAGTGGGGGGGGGGGACATAATCTGACCTGTGTACCAAGCAGCTGCAGATTAACAGTTTGCTGCCCAGTGGTGCAAAAAGACCATTTTTCTACCACAGCCTTGTGACCTTTGTGTTTTCCTCTTATCTCCAAATATATATATGCAGTCTAAAGAATTACAATCCTGCAGTCCACTTATTTTACACACACACATATATGGCATGCACACACACCATATATCCCAGCAGCCCTTCAAAAAATTTCTTTCAACAACATTTGCTTAACATTTTTGCCCCATATTCTTTCTATTTTAGCAGGTATCTGGCAAACTGGGCTGATTTTGCATAGTCGTTCTCTCTACTGCTTTCGGTTGCATCCAACGCTACTGTTCCATTAGCACTGCAGACTTCTGCCTGTACAACACGCCACACACACCCCTCTCCCTGCAACCTCAGAATCTGCTCCAAAGGGTTGGAGAACCCCTACAGAGCAGGTGTGGATGGCACACAGGGAGAGGAGAGCAACAACCTGTTTCACAAGTGGGACTCCGTGCACACAGTACTGGACACAACCCTTTGTGTCTTAATCTGTATTTGTAAAATAACTGTGTTTTGATTTACTGCCGTTCTTAATCTGCTCTTATGTTATCTTATTGTACAATGGCTATCTTGTTCCTATTTCTTTCATTCAGGACTGTACTGTTCTTAGTCACTCTGGTCATTTTTATAAAAAAAAGGGGGGGAAGTACATTTTGTGGGGTATGAAATAAATAAATAAATAAATAAATAAATAAATAAATAAATTTAAAAAATTAAATTAAATTAAATTGATAGTCATCTCCAGAATACAGGCTTTACCCCCCCTCCGGCACACGTACATAAGGATTACATTCTGGGTCCCCACACATACAAGTGAAATTGCATGAAGTGGGGAGCACCCCACTTTAATAAGGACGGTGTGTGGGGAGAAGAAACTCAGCCAGGAAATCTCTTGGGGCTGCTGTCCCAACCTGCTTGCCTGCCTGCAAGGAGTTAGTATGTGTGGCAGCAGCCACTGGCCACAGAGAGCAAGGACCAAGAAGGGCACCCAGCAGAACTGATGCCAGGATGGGGGCGTAGATGTGCTTCCTGCCCTATGTCATTGGTCGATTGAAGGCCACCTTCTGTTGCTTGGGCAGGGAAGCATGGGAACCAGTAAAACATTTCTAACTGCATACAGAGTTGCAGCTCTTCATTCAAAGTCTGTAGGATTCTAGTGTTTACACAGAACACAAAGCATATGGTGCCTAAGCAGTAGATTGTTATGTGGCTGCAAATGAGGACCCCAATTCACTATAACCAATGCAACATTAGAGTAACAGCTCAGATTCTTCTCACTGGAAAAAAAGCCTTTTTCCCTGCAAAGGACACTTGCCCCAGATGAATACTTATGAGAACACAGCATTTTATTCCTAAAGTCAATTCAGGTTTGTGCAGGCTTGCTATTAAATGCTGTTCATTCTCTCCTCTCTGCTGCCACTACACCTAGCAGGAGCTCTGCTGCTTTTTTCTGTACATTAAATGAGTGACAGCTTCAAGCTAGCAGAGCATTCCATGTATTGCCATTAAACATCCAACTTCCATAGCACTGTCCTATTTAAGGGTGACATGTTTGCATAGTCTCCAATGCTGCTCCATTAACAGAACAGCAGTTGCTAAGCTTAGGCTGAGTGCTTGACCCCACTGTAAGTTCAGCACATATGGCAGCAGGAGAAACACTCCTGGTTGCCAGGAGTGAAGTTATTTGATGCAGACAACTAAGCAAGCACCAATATTATATGGCTGTATTTGACTGTACTTTTCTCCAGTCTTTTTTAATCACTTAAGTATAAGAACTACATTTCAAGTACATCAAGAATAGCCCACCAGAAAAGAGGGTGGGGCTAGGTGAATGCAGAGAATTTGCAAGTCTTTTTTCTGCTTTTCCTCAGGCAAACCTAGAAAACAAAGCCTTGGTGTTCTACTCAAGATAGCTCAAACTCTATCTGGTGTGCAGGGCAATTGCACTGGGGGTTGCACATAAAAGCAAAATCACACAAAGTCAGAACAACCCCCGGAACTGCTCCCACCTCTTGAGATCTTGGAAGATCTCAGATGGCCCCATGAGATATCCTGGGAACCCTCATGCAACTGTCCAGGAGCCTGGTAAAGAAGATGGATGATTAAAAAGCTTTTTCCGCAAAGAACTGAAGATTTGTTCTCTTACCAATAATGTTTACACTTTGTCCAGGCCAAGTTCCTCTGGAGTTGAGATTCCCAACTCATTCAATGTTGGTCTAAGTTCCTGGATAACATATGGGTATATTTCCTTGTGAGGCCCTGCTTTGTCCTAATTGAAAAAAGACAAAATGAATTTAAACTTAACAAAACCAAGACATATTCATATCCAAGGCCAATAGCGTTAATTTTTAAATAGTCTTAAGGTTGTTGGTTTTTTTAAAAAAAAATACACACAAGAGAAAAGCATTTCACCAAGAGTTAAGCAACAATTTAATGCTTCAAAATCCAGCTTTTAGAGGTGAAAGTGGCCATAAGGTAAAGGGACCCCTAACCGTTAAGGACATTCGCGGACAACTGGGGTTGCAGCGCTCATCTCACTTTACTGGCCGAGCAAGGGAGCCGGCATTTTCCGCAGACAGCTTCCGGGTCATGTGCCCAGCATGACTAAGCTGCTTCCGGCAAAACCAGAGCAGCACACAGAAACACCGTTTACCTTCCCGCCGGAGCAGTACCTATTTATCTACTTGCACTTGGACGTGCTTTCGAACTGCTAGGTTGACAGGATCAGGGACCAAGCAACGGGAGCTCACCTCGTCGCGGGGATTCGAACCACCAACCTTCTGATTGGCAAGCCCTAGGCTCTGTGGTTTAGATGCTATATGAGGCTACAAATCTATACTCTCCTGAAAGCAAATCCCACTGAACTCAGTGGGGCTTTCTTTTGAGTTTACATGCATAGGCTTCCATTATAAGTAGCCTGGTAAACTTTTGTGGGGAAATGGGCAGGGGCACATGTATTTTGTACAGAAAGTTCCACTCTCAGCCGCACATATCCTGTCAAAAAGATCAAGGTTAACACGGTTAGAAGGACCTATGTCACAAGCTGTGGAGAGCCAATGACCATTAAAGTAGACAATGGTGGCTAGAAAGATTTGGTAGGCTCTCAAGGCTAGTCAAACAAATCTCTACACAGAGTGCAAAGGCTCTTTATGGATCACCAGCAAGCCGGAACTCCACAATATACACACTATAAACACAGAGGCAAATGGAGAAGCAGGGTGTTGGCTGCTGAGACTCAAGTGTCTTTCACTGACCTTTACAACTTCTAAGATACGGACTGCGCTAGCAAAGTCATTTAGTCGTCGGCATGCCCTCAAAGCAGCATCAATGATTTTTGGTTCTGGAACCAGGTCATAACCAACCAGTGTGTTCATGCCTGTGGGAATGAACAAGAATGAGAATATTCTGTTGTTCTTACAAGTTCGGGAGTGTGTCACACAGGCGCCATTTCTCTTCCTAACACTTCTGATTATATCTAAATATGCCAGAACATATTATTAATACCAAATTTCCTGCAAGTGACTTCTGATATTTGATATTGCCACAGTACACAAAATTTGTAGAGTTAACATGTAACGTTGCTTACATTCCACATACAAAATCTGAGATCAAATCTGTAATTTGCCATTTCAGTGCCAAAACTTCAATTCTATTTTTTCAGAACCCAATTCCCACAACAAAGCTCCATTTATTGTGGACTTTAAACTTGAAAAGTTAAACACAACTTCAAGATTCTAAATGTTTGTGGCTTTTATGCTCCCTGCTTATACTTTGGGGAGTTTTCCAAAAGGTTACTTTAATAAATACTTTAATAAACTATCAATTGCTGTTCAGCCTCTGTAGCGAAGAGTCACCCAATAAAAAGTGCCATTTTGTCTTGACAACCGTCAGCACAATAAAAACTGTACACTTCCTCTTACCTTAAATAGAATATTGCAAGGCATTCAACAGTGAAAGGGATTTTATCAGTTTAGTGCTCATTCAGAGCCCTAATTTCATTGTCCTCTTATGTACAGCCAAAGACAGTCTTATCTCTCTTTCCTTAACAAAAGATATGCCTTGAAAAAGGTGAGGCATGGCTGAAACATCAAGGGACTGACAGAAACATTGAATCAGTTTTGATTTTAGCAAGTTATGATAAATGACCATTTTTTACTACTCATACAGCTATCAAAATACCAGAGGTACAATCTTAAAAGCAGAGGTTGGATGGCCATCTGTCATGTATGTTTTAGCTGAGATCCCTGCACTGCAGAGGGTTGGACTAGATGACCCCCAGGGTCTCTTTCAACTCTATGCTTCTATGCTCTGGAACAGTTCCATTAAGGCTGGTGGAATATTGGGCAGGGACTGAAGAAAAATGGACTGACTGCTCCATGCAAGCTGCCACAACCAGAAATGCCTCCATTCAGCTGCAGCCACAGCAGCAAACAGCAAAGGAGAGTTTCTCAAGCTCTTCAATGCTACTCTCCCTCAGCCTTACCTTTCCTTAGCTCCCAGGCATCGATATCCGGTTTATTAAAGTACGTCACCCAGCGAGCATCAAACTCTTCATCTGACTCATGTGACCCATGAGAATAGCAGCGCACAGGCAATACAGCTGTGAGAAAAACAGGAAGTAGGAAGAAGAGGAAGATATTAAAGAGCTCAAGGTAAAGCTGCAACACAGCAGGTACACATAGGAAGTCAGTGTACACGTGAAATCCCAGGAATGCAGCTCTCTGCTTTGGTCAGCAGCAACCATCCCCACATCACTTCCAGACTGTAGCTGCCAGAGTTTCTACTGAAGCTCTATGTCATCACCCCCTCCCTCCCTCCCCAGTAAAGAGAAACATGCACTGAAACAGCCCTAAACTACACCACTTTAAAAGGTTCGCCCAGCTGTGCACAAGGGTTGCTGTATGAATTTCCCCATTTCCTGCAAGAAGAGGGAGAGAGGGGCAGGAGGCAGCAGACAAAGGGTAGAAAAACTACAGCAGAATATTGATTTGCATTGCTGAAGCAACATATCTTCAGCATTCATGGCAAGTTAAGTCACCTAAAAAATCTAATTACCATCCCATCAGAATAAGCTTTCCAGCAATCCAATTGCTATTTTGTAAATTATCATAGCTTTTTAACGCACACATTACAGGTATCCCTCCCAGCTTTAGATTATTATTTTTTTGCTAGCAAGTCACCTTTGGGCTTATTTACATAGTTGAGATAGCTAGTCTGGTGCTTTCAGGGGAAAACACGAAGTCCCTGAATGCTTAAGAATGTATGCCAGAAGGATAGTTAATAATAGTGATAATAATTAAAATCACACTTCAATACTATCTAAAATAAGTCAGTGTTCTGAACTGTACAGTATACAGAACTAAAAACAAAACCTTGCCTTCAAGTTTATAACCTGGGGAAAAAACAGACACAGAAGAGAAAGGCAAGATAATGGAGAAGATTAAAAGCTCACTTAAATAGAACAGGCTTGAAAAAATAGACATGTCTGGAGTCACTTCATAAGGGGGGGGGAGAGGGAGAGAGAGAGAGAGAGTCATATAAGTAAGTACCTGGAGGCACCAAGTTCCAAAGTTCAATTATCTCTGGCAAAAATTTGAAGCAGATACAGTCTAAGGGTTCTAAAGTCTGTCACCAAAGTAGCAGTTCATATTCTACTTAACACATCCTGCAGGATCACTGTCAGTGTTAGAAATTAGCCAGCTGCATTTTGCTACTGGCGTGGGTCGAATTGTGACTATGCGGAGATATCTGGGCACCTTGTTGGCAACCACAGTCTAAAAACCTCTCCCTTAGTCCATAGTTAAAACCATTCCCATAGCGTATGTTTCTCCTTCTTGCATACTGGGACAGGTGCACTGTTGTGAGAGCAAGTCAAGCAATGTAGTTGCAATACTAGAATGTTAGAATAGTATTGGAAGGGACCCAGAGTCATCTAGTCCAACCTCCCTCCCCCCCCCCCGGCAAATAGACACTCTGTTGTGGCGACCATAACCTAGGTTTAAGCTGCTGCATAAATAATATTTAATTCAAAAATTCACTTCGTTTAGTCCAATTCAGCAGTACAATGAACTCAAACAAGAGCAAAAAAACTGCTTTCATTCTGGACATTGTCTTGCTGTTGCACAATCCACAGAAGAAACTAGACCGGCTTTGAATTTTAAAATGCCAGGTGTTAAAACTACCCAAAGAAATGAGATGCTGGCATTTCAGCTGATAATTATCCATTTCACTCTTGATTTTTCTATTCTTCAGTTAATAAGCCTCCATCTCAGAACAGCTGCTCTAAAGTAAAACATGCTTTGTTGCAATGGTTGGTGGTCAAAGACAATTTTCAGTACCTTCAGTATTTCAACTTCCTCAGATTTTGTGGTAAATCGTATCTGTTAAATGAATGCAAAATTTGCTGGAGTCTTTAGCATCAATGGTATTCTTAGTTTCCAGTACCTTCACCTGCCATCTTGGGGGATAAGTACAAGACACAAAGGCTGTACAACACTTGTTATTTATCTAGGAGCCTTCACCTAGAATAGACACCAATTTGACGACTGCATCAACACTGTTCTCCAATGCACTGCCTCAATGTCAGTGACGTTTTATTGAACCAATTTCCCTGCTGGGAATTCATTTAGATACTACTTTCACAATCAAGCTACTGTATAGAGCCAACTCACATGTAAATTGGGACAAGGCTGACTTGAAAAGATCGTGGTTTGGAACGAGTCAACAAAGCCATGCATAAGTGAGTTCATAAGGCAGAGTATTTTTTCCAGATGACCCTATCAGGGCTCCTCCATTTGACCCACTTACTAAATACCCATCTTGATTGGCTTGCACAAAGATTACTCAGCGATTAGCCTATGTCAGTCTATACTGAGCCGTCATTCTCACTTGTTTCTGGAGTTGATATACAACAATAAATATTCATCCTGATATGCTTGTGCTGTGTTCATACGCCTTCCCATTCATTCATCCCAGTTTTCAATTCATTGCCCTGCCACATTCCAAACAGCAAAAAAACACCCTTCTTTTTAACATGGATTTGTTGCATCAGGGCAATAACTCCACTTTAATTCTTCAAACCTAAAGTTCCAGTATGTGCCTGAATCCCTCCTTCAAAATACTGACTGTCTGGAAGCACCCTTAAGCAGATCATGGCCTTAACTATCCTTCTTAAATGGGAATGGAATACAGACAGGTATCATATAGTTCCTCCCTACTCTTCCTTCAAGGAACTCAGGGTAGCATTCGAACAGGATCATCTACTCCAAGGGTCAGAAAACTTTTTCAGCAGGGAGCCGGTCCACTGTCCCTCAGACCTTGTGGGGGGCCGGACTATATTTTGGGGGATGGAAAATGAACGAATTCCTATTCCCCACAAATAACCCAGAGATGCATTTTTAATAAAAGGACACATTCTACTCATGTAAAAACACACTGATTCCTGCACCGTCTGCAGGCCGGATTTAGAAGGCAATTGGGCCGGATCCAGCCCCCAGGCCTTAGTTTGCCTACCCATGATCTACACCTTCGCATTCCCACAGTGAACCTGTGAGGCAGGGAAGCTGGGGAGAGATTGGTGGGCTCAAGGTCACCCAGTAAACTGTTCATTTCTTTGGACAAGCTAAGAACACGTACGGCTCTGACTGCAACTGTTTTCAAGCCTGGACTGACAGCATATCAGCATATGAGCCCATTTTCCGGCAGGAGGGGAGCCTTAAAGGATGTGCACCTAGAAATGAAGAGTTGGTCCTTAAGAGAAGAAACCTATTCCATGAAATGGAAGCAGAGCCACAAGCAAAAAGTGAAACCAGGAAGAGCAGAAACTGAGGAAATGCCCTGCAGATCAGAACCAAAGGGAGCACAAAGCAGCTATACCCATCCTGAAGCGACGGGGAAACTCTCCTTTCTTAGGAATACTCCAAAGCACATTATCCCGCCTGAGATCTTCTTCTGTATCTGATCCCCTTCCTCCCTTCAAAATCATTTCCTTGTTGCATTTACACCTTTCCTCCCGACACCCCTGCGAGGCAGGCTAGGCTGACCCCAAGGTCAGGCCCAGAGAGCTTCATCCACGGCCGAGCGCGGGATTTGAACCCGGGCCCCTCCGCCACCTTCCTACCGAGGGGAGCTCGGGAGCCGAGGCAAGGGGGCGGCTGAGGGAGAGCAGGCGGGCCCGCGACCTTCCTCGTCGCCGCCGCTTCCCGCGCCAAGGTCACCCGGCTCCCTCCCCCCCCCGGGCAGGGTCGCGACGAGGCCGAGCGGCGGGCGCAGCGGGCGCCCTGAGCGTCCCCCGGGGGGAGAGGGAGGGAAGGGCGGCAGGGGACACCGGGCCGAGCGGCGGCGGCGCCCCGAGGCGGGCGGGGTCACGGCAAGGACACGGCCAGGCCTCGAGCGCCGGCGCGGCCGGGAGCGTGGGAGGAGGAGGGGCGCCTCACCTGCGGGGGCCGCGCGGGGGACGAGGCCGCGGAGGACGGGCGCGGCGCAGCGGCGGCTGAGGAGGAGCTGAGCGGCTGCCAACATGGCTGAGGGGAGACAGAAGCGGCGGCCGTGAGGCGACGCGCGGGAGGGAAGGGGCGGCCGGGGGGGCGGCGGCGGCGGCGGGGCGGCGGTGGGGCGGGGGTGGCGGCTTCTGCGGCGGCGGCGGCTTCTGCTCCTGGCCGGCCTCCGGGCTTCCTTCCTCCGACGGCCACGCGCCGCTGCTGCTCCGCTGGCGAGACGCTCCGAGGGCAAAGGCGGGCGGGGCCGAGGCTACGGCGGCGCAGGGCGGACTAACCTCCTCGCGTCCTCGCGAAGGACGGCGCCGGCGCGGGAGGAGGAGAGGAGAGCCGGGGCTGCGCACGCGCAGTCGGGGAGAGGGCGCGGCGGGCTCCTCCTCCTCCGAGGGGCGGAGTCCGGCAGCCGCTCGGACGGACGGCGGGCTGGGAGCTCCTCTGGCGGAGAGACCCGGGCGGGATCCCCGCACCAAAGGGTCCCCTGCGGACGGCGCAGCAGCGCATGGACTTGCAGGGCGCATCTGCCTGTATATGCGGTATATATTTTCCATTCAAAAAGTTTTATTGGTTTTCACAACATTATAAAAAAACAAAGAAACATAAATCATAGCCTTATTAAAAATTACACTTACTAACATTGTTAAGTGACTTCCTCGCTTCCTCTTGGCTGAATTTCATTGCATGTCCTTCTAACGGTTTTCCAAATCACAGTTCTTTAAAAAAAAATTTACTTGAACATTAGCATCCTTAGATCTTCACGTTATGAAATTAAACATATTAATTCATCACTTAATTTAAATAAAATCCTAAGCCAATTAAGCATCTGCCTGTATATTTAAGGCACCTTCGCACGCACCCCAAGATCCCTGGGAACCGTAGTTTCCACCTCAAGGTTCTTCAGCGCCCTCGATCAGCTACAGTTCCCGGGAGTTTTTTTTTGGGGGGGGTGTAGTGGGGGGTGATTCCCGTGCATGGCGCAAGACGCGGGATCCCCTGCCCCGAGGGGCTCGCAATCTTTCCCTGCGCCGCCGCTGTTGTTCTTGCTGCTTAGCAATGGGGGGCGGGGTGGGGGGGCTGTTTTCTGCGGATCTGCAGGGAGGCGCCTTGCAGCCCGCCCCTTCGCGCATTTACTCGGGGACGCGGCCCGCTGCTTTCGGTGCAGGTGCGTCAGGCGGAAGCCCCAAGGCGGCGATGGGGCACCAGTGGCCCCCCCTAAGGTGCTGCTGGACCCCCCTCAGCCGCTGGCCACGCTGGCTGATGCTGACGGGAACCGGAGTCCCACAGCACCGGGACTTTGCTCTGGCAGAGCTTCGCCCCTGCGCTTATTTCAAGCAGGAGCGCTTTGCTCTTCGTTGTGGAAGCGGGACGCCCGCCGTGAGCAGAGCTGCCCTTCGAAGGATCGGGGCAGGAAGCCAAAGGCCAATAGCCGAACACGGGTTTGCCAGCAACGTGAGTTCCGATGGGCAGCCGCTCCGCCATGGGCAGAAGGGCAGCACAGAATCATAGAACTGTAGAGTTGGAAGGGATCCCAAGAGTCTAGGCTACCCCCCTCAAGGCAGGAATTACATCTAGGAGGGCTGGCTTGGTCCCGTGGCTGTGGATGCCCGAGCCAGTGGGTGCCATGCAGCGTGAATGGCCCTGGTGCCGTAATTTGTGGGTGCCTGGCCCCTTCATGGGGAATTTTGTGGGTGCTCAGGGCCCCAGGAAGCCGCCACCTATAATTACAGCTGAAGCATCCCTGGCACATCCAAACTCTGCTCAAAAAGGAAAAGTGAAGGAAAAGTTTCACAGTGAGCCTACAACCCACCATGCTTAAAAGGGGAACAGTCTTGCCACACATACAGGGAGCTGTTTTGTACCAGGCCAATAGTTTGGCTGTCCTCATTTTGCACACTCCGGCTGACAGCATCTCCAGAGACTTTCCCACCACCTGCTACCTGCAATCCTTTCAGCTGGACGTGTTGGGGACCAAACTTGGAATCTGCACCTCTCAAAGTATTTGGGGCTTCGCCACTGAGCTGTTATGGCCCACAAACTGTTCCTCAGGTGCCACCTGCTGGATTCTGCAGAACTTTTTAGGAGGTTTTGTGAAAGAGAACTTCCTTCCCTTCACCTGTAGAGGCACACTCCATTGTCTCTTGAGAGAGACGAATGCTAACCAACTCCCTCCCACACTCACACTGCAACAGTCTTCTTTCCATCCAGCACCTCTGTTGCAGGCAAATGACGTCTCCCTGTGACTCAAACCACAAGAGTGGGCTGTTTGAGAAACATGGTCTCTCCACCTCTCTCAAACACAACATGGTGCAAGATTAGTGTGTGCTGTGTGACTTGTGGTTGTGCTAGTGCCACAAGTGCCAATTGGACAGTGTCTGTGACATTGCTATGCAGAATGTCACTTTTTATGGCATATTTGGGTTTGGGCCTTGGAAGGTGCTTGACAGTGCCAGCCTTGCTGCTTACTACATTTCTAATAATCAGAATTTCATGGGCTGCCTGTATTTTAAAAATCAGCTTTCTGGGTGATTTTTAAGCACCTTAACTATATTTGGATGTGCACAATGCTCTCCATTTTGGGAAGGATGTAAACATTCCCCACAATCAGAATTTTTCTTGGTTATGGTATCTGGAATTTGGTGTATTTCAACTTTCCACCCCCTTTTTAGACTACAAATTGTGCTCCCTCTTCAGTGCTGCTGCTTCCCTACAGATAATGCTGTCTTGAATTATGCATATAAGAAAGTTCAGTCTTCTTCAGGATCACATGGAATTGTCCCCAAAATTCTGATTCATGCAAACATGATGCCTGAGCGCTTTCACTGTGTCCAAGAGGTCACATGGCTTTAAAACTAAATAGTGGCACGACAGGCATAAGTTCATCAGACTGAGCTTTCCCAATCACTGCCTTTGTATGCCACAAAAAGCTTCAACTGTTGAAATTTGCTTGTTAGAGGCAAAAAAAACTTTGCAAGAAAATGTTCTTTTTGGCAATCTTTATATAGTTTGCTTAATCTCTACAGCTCAGACATTGCAACAATTTAATGAGTAAAAAACCCTAAGGACCTTGTGCAGCAAGACCCCAGAGGCTGTTTTAAGTTACCATTTATTTTTGGTCACAGTTTTAACAAACTCCCCCTGCCTTTTCCCACCCTCTAAGGCAGGAAATTATTGATCTGCAGCCAACATAGTGATGGGCTTGACTTCTCCAGAGCCCTGCTGCTTTCATAGCTTGAAATTGCCTGAATCTAAAATCAATTAATAATAATTCAAAACATTTTGCAAAATATTAACTTGAAAGAAGATTGCACTGGTTTCTTTTTATACACACACAAACACCCTTCAGTGGAAGGCATGAGATATGGCTAGATGGGAACACAGAGGAGATGGGAATGTCGTGGCTTGCAGCCCTGAAGACTCCCATGGCTAATTCATTGTTGGTGGATATTGACAGCTCCCTATGGCAAACCAGATGAATCACAAATGAAATTATCCCACAATGATTGCACAATGTGGGGTTTTTTTTTACACAAGTCCTACCTCAGAACCCCATGTTCTGCTCATTGGAGGAGGAGCACCTTTCCCAATGGCCCTTTCGGCCACTATTTCTGGAAGGCCCCCCCCCCGGGGGGGGGACAACAACGATTAACGCCATCCTGTAGGCTCTTTCTGCCTGCATTTCTCTACCATGTCTCTCTGTGGCAATATGGCTGGCTTTAATTGCAGTTTTTCTATCTTGTTATGCACGCACACCATCTGTGGGGGAGGTGGGAGGCCAAGCCCCCCTAAAAAAATTACTGAGGGGGCCAGGCCCCCTCAATATTCCACAGCTGGGCGGGCCCCGTTGGGCCCTCCCATGGCTGCGGCGGGCTCCATCAAGCCCTCCTGCCGCTGTGACTAGTCCTTGACGGGCCTTTAGGGGGGTGTGCCAGGCCCCGCTGGGCCTTACCACATGCGTGCACTGGGGCCCCCCAATGTTACTGGGAGGAGGGGGGTTGTTTTAAAAACAGGATAGAACTGACTGTAATGCATAGATGACCCTTTGGGTCCTTTCCAGCTCTATAATTTTATTATTCTATGCACTTCTTTACTGTAATTCGACCAACAAACGGACAAGTTGGCCAGGGAGGGCATTTGAGCCTTCTGCTCTGCACTGTTCAGTTATCCAGGCTGTACAATTTCCTGGGAGGAGGGGTGTAAGAAGCCATTGCCTTCTACGCCACCCTGTATTTGTCACGTCCAGCACTGTTTCTATGCCACTGCAGTTTGTCTTCTGCCTGAAACAACACCGTTTGTCTCACTGCAGTTAAATTATGTTATTTACATAATTTGGCCAATTGTTTGCATACATTACATTGCCATTAGGCCATTCCCACCCCATTTATTTCAATGGAAAGGAGAAACAATGCAAAAGGAAGGGGGATGTAATCAATGACATAGGGTTTGCAGAGTGAAAGCAGCAGCAGCAAATACTGACCATATCAACTGGATTGATTTCCATGCAGGACATGGAACGAATAAGAAAACCTTTGCAATTTCCACTCCCATTTCCATTGCACTTCTCTGACGTCCCTGCCTGAGAGTAAGCTGCACTGAATTTAGAAGAGCTTGCCTCTGAGTACGCAGAGGATTGTTATGTCAGTCTACATAGTCAGTACTATACTGGATTTCGAAGGGGCAGAGGAACGAGAGACCAAATTGCAAACATGCGCTGGATTATGGAGAAAGCTAGAGAGTTCCAGAAAGACATCTACTTCTGCTTCATTGACTATGCAAAAGCCTTTGACTGTGTCGACCACAGCAAACTATGGCAAGTTCTGAAAGAAATGGGAGTGCCTGATCACCTCATCTGTCTCCTGAGAAATCTCTATGTGGGACAAGAAGCTACAGTTGGAACTGGATATGGAACAACTGATTGGTTCAAAATTGGGAAAGGAGTACGGCAAGGCAGTATATTGTTTCCCTGCTTATTTAACTTATATGCAGAATTCATCATGCGAAAGGATGGACTGGATGAATCCCAAACCGGAATTAAGATCGCCGGAAGAAATATCAACAACCTCAGATATGCAGATGACACAACCTTGATGGCAGAAAGTGAGGAGGAATTAAAGAACCTTTTAATGAGGGTGAAAGAGGAGAGCGCAAAATGTGGTCTGAAGCTCAACATCAAAAAAATGAAGCTCATGGCCACTGGGCCCATCACCTCCTGGCAAATAGAAGGGGAGGAAATGGAGGCAGTGAGAGATTTTACTTTCTTGGGCTCCATGATCACTGCAGATGGTGACAGCAGCCACGAAATTAAAAGATGCCTGCTCCTTGGGAGAAAGGCGATGGCAAACCTAGACAGCGCCTTAAAAAGCAGAGACATCACCTTACCAACAAAGGTCCATATAGTTAAAGCCATGGTTTTCCCAGTAGTGATGTATGGAAGGGAGAGCTGGACCATAAAGAAGGCTGATCGCCGAAGAATTGATGCTTTTGAACTGTGGTGCTGGAGGAGACTCTTGAGAGTCCCATGGACTGCAAGAAGATCAAACCTATCCATTCTTAAGGAAATCAGCCCTGAGTGCTCACTGGAAGGACAGATCCTGAAGCTGAGGCTCCAATACTTTGGCCACCTCATGAGAAGAGAAGACTCCCTGCAAAAGACCCTGATGTTGGGAAAGATGGAGGGCACAAGAAGAAGGGGACGACAGAGGACGAGATGGTGGGACAGTGTTCTCGAAGCTACCAGCATAAGTTTGACCAAACTGCAGGAGGCAGTGGAAGACAGGAGTGCCTGGCGTGCTCTGGTCCAGGGGGTCACGAAGAGTCGGACACGACTAAACAACAACAACAACTATAGTGGAGCAGAGCTGCACAGCTGTTCTCTTGATCTTTGCTGATGTCCCACTTAGCTACCATTTTTAGATACCTAGAAGGGAGAGTGTGATTTGTCCAAAATGTGGAAGAGTTTGTGTGGAGCTGGTAGGTTCCGTTAGGGCCTCCCTGATCAAAAATAATAGCGATTTGAGCACTGTCAAACCCAGAAAGCTTTTTCCATCTGCTTAGAAATTACGTGGATGACTCACACGCAGACAGACGTGGAGGTGTTGGCATAATTGTTGCACTTTATTTTATGTGCCTGGCAGCGTGGGCACACACAAAGCATCTGCTGGGATTTTGGAACAATGCTAGTGGCAGTTAAGTTCAGGCTCACATGGATTAGGCCCTGAGTTCCCACCCCAGCACCTGGCAGAAAGGCAGTAGAACCTGCCTTGCAAGCAGAAGGTTCCCTGACAATGGCATTGTCAGGAGGGATCCCTGAGAGCTGCTGCCATTCAGTGTAGGCACTACTGAGCTATATGGACCAATGGGCTGACTCAGTATATGGCCTTTCTGCTTCGAGGAATTTGGGGATGGGGGCAGGGTGCTTTCCCTGCTTCCCTCCCAGATGGACAGGGCATGGAT
Organism: Podarcis siculus; assembly: GCA_034642415.1. Lineage (NCBI taxonomy): Eukaryota > Metazoa > Chordata > Lepidosauria > Squamata > Lacertidae > Podarcis > Podarcis siculus. Next base: position 1,145,817 of record JAXCMG010000047.1, on the reverse strand, counting down.
CCTGAGCTTTGCCTTCATCTTCACACCATGTGGGCCTTCTGCTGATCTGGGGGGCCCAGCCAATGCCCAACCTTGCCTCTGTTCGGAGCCAGTTCCAACCTTCCAGAGCTTTCCTTTGAGATATTTAAGGTAGGAAGAACACCTGCCTCGTAAGGTCTCCTGCTGTGATCTCAGGCACACTTAGGAACAAGTCCCATTTAAACACATGAGTTTGCTTTTGAGCAAGCCTGCTTTGACTCACAACACCAGGAGCTCACTCTTTCCATCTTTCTGCCCTCTGTCACTTCCGCTAAGCCTTTCAATGCAAACTCCACCAGGCCAAGGCGACGCATCCTCTGCCAAGGCTACAGGCCTTCTGACAACCTCCCATGATGCAGGAGAGAAAGACATCCATCATCTCTTTCCACTGTGCCAAAGTGGCACGAACCACCACAAATTAAACCCATCAATCAGCTCAGCTCTGCCTCTGTGTGAGTTTGCTGGAAAGCCAGAGCGAGGAGTGGGGTGCGGAGGCTTCTCTGCTGTACGTTGAAGAGGAATCCAGGTTATTTGCACCCCAGATTGCAGAGGCTGGAGAACTGAAAATTGGGATGGGCAGAGGTGGGGGACTGACAGGCAGTGGTCCCTAGTGGTAGCAGCAAGCAGCAGTGGGTGGCCATAGCACTATGAGGACTGCCTGGTGCCCACCGGGCAGGGTGTGGCCGAAAGCAGGGAGGCCAGCATTGGTGGAGCCAGAGACAATGACAGGCAAGGAGTCCCCCTCTTTCCTCATCCTCTGGTGTAAGGCACAAAGAACCCACTCCCAATCCCTTATGCTTGGTTGTGGCTGCAATGATTGGTGTGAGGGCATATTGCAAAAAAGCAAATTTTGGGGCCAGCAGGGATACGGGGGCATATGGCCTGCAACATCCTGAAAGGAATGCAGTGGGAGAGGCAGAGAAGGTTCTCAACACATGTAATAGGAATTCTCCAATATATGGGGGCCATGATTTGGGGTGCCCTAAAGGTTACTATGGGACGCGGGTGGCGCTGTGGGTAAAAGCCTCAGCGCCTAGGGCTTGCCGATCGAAAGGTCGGCGGTTCGAATCCCCGCGGCGGGGTGCGCTCCCGTTGCTCGGTCCCAGCGCCTGCCAACCTAGCAGTTCGAAAGCACCCCCGGGTGCAAGTAGATAAATAGGGACCGCTTTCTAGCGGGAAGGTAAACGGTGTTTCCGTGTGCGGCTCTGGCTCGCCAGAGCAGCGATGTCACGCTGGCCACGTGACCCGGAAGTGTCTCCAGACAGCGCTGGCCCCCGGCCTATAGAGTGAGATGGGCGCACCAACCCCAGAGTCTGTCAAGACTGGCCCGTACGGGCAGGGGTACCTTTACCTTTACCTTTACCTAAAGGTTACTTTATGAGGGACGCGGGTGGTGCTGTGGGTTAAACCACAGAGCCTAGGACTTGCCGATCAGAAGGTTGGCGGTTCGAATCCCTGTGACAGGGTGAGCTCCCGTTGCTCGGTCCCTGCTCCTGCCAACCTGGCAGTTCGAAAGCACGTCAAAGTGCAAGTAGATAAATAGGTACCACTCCTGCAGGAAGGTAAACAGCGTTTCCATGCGCTGCTCTGATTTTATCAGAAGCGGCTTAGTCATGCTGGCCACATGACCCAGAAGCCGTACGCCGGCTCCCTCGGCCAATAAAGCGAGATGAGTGCCACAACCCCAGAGTCGGTCACGACTGGACCTAATGGTCAGGGGTCCCTTTACCCTTTACCTTTTTAAAGGTTACTTTAGGGTACAGAGGTGAGTTGTACAACCAGCCAAGAACTCACTTGTCACGCAGTGCCATAGCTACAGGGCAAGGGGGGCTAGCCATGTTTTTTGCCCTGGGCCAAGCCTCCAGCGGGGAGCCATTGAGGCTCCCAGCATGTGTGTGTATGCAAATGTGCATTGGGGGGGCACTTCCAAACTGGGTCTTTGAACAGGGTGAATAAAGCCTAGTTTCGCCCCTGTTGTCAGGTCAAGGCCGGCGTCAGGAAGAGGCAGTCTCCGACAGGCCCAGACAGAGGGGGGCCATATGGCCACTTGGCCCGGGCCTCCGATTCCAAAGGGGGCCTCGGACATCATATTTATCTATATTTTCCATTTTGTCTTTATAGACGGTTCAAACCTTGAAATAAAATTATTTGTCAGCATAACTTTTGTGAAACTTATTTATATACTTATTTATAAGACTTCAGTTATCCCCAGGGTAAAAAAAAGGGGGGGGCGCATTATCTACCTGGCCCGGGCCTCTGCCTGGCTCTGCAAGGCCCTGGTCTCCGCCAGTGTCAGTGTCAGAGCTGGGGCTGGCAATAAGCCTCCCTCCTTTATAGCAAGAGTGAGTGATGGGCTGCTGGGGTCTCCAGACCTGGAGGGCGAATTAACTCCCCATCCCTCAACCTCGCCTGCCGCCTTTTCTCTGCCTGCCTTCTTGTCCCAAGGCCTGAGGCACCCAGAGTAAGGGGGCACCTGTCCTATCCTTGCTGCAGGCCTTGCCCTCCTGCCCTGGCGTGGTTCTGGAGGAAGGGAGAGTGTGGGGGAAAGACAATAACAACAACACCTGACAATTAATATTCAATTATGCAGACGCAAGAGAAGTGAAATTAATCAATCTGTGTTGCAAGGAGATAAGCCGCTGCCTCCAGCCGCGAGGAGCTGCTGCTTGCTGGCAGATAGCAAGGCGAACAAAAACAAAGCCTCCTCTCTCATCCCATCCCCAGGACACCCCATGGCCCACCCAGCCTCCCCTCTCGCTTCCCCTCTACTATCCCGTACAGCAGGGCTTTTGTTTTCAAAGGGAGGAGTCCTTCAAGGCAGGAGACGGGAGACAGTGGGCAGCCAGGGCCCTCCCGTCCCCAAAAGGCTGCACATTTTCCATGGCAGAATCTGTCATTCTTCCTTGCATGGCTCCATGGCCTGCAGCTGGATTAGAAGAGGGAGCCGGGTGATGAATGGGGAGATAGGGGCAGAATGGCTGAGCTGGGAGGATTGGTATCTCTCCACTGGCTCAGAGCTTAGGGAAACAATTAATGCATCTGACGGCCTGCGGATGCTGATAGGGAGTTGGGAGGAGGTGTGCAGATTTTGCGGTTCAGGGGCTGGAGGGGACGCCATCTGCGCACACAGCATCCTTTCCGACTTTTGCAGTCAGTTTGTGAGCAGGGCTCTAAAACCCTGAAAAGCAGAGATGTAGGGATAAGGACAACAGAGCTGCTGAGAAGGTGCAGGGAAGGGGTACAAAGGGCAGCTTAGCGTAAGAGGCCAGGCCAGGTGTGTCGAAAGGACCTCAACTGGTTGGTGATCCTGCTAGGCCTCAGAAAAAGCACTGGGCTGCCCATTGGACAAATGACACCTTTGTCCCCAGCTCGGCTGCTTTTGGAGTGGGGGGGTTGCTGTCCCCACCCCCACTGGTGGCCACTCCAGGCTTAACTGGAATGCAGCCCCAGAATGCATTGCAGAAGCACGTGTGCACATGCAACAATGCGTGGGATATGTGGCCTGGGCTGGCTGCCTCTTCATTCAGGAGCCTTTCTCAACAGCAGGGAAGGGATGTAGCTCAACAGTAGAGAATCTGCTTTCAATGCAGAAGGTCCCAGGTTCAATCCCAGCCAGAGCCATAAATAAAGTGCCTGCTATGTAGAGGAATATCTTATTTCCTCCTCCCTGGATCTACTGCCAATCAATTTCATTGAGAGACCCGGAATTGCACTATTGCGAGTACTTGTACCTTTGAATAGATTGCTGTGAATGTCTTGTTACTGTAAAAGTGATACATAAAGTTAAGAGGAAAACATTATATGCTCCCAGAAAGGGAGGGTGCTTTTGTTTATTTCAATGGGTTGGATTTACAGTTTTATTCTATAATTCAACCGTTCATCCACCCCCCATAAAAATGTTACAGAGGCTTCTCTGGGAATATATCAGTGCCAATGAGCAAATCAGAATTGTTTGGTCCTGTAGGCTGTGTTCACCTATTGTGGGAAGGAATGAAGAATGAACTGCTCAGGTTGTCTGAGGTGGGCTGTGGGCAGCCATCGGAGGTGAGCCATGAGGTGGGACCCACAAGGTGTAGGGCAAAGCCAGTAGTCAATAAGCTGGTTCCTTAGCACCCACATACAGTGGACACTCAGGTTGTGAACGTGATCCGCGCGGGATGCATGTTCGCAACCCGCAGCATTCACAACCCACGTCTGAACACGCGCGGGTTGTGATTCGGTGCTTCTGCACATGTGCAACTGCCAAAACCTGGAAATAACCCGTTCCGGTACTTCCGGGTTTCGGCAGTCTGCAACCCAAAAAAACACAACCTGAAGCGGCTGTAACCCGAGGTATGACTGTATCTTTTTCTGTCCTCCCATCTTGCAAGTGAGAAGCACAATCAGAGTTCACAGACACACATTCCAACGGGACCAAAACACTCCAGGAGACAGTAAGGTGAGGGGCGTGGCTTATTAGAGGGTGTGGCCTGGGGAGAGTCCCAAAGGCTCCAGGATACCTGAAGGAGCGTCTCCACCCCCATCGTTCTGTCCGGACACTGAGGTCCAGCGCCGAGGGCCTTCTGGCGGTTCCCTCACTGCGAGAAGCCAAGTTACAGGGAACCAGGCAGAGGGCCTTCTCGGTAGTGGCACCCGCCCTGTGGAACGCCCTTCCACCAGATGTCAAAGAGAACAACAACTACCAGACTTTTCAAAGACCTCTGAAGGCAGCCTTGTTTAGGGAAACTTTTAGTGTTTGATGGACTATTGTATTTTAATATTTTGTTGGAAGCCGCCCAGAGTGGCTGGGGAAACCCAGCCAGATGGGCGGGGTATAAATATATCAATATCAATATCAATAACAATAATGAAGAGGGCTGCAGAGAGGCAGTTGGCCCTCATCCTGAGGCTCTCCATCCCTGCTCCAACATCACCCATTGCCCAACCACCTGCTGCCTGAGTCAGCAGGTTCACTTTACCTAATGGCAGGGCTGACCCCGGAAGGTCAAGCAGCAAACCAGCAGACAGCACCAAGCGGCAACTTCCTAGCCATGTTCTCGACCCTATGCGTAGTGTTATTGCTTCCATCCTGTGCCTCCTTGCTCACCTTTTTCCTAAACGTAAAAGCCCCCAATGCTGCTATGCTCTTTAGCTCTGAGGTGAGGGAGGTGGCTCCAGACGTTTCCCACCCTGTGCCTTGTTTTGTTAACAAATCCCACAATGGGTGGGGGCCAGACCTTGCTGGAGAGAGATACACTGCCTCTCTGCCATTCAAGATGCAAGCAATGCGTCCAGCTGGGGCACAACACTCAGGCAACTGCATTTTCCAATGGCCACCTGCATTGGTGATAGCTCTGCTATCTTGGGGAAGAATCACATTTTCCGCGGAACAAGATATCATGCTCCAACACATAAGGAATGTGATCTGCCCTCAAGAGAAGCTCTCACCCAGGGTTACTATATGGAGCCTCCATGTTCAAAGCAGTGACACTGAGGTCAAATAATGGGGGCAGTCAATACCTTAGATAGTGAATTCCTAGGGGACAGGACAGGACTGCTTAATTGCCATGGGGCAATGGCTGCAAGATGCTTCCAAGATGCCCATGGGGCAGCCACAGAAGAAGAAGAGAGTTTGGATTTGATATCCCGCCTTTCACTCCCTTTAAGGAGTCTCAAAGCGGCTAACATTCTCCTTTCCCTTCCTCCCCCACAACAAACACTCTGTGAGGTGAGTGGGGCTGAGAGACTTCAGAGAAGTGTGACTGGCCCAAGGTCACCCAGCAGCTGCATGTGGAGGAGCGGAGACGCAAACCCGGTTCCCCAGATAACGAGACTACCGCTCTTAACCACTACACCATACTGGCTCTCGAAGCGCATTTTGTGTCAGCATCTCCTCAAAGCAGGGATGTTGTCCTTTCTCTCTGTGCTCTGCTGCCTGGCAATCCTCTCCACAGCCTCCAAGCAAACACAGACCTCTCCCTCCTCCTCCCCCCAGGTGCCAAGGTCTCATGCTGTCTATCACTTTGCCTTAGCAACGATTGTATAGAGCTGAGTTGCCATTTTCCATCTTGGTCCCTTGTGGTTGCTCTGATGTTCACTGATGGTTCCTGGGGCTCAGCAGGACCGGATTGAAACCTGGAGTCTTGTGGCAAGTTCCTGTCAAAAAGAGACTGGTTAATGAGGTGGGCCTTTGACCTGACTCAGCAAGGCAAATCCTTACTGTGCACACTGCTCTGAGGGAAGATGTGGGGGTCAGGTGGGATTGTTATGAGGAATTATGAAAATATGGAGCAAGCCATTGTCTCCGCAATGAAAGCATTAGGTTGACTGGGCTTGATTCATTGACAATAATTTCTGATTAAATCCCATAAGCCTCTGCACCTCTGCCCATCTCCTCTACTGTTCATTTTCTACGCCTGACAGGCACGTATAAGCATTCTAAAACAAGGGCATCCTGGGTCATAAAGATAGAAGGTAGCTTTGATGTAGCTATTGTTAGTTTTGTTAATCTTAGGGCCAGGAAGAGAGTTCACAAAGAGATGGTAAATACTACCTGTCCTTCCTCTCCTGCTTACTGCTGTTTATGACCTCCGGGGTTTGCTAAAAGCATTCCTCCTTGATTCCTATTTTATTTACTCTGAACTATGTATGCATGCATCACGGGACGCGGGTGGCGCTGTGGGTTAAACCACAGGACCTAGGACTTGCCGATCAGAAGGTCGGGGGTTCGAATCCCCGCCATGGGGTGAGCTCCCGTTGCTCGGTCCCTGCTCCTGCCAACCTAGCAGTTTGAAAGCACGTCAAAGTAAAAATAGGTACCGCTCCGGCGGGAAGGTAACCGGCGTTTCCGTGCGCTGCTCTGGTTCGCCAGAAGTGGCTTAGTCATGCTGGCCACATGACCCGGAAGCTGTACGCCGGCTCCCTTGGCCAATAAAGCGAGATGAGCGCCGCAACCCCAGAGTCGGCCACGACTGGACCTAATGGTCAGGGGTCCCTTTACCTTTACCTATGTATGCATGCTCAAGTAGGAAATAGTTTCTTTGTAGTTACAAGGATTTCTCTGATATAACTTTGTCCCACGTGGGGAGCGTTTTTGAAATGCTCAAAGGTCATCTGATTGGTTCTTACAAGCACTGTGTTATACCATAAGTTCGTTTGTTCATAAAGGGGCCTGGGCCAGGGTGTGACAGATTATTATTCGCACTGCCTCCCAGAGTCTTGCTGGTCAAGCCTCGTGTGTATTTTATTAATCAGAGTCCAATCCTTCCTTACTTTTGGAACACAACAGGAAAGTGTTTGGATTTCACAAAATAAATGGCAATCCCCTGCACATTTACTGTGTATGAAGGGGAGAAACCCCTTTGCAGAAATGACCTACACCTCTCTTCTGAGGGCCGCATGCCAGTGGTGGGTGCAGAAGCCAAAGTGGGTGCAGTAACAAATTTTGTCTCTGCATTTTTTTAGCACATCTAACCCGGCGTCATCAAACCTGGAGAGCCGCAGTCTGGAGGAGTGTTGGTAGAACAGCCTCTTCCTCTGCTGGCATTCTGGGGTCCTGGGTTGCTCTGTTAGCAGTTCCATTCTAGGTCCATGGCCTCATCCCCCAAAGAGGGGAAGTTGGATCCTGAAGTCATGGTACCAGCTGTGGCCTGCCAGGCAGCACCGAACATGTTGCACCATTCATGGCACCATCTCCTGTGCAACTACAAAGATAGAGGAGCTTCGCCCCTTTGCAATAGATCATCCTTTCTGTCCATGCCTCAGTTTCAAGGAACTCTATGGCTGCTAGCGGTGGCTAGATGGAACCTCCATTCAGCTCATCTCTGAGTACCCATTGCGGGGGTTAATCACAGGGAAGGGCTGCTGCCCACAAGCCCTGCTTAAGGGCTCCCCAGGAGTATGAGGAATACAGGAATGCTGAGTCAGGCCCACTGTTCCACCTGGCTCAGTATTGCCCAAGCTGACTGGCAGCAAGGACTCTCCAGGATTTTCCCCAGCCCTGCCTGGAGACACCACCAGGGATTGTGGCTAGGGCCTTTCTTCATGCAAGGAAGATGCTCTACCAATGAGCAGCAATCCTTCTTCTGGGTGGGCAGTGAGGGAAACAGGATGCCAGACTAGGTGGATCCATGGCCTGATCTGGGGAATTGTTCTGTCCTGTCCAAAGTGGGAATCAATGGGACGAGGCAGCCAGAATCTCACAACCTTGGGCAACTCCAAGAACCCAACTCACCCTGAGCAAAGCTGTCCTGCTCTGCTCCTGGAGAGGAGTCTGCAAAGCTGGTCAGTCATGACAGCACCAAGGAGAGTTCCTAAGTCAGCAACCTCATTCTGGCTCCCTTTGGAAGAGCTACCAGCTCTTACAGGGCTGAGTCTCAAGGAGGAAAAGTGGGTGGGAGGAAAAGAGGGAGCAAGGAAGCAGGGAGGAGAAAGAAAAAGAGGAGAGAGAGAGAGAAGAGAGGGGTGATGGCAGCAAAAGGAAGGGAGAACAGAGAAGGGACTGACAGAAAGGGAGAGAGAAAATGGTAACCTCATCCACCTTTGGCTCTAGCCCAGGAATAAGGAACCTGAGGCCTGGCAGGCAACACCGACCTTTGTATCTGGCCCTTGAGACTCTCCCCAAACCAGAGAACCTCCCAAACCACCTTCCTCAGCAGCTGCAGCTGTTTGGCACCTTCCTTGTGTGATTTTGCCTGGCTGGACTGTGCTCTTGAACTCTAGCAATGCCTCTTACTTGTCTGGTTGGAGGAGAGAGGGAGATCCGTGCAGAAACTAGCCTCTGGTACAGAGATAAAATTTACGTCAATTGCTCTGCCCACTTTTGGCTCCCTAAAGGTTGTACAGAAGGGGATGTGGCCTTCTGACTGAAAAAAGGTTCCCTACCCCTGCTGTAGTCCATATCTGACAGTGTGGTGTGATGGTTAGAGTGTAAGAGTAGGAAATTGGAGACCAGGATTCAATTATCCACTTGGCTAGGAAGCTCACTGGGTGAACTAGGGCCACACACTGCCTCTCTCAGCTTAACTTACCTCACGGGGTGTTGTGGGGATTAAATGGGGAGACACTGAGCTCCTTGGAGGAAAGAAGAGGGTGTGTAAATGTTGTTGTCGTTGTTTAGTCGTTTAGTCGTGTCCGACTCTTTGTGACCCCCTGGACCAGAGCACGCCAGGCACTCCTGTCTTCCACTGCCTCCCTCAGTTTGGTCAAACTCATGCTGGTAGCTTCGAGAACACTGTCCCACTATCTTGTCCTCTGTCGTCCCCTTCTCCTTGTGCCCTCCATCTTTCCCAACATCAGGGTCTTTTCCAGGGAGTCTTCTCTTCTCATGAGGTGGCCAAAGTATTGGAGCCTCAGCTTCAGGATCTGCCCTTCCAGTGAGCACTCAGGGCTGATTTCCTTCAGAATGGAGAGGTTTGATCTTCTTCAGTCTATGGGACTCTCAAGAGTCTCCTCCAGCACCAGAATTCAAAAGCATCAATTCTTCGGCGATCAGCCTTCTTTATGGTCCAGCTCTCACTTCCATACATCACTACTGGAAAAACCATAGCTTTAACTATATGGATCCCCTTCATGGATCACTGCCTTGCTGTGGCGAAGGGGCTTGAATAACTCAGAGAAGCTATGAGCTATGCTGTACAGGGCCACCCAAGATGGACAGGTCATAGTGGAGAGTTTTGACCAAACGTGATCCACCTGGAGCAGGAACCGGCAAGCCACTCTAGTATCCCTGCCAAGAAAACTCAATGGACAAAGACAACAGTGTAAATGTAGGTGGGGGAATAAAAAACATCAAAATTAAATACCCACTTTGAACTCCAGCCTGTCACCAGGATGCAGCCCCTGATGGACAGCCCCAAGGGAATGTGCCCCTGGGTTAAAAGAAGGCTGCTAGACCCTCCTGGAGAAGAGCAGTGTTTTTCTGGAAGCTCAGCAGAGGCCAAAAGTGGCTGAGAAGCACATGCTGAGGAACCACATTTTGTGCATTTCCATATATCTATAGATATAGATATAGATATAGATATAGATATAGATATAGATATAATCTATATATATATATCTGATGCTCTAGGCCTCATTACAGTGGAGACGGTGATCTGTGCGCATTATAATCTGGCTGGAGAGCTGCTGAGGCCACAGCTCCTTCCCTCGCCCTTTTGCCTGCCCGACATTTGATGACATTCCTGCCACTGCTTTTCTTGCCCTGCGGGAGGCCACCACCACCAATGCGAGGCGAAAGCAGGAGAGGCGAAAGCACTTGAGCTGCAACCCCAGCTGAAAAAGCGGGACCAGAGGCGCTGGCAGAGAGACGGCTTTTTATAACTCTGATGAGAAATTAGCCATGCAGTGAAGTGCCCTGGGCAGAGTTTGCTGCTCTGGGCTCGCCAAAGGAGCAAGGAAAAAGAGGGGGCAGACAGCTCCCCACCCCCGCCATCTGTGTCTTCCAGATAAATTCTGAATTTGGGGGGGTCAGTGGATAAACAGAGGCAACGTTCCTTCACTCTCTTCCATCTTCAGCAGTCCCAACCCCCTTTTTTACAGCCAGGAAATATTAAGCCCTTCCACACTGGTGCAGATTGTTACCATTCTTGTCTCACCTCCCCATCCTAATGAGCTTCACCTGCCTCTTCAAATTCCAGGAGCAGGCTGTGAAGAAGCCTCCTCTTCCTCCTCCTGAATAAGTGACGCCAAAGCCCCCCACCCCCTCACACGCTCCGTTTGCTTTTCTCCATTTATTTTCATTTTCATTTACTTCATGTTATATACATAGAAAACAAGCAAAAAAAGGACTCTCCTAGCTGCAACGAAAAGAACTCACTCAGCACTCCCCTGGAATCAGCACATGTCCGCTTCGCTTAAGGACAAGTTGACGCTTCTCCCAGCCCACCCCTGTCCATCTTTTAACTTGCTATTAATGTGAGTCCTGCTGGCAAAATTGTCAGGCTCCCTTCTGTAGGCTTTTGAGAATAGGTAAGGCTTCTTCCACGGGATGTGGGTGGCGCTGTGGGTTAAACCACAGAGCCTAGGACTTGCCGATCAGAAGGTTGGTGGTTCAAATCCCTACAATGGGGTGAGCTCCCGTTGCTCGGTCCCTGCTCCTGCCAACCTAGCAGTTTGAAAGCACGTCAAAGTGCAAGTAGATAAATAGGTACCGCTCCAGCGGGAAGGTAAACGGCGTTTCCGTGCACTGCTCTGGTTCGCCAGAAGTGGCTTAGTCATGCTGGCCACATGACCCGGAAGCTGTACGCCGGCTCCCTCGGCCAATAAAGCGAGATGAGTCCTAATGGTCAGGGGTCCCTTTACCTTTTAAGGGTTCTTCCACTCTTTAGATCAAGGCATGGTAGGATTTGCTGCCTGCTTAATTTGTAATTTTACTGTCTGGAACAGCATGTATGGATTCTGTCATTTTCATTTCATATAATCAAGCTTTCTTTGTTAATGCGTCTCCAGAATCTCAATGTAAAGCTATTTGTTTGCCTCTTAAAATTACGGGGTCGCCACACGGTGTGCTCACTCCCCCTGCCTCCTCTGGGTGCGAATCCTGTAACAAAGGAGATACAGTGGTACCTCTGGATACTAATGGGATCCGTTCCGAAGCCCCGTTTGCACCTGGAAGCAAACGCAACCCATGTCTGCGCATCTGCGCATGCGCGGGCCGTGATTTGCCACTTCCGAGCATGCGTGTGGCGTCATTTTGACCGTCTGTGCATGCGCAAGCGGCAAAACCCGGAAGTAACGCGTTCCATTATCTCCAGGTCACTGCAGAGCGCAACCCGAAAACGCTCAACCTGAAGCAACTTCAACCCGAGGTATGACTGTAATCCTTTATCCTTCCTCCTGCCTCGGAGGACAACCCCGGATAATCTGAAAGCAGAAGTTCATGCCCTGTTGTAGCTGAAGGCCAAGGCATCCTGGCACCAGTCCACCTGGTAACCTGGCCTGGACACCTGATGAGCTGAGTTCCACACCTGGGGCGCCTCTCACAGAATGGGGCTGAACGTGATACAGTCACATCTGCTTGCCTGGCCTTGCTCCTGGCAGGGCAGGAGAGGCTGCGCTTTGCTCTCTGTTTCACAAGGCATGCTCCAGTTTACGGGAGCAGCTGACCTCTGCCTGAGGTCTTGGGAAGCCACTGCCCAGGTAGGCAAAACCAGGCTTGATAGATAAGTAGCCTAACCTGGGACAAGGCAGGTGGAGGGCAGGGGGATACCATGGCACCAAACAGATCTGCCACAAGGAAGGGCAGGTACTCCCCACACACTGCTTCCTTTAGCTATTGCGGTTTTCCCCAAAGAATCCTGGGAACTGTAGCTTTTAAGGGTGCTGGGAATTGTAGCACTGTGTGGGAAACTACAGTTCCCAGGTTTGTTGAGGTGGGGGCGGAGCCATGTGTTTTAAATGTTTGCCGGTTGCACACATAGAAAGCTGCTGTCAGACCATTAACCCAGTATTGCCTGCACCCCTGTAGCAGCTCTGTAGGGCTTCAGGCAAGGCAATAGTTGGAGGTGCTGCCACTGGGGACTAAATCTGGGCCTCTCTGCATGCAGCACAAATGCCCTGATACTAAGCTGCACTGGCCCTTCCTCACCCCACCCCCCTATTAGCGAGGAGAGTAAAAGGAACAGCGGCAGCCCCCAGCACTGGCGTGGCCGGCAGCTCATAAGTCATGGCAGCGCCTGGCCTGATGCTCTGCAATAAAGGGGGGAGGGAGGAGGAAAGCAAGCCCATCTGCCTGTTTGTGTGTTTTATTCAAAACAAACCATTTGGCCCTGAGCCCTGAGCCGCCCATTAATAACCCTGACAGCTCCTTCTCCGCCTGCCGATAATGAAGGCGCAGTTCGGCAGGCTTCAAGAGAGCCACACTTCCTGGCAGCCCAGATGTCTCAATGTGCGCCTGTCAGCTCCCTGCCACTCCACGCAAAGAGCCGGCTGCGGCTGGCAGCTTTTCTGCATTCCCTGCACCCTCCCCAGGATGCCAGTTGCAGGGGTATGTTTGGCAGGCCTCAGGTTCCCCAGAGCACCCAGCACCCCAGGGAAGAAAGAGTATAAGGCAGAGATCTTTTTTAAATGGGTTGCCACATTTCGAAAAATGGCCCTCCTCCTGTGCCATCTACAAGAGCCAGATCCAGCTTCCCTGTTCAATGTCTGTGCTCATACAGCTGAAGCCGAGAGGTTCGCTCAAGACAACCTTCCCTCCAGATTTTCAGACTACAACTCCCAGCAGTCTCAGCCAGCACGGCCAATGGCCAAGGAGGATGGGAACTGTAGTCCAAAGCATGCAGAAAGCACAGGGCTGGGAAAGGCTGGCTTCAGACCTAGTGGATGTATGGTTGGAGCAGGATTTGAATCCTGCATCCTTTTCTGGCTCATCCTCTGTGCTATGCCAGAGCTTTCTTAAGGTTTTCCTAAGTTTTCCTAAGTTTAGCCTACTCCCCAACATTTTACAGGCAGAAATAGGGGCAAATCTGTAAAACTCTGCTTCTCACTCTAAGGGGGATGTTGCTGGAACATTTACACTCCCTTCTCCATGCTGTGCTTATTTGCTCTGTGATCTTCCATTTTTCCCCAGTTTAAAAGCCAGGTTTATATTTGTTCCTTTGATCCAAGATACACTAGGAAAACACTGTTCCTTATATTTGCAGCGTTCAGGGGTGAAGTGCTGACAAAACAGCTGCAGCAATGACTAAGAGGGAGCTATCTAAAGGCTTGCTTGGAGGAATCTCAAGCTTTGCAGACGTGGATAATAATCTTTATAAGATGGGGTGGGAGGAAAACAAAGATGGACTGTGCATGTGTGTAGTAGCATGCAGAAAACAGGAGAGGGAAATCAAGAGAAAGAAATGCATGGTCAGCTGAACTGCCGTCCTGGATTAAAAAAACTCCACTTGTCTGGAGGGGCAGAGAAACACACACACAGCCACAAATCCATATGTAACATTTTGTTGCAGATCCTCCTTGGCTCCATCTGCAGGTACAGGAGGAGGAAGAAAAAGGTGCCCACCATTCTTTATTTCCAGTTTATTGAGAAGCACTTTTCAGAGTCAAAAAAGACAGAATGGATCAGCTGCACAGACCATTTAGGAAAAAATGAGTGCTCTGTCCCCATTCATTCTAGAATAAATTGTTGTGTATATGCAGCTGGAACCTGAGAATAACAACTCTAGCAACTTATTGTAGCAAGAAGTTCCCAAAAAAAGTTATAAAAAAATTAATTAGGGACAAGTACTAGAAGACTGGAACTGTCCTTTGTATGTAGAGACAGTGGAAGCCAAAATCCAAGCTACAGGCTAGTTTTTGAGAAGCGGAGCCAGACACATGGGCAGCATGGAATTGGTTGCCAGCTCCCTCCCAGCCCCCTTAAACTGTGCCCAACAGGCAGAAATTCAGCAGGTAGAGATGGGAGAATTCTTTCTTGCTGAAGACCATCCCAGGAGCGAAGACTCAAAATACAAAACGTTCACCACCCTATTGCAGAACAAAGACATTTAGCAGCAAGCACTCGGGATTGGCTTCTCCAAGCCAGGCAGGCTTTCCTTGTTTTACAGTATTTTTAAAAAGCAGTGTTTCCAACTGCACAAATTCCCCATCAGACACCCCACACCAAAACAAGAAAAAGCACAAAGCGTGCTTTGCTCCTTGCTTACACCCTCTATCCGTGACAGTTTCTTTATAGGAGTCAGCAGTTCTTATCTACTCTACAGTGACAATTCATTTATGAATCTGCCTTAGTTCAGTAACTAAGGTATTTGCAAGGGTGAAATAAAGCATTTTCTGCCAGAAGACAGAGCAGTAGAGACGCTTCCATCCCTGAAGAAGCAGGTGTGTTGGCCTGGCTTGGGCATTTGATTGGAAGAATGCAGCACATTCTATAACCTGGGCACATGCTGGCCCTGGCATTGCCTGTTCCTTGACTGCTTAATAAAAACTTATAAACTAAGGTAGCTAATTTCTCTGCTCCTTTTTTCCAAATAGCAGCATTGCCAGCTTTCTAACTGCACTTTCCCACCCCCAACTCAATGTTTTGCATCCAATTGCACACTCAACAAAACCTTGCTCCAAGCCAGGGGTGAACAACCGTCAGGGTGGGGGGCTTTCTGTCCCTCATATGTAATCTATTGGGAGTGAGGAGGTGGGGGGTTCTGAAGGCAGTGGTATACAAGGCTAGAGCCCTCTTCCTGCCTCACCTGTCACTCTTTTGCCTTCCACCTGCCAGCCTGCCTAAAAAGAGTCTGGCAGATCACTCTTGCCAGAAGTCTGAACTGATTGCTTTCAGTGTTTTATTTTTAAATAGGCATTGTCAAATTCAGCCAAGGGCCGCACACAACCATAGAACCACAGATTGCCCACCCCTGCTATGGATCTTATGGGACCAAACTTTCCTGATTCTGTGTCCAGGGCAGCTGTTTATCAGCTCCATCTGGTACGCAGCCTGAGACCCTACCTGACCACAGACTATCTCACCAGAGTGGTGCATGCTCTAGTTATCTCTTGCTTGGACTACTGCAATGCACTCTATGTGGGGCTACCTTTGAAGGTGACCCAGAAACTACAACTAATCCAGAATGTGGCAGCTAGACTGGGAGCGGCCGCCGAGACCATATAACACCAGTCTTGAAAGACCTACACTGGCTCCCAGTACATTTCCAAGCACAATTCAAAGTGTTGGTGCTGACCTTTAAAGCCCTAAACGGCCTCGGTCCTGTATACCTGAAGGAGCGTCTCCACCTCCATTGTTCTGCCCAGACACTGAGGTCCAGTGCTGAGGGCCTTCTGGCGGTTCCCTCGCTGCAAGAAGCCAAGTTACAGGGAACCAGGCAGAGGGCCTTCTCAGTAGTGGCACCCGCCCTGTGGAACGCCCTCCCACCAGATGTCAAAGAGAAAAACAACTACCAAACTTTTAGAAGACATCTGAAGGCAGCCCTGTTTAGGGAAGCTTTTAATGTTTAATAGGTTATTGTATTTTAGTGTTTTGTTGGAAGCTGTCCAGAGTGGCTGGGGGGACCCAGCCAGATGGGCGGGGTATAAATAATAAATTATTATTATGTTATTATTATTTGTGCCTTCCAGATGGTAAGAACACAGGAAGCTGTCTTCTGCTGAGTCAAACCATTGATCCTCATAATGTTGCACACAGTATCTGGCAGCAGCCCCTGGGATTTCAAGCAGGAAGCATTCCTAGCTCCACCTGGAGATGTTGGTGGGAACTGAACAACTTGTGTACAAAGCAGATGCTCCACCATGCAGCTACCATGGATTGGACTCTCAGCTCCTGCCAACCCCAGCAAGCAGGGCCAATGGTGAGGGATGATGTCATCTGGAGAGCACCTGTTGGGGAAGTCTGACAAACAGTTAAGAAAATGAGAGTGTTTCTTTTTTTTCTGAAGGGAATGAACTCCTTTTGTAAGTAGAGCCTCTAGATAATATCTCCTGTACTTGTTAAGTGATCTCAGCTTTGACGAAGAGAAGCACGTTGTCCCACATCCAAACGTCTTATTGTTCACATTTTAACTCAAAGGATCCAGGATCTTTATCAGCAAATTTCCTCCATTATGATGGGCGCATTGATGGGCGCGTTGAACTGGAAACATATTTCTTCACTACAGTACAATTATGTCACATTGTTCTTCCAAGGAACTCAAGACACACACCCCCCAAAAACACTTTCAAGGCTTGCTTCACAGTTGTAAGGTGACGCCAAATTTTATGCCTAGTTTCACTAAAAAAAATGCAGCATGCATGAACATCCCTGACTAGTGAGATGAGTGTGGGATTGGTGCAACTTCTGTAGGTGCTTCCCTGTGGTGAACATGCTAGCGCCTTCTGCAGGGGGTGGGAATGTGCCATTTCTCAGGATACATTCTGGTTGTGTGGCACACTGTGAGCGAGCACATGCTTTGCTTGCAAAAAGTCCTAGCTTCAATCCTTGGCTTGTCCAGGCAGGACCTAGAAAGAGCCCTCTCTGAAACCCTAGAGCAGGCATGAGGTACCTCTACCAGGCCCTCGGAACTCTTCCCAAGCCGCACACCTCAATATCCCTCCTTCACAATTCAAATACAGTCGTACCTCGGGTTACATACGATTCAGGTTACAGACTCCGCTAACCCAGAAATAGTACCTTGGGTTAAGAACTTTGCTTCAGGATGAGAACAGAAATCATGCTCTGGCGGTGCGGCAGCAGCGGGAGGCCCCATTAGCTAAAGTGGCGCTTCAGGTAAAGAACAGTTTCAGGTTAAGAACGGACCTCCGGAACGAATTAAGTTCTTAACCCGGGGTACCACTGTACTTTTGCCTGGATGGAATGGAATTCTGAAAATGCCTCTTGTTTGTCTGAATGGAGAGTAGAGAGGTGTGCCTCTGTGCATGGGCATAGCCAGGGGGCAGGGGGGCACCTCTCTGCCCCCCTAACAAAAATCCTGGCTATTCCCATGCCTCTGTGTGTGTGTGTGTACGCGTGCACAAAAAAATAGCCAATTGTGCAAAGGTTGAATTTACCTTTCTCACTCTCCCCTCTTTTGCCTCTGGCCCCACCCACCACTGGAATATGGCTCCTTGGGACCATCCCCAGAAGGGAATGTGGTCCTCAGGCTGAATAAGGCTTCCTTGGGAGTTGCTCCCAGTTAGTGGCAGGAGTGCCAGCTTGCTCCTGCAACTGAGACTGCCCAGGGCCATGGGTGCCAAGCAGCATGCATGGCCCTGGTGCTGAAATTTGTGGGTGTCCGGCTCCTTCATGGGTACTTGGGCACCCAGGGCCCCAGGGAACTGGCACCAATGGTTAGTGGAGACCCTGCTGAGTGAGATAGACAGTTAAACTGACTAGGAATAAGACATAACTGATAAGGCATAAGGCAGCTTCCTAAGTTTCTAGCGAGTGCAGGGGGGGGGGTTACAGCTCAGGGGCAGAGTAAAAAAAAGGGGGAGGGTAAAGGACCCCTGGATGGTTAAGTCCAGTCAAAGCTATGGGGTTGCGGCGCTCATCTTGCTTTCTGACCGAAGGAGCCGGAGTTTATCCACAGACACCTTTCTGGGCCATGTGGCCAGCATGACTAAACGGCTTCTCACGCAATGGAACACCATGACGGAAACCAGAGTGCATGGAAACACCATTTACCTTCCCGCCACAGCGGTACCCTATTTATCTATTTGCACTGGTAGGTTTTCTAACTGCTAGGTTGGCAGGAGCTGGGACAGAGCAACAGGAGCTCACCTCATTGTGCGGATTCGAACTGCCGACCTTCTGATCAGCAAGCCCAAGAGGCTCAGTGGTTTAGACCACAGCACCACCCGCGTCAGGGGCAGAGGCCCCTGCTTTGCACACAGAAGACCCAGGTTCAACCCTCAGCATATTCAGGTAGGGCTGGGAACCCCTAGAAAGCTGCTGCCACTCAGAAAATCCTGAACTAGATAGACAAATGGTCCAACTCAGTACATGACAGTTTCCCATTTGACTAGCTAGGTTTTACATTGTTATGAGTTTGGGGGAGGTAGGCTATATGCCTGGACTCCCTTCTAATTCCTGGATTCTGCAAGTGTTAACAGCTAAGCAAGGATTCAAATGGTTGAAATAGCCAGGCAAGTTTCTTGTGAGTGGGTCCCTATTATGTATGGACCCTTATGGTAACAAAGGAAGTGGCTCTGTGCCAGATGAAAAATTGGAGGATCTCCTTCAAAGGCCAGAGGAGAGAGTTGAGTTATGTGAGCTAGAAGCTGGAAGTGCGAAACAGACTGGGAAGCCAGAAGGTCAGAGCAATGACTGATTTCTGCTTGAATCCAAGGCTGTGGCTATGGGAGAAGCAAGACCATATTGGGGTGATAATGCTGTGAACCCCTCCATCTAGATTCAGATTGTAAATATGTGTAAATAAACTGTATATCCTAAAGACACCACAGTCTCCTCTGGGCCTCATTCCAAAGGAAACACAAACCCTGGGTGAGTGCCTGGAAACTCACACTGCTCAGAGATTGGGATGGCATGCATGCATATCATACCTTGTAAACGTATTTTAAAACCTTACCTGAAAAGCAGGTATTGATTTTTTAAAATGTGGTTATCTATACAGTGGACACTCGGGTTGCGAACGTGATCTGTGTGGGAAACACATTCACAACCCACAGTGTCCGCAACCTGCAGCGCCGCATCTGCGCACGTTTGAGTCACGATTTGGCGCTTCTGTGCATGCGCAAAGCGTGATTTAGCGCTTCTGCACATGTGCAAGCGCCAAAACCTGGAAGTAACCCGTTCCGGTACTTCTGGGTTTGGAGCAGTGCACAACCCGAAATTGCGTGAGCCGAAGTGTCTGTAACCCGAGGTATGACTGTACAAAGCTAATGAAAAGCCTGCATTGACTACAATGGATGTTTAGTTTTAACAGAGCTCTCTCTTGCTTTCTAGAACTATGTTGCATAGGTCTTCAACAGTGATGTGTTCCTGGCAAAAAGATACAATAATCAAGTCATTCCTTGAGGGGGGAAAATGCCCATATAGATCCTTGTTCTCAAGAAATACATTATGTAGCAGAAACAGAAAGAAAGAAGGACCCGCTGCAATTTGAAGGGGAGGCGGTGGAATGAGACAAAAGCATTCTTTAGTTACAATGATCCCACTCTGAATCAATACAACTTAACCTGCACCTTCTGAGCTCCGGAAAGGAATAAATCCATTGCAATGAGTTTTGTGTTCTACAAAGTGTCTGATAAGAGCAACCTCATTGCAAAGCGTTGAAGAGATACAGAACTGCCCGCTTTGCACAGCCTCTTCTGCCCCCACCCCTTCCTGGCGGAGAAGCAAGATTTCTTTTTATCCAGCCAGGAAGATAATGCTCCATACAGAAGCTGTAGGAGGGCTGCAACTGTTCCAGAGAGAGTCAGAAGGAAAGATTTCACAAGGGCAGGAGGGGCAGAGAGACCCAACATTATATTCCCCACTGCCCCCTGCAATCATGTACCTCTCCAGATTGATATAAGGAGAACCTCCTAGCAGCAGACAGAGGGACAGTTTAGAAACAGGACTACTGACTTAAGAAGAGCTCTGCTGGATGGGCCTGATCCAATGTGTCTGCTCCAGGCTTTGGAGGACCCTTGGACAAGACTGCTCCTGTGGGCCCCCCTCACTCACTGAGTTCATCTTCCCACTTTAGCAGGTCCAGGGGGTCTTGGCAGTGAGGCCCCTGCTGGGGTGTGATGCCTGACCATACTGACCAAGCCACACATCGATGTAGTTTTCCACAAGGGCTGCTAAGAGACACACACAAAAGGCCATCCACACACTATGAAGGCTGCACTGGTCTGCTCGTCTGCTCCCCCTCCTCCCCAGCTGGCATTTCAGTGGCATCCTGCCCTCCACAAATGTGCCCAATCCTTCTTTCAGGCCACATATGCTGGGGGCGGAAAATTCCAGACATCCGTTCTATGTTGTGTGAAGCAGTTCTTGCTCCTGTCTGTCTCAAATCCACGCCCAGCCAATTTTGCTGGGTGACCCTGAGTTCCAGTGTGATGGAAAAGAGAGAGAAATCTGCTGCCCGTTTTCTCCAAATCATGCTTTCCCCCTTTTCTTTTTGGAATGTCTCCTCTGATTCGCCTCCAGCTTCAATAAAACAGAGAAACTCTTACAAAACAGAACAGATATGAGAGGAGCCTGCAGGACAGAGCATTTCATAGGATGTGGTCCAGCCCTCTCCAATTCAAGGGCACCCACCTACTTCATTAGAAAACGACGATAAGCATAGGGGCTGCTAAGACCTTAGAAGACTCAGGCAACAGCATATACTTTCCTAAAATGTGCATATGCAAATCTATAGGCAGAGATGCAAATTTATGTCAACTTTCAGAGGGAAAACTTCCATGGAAGCAATGCAATCTTTTAAGTTTAAAAGGGGTAGGGTAAGGGGCACAGAAACCGTGGCCCTGATCATAAGACCATTTAAAACACACACACACACTTAGTCCTGGATAGAGCAATGTTTCCATTCTCAGGTTTACAGCCAACGCCTTTGCCTCTTATTGGGACCTTTAACACACACCCCACACACCCCAGCAACAAGCCACAGGTGCTGTCAGTGGTTTTGAGCAACCCACGTCCTGAGTCCTCCACTTCACCTGTCGTGTGAAAACATCCTGCGTGCAGTCAGCACCCACGCTGTGTCTTCCTCTCTCTTGGGCTGTTTTCCACACCCAGCGGCCTGTCTGAATGGACCATCCTTTGATTGCCTAGTATATGGAGCAGAATCCTTTGCTCCACCCAACCTGAGCTGGCAGGATTTGAGGCAGCTGTGGGGGACATCTCTCCCTGGGAAGAATAACCCAACACAAGACCGTTGGCAGAGGCAGCCCCCGCTCCACCACCCCTTTTATTGGTTACGAAGCACCTGCAAATCCGGAATGCGCCCAGCCTCTCTCTGTCCCTCAGGCTTGGCTTTTCTCACAGTTGCTCAAGGCAAGTAGGGCAGCAATGCCGTCCGTGTCCACAACCCTCCAGGGCCCCCGAGTCGTCCTGGGTCTCCGGTACCTGAGCCTTCTTGTTCCGCGGGTCCTCCTCGTGGGGCAGCGCCAACCTCCTCTTCCTTCCCTTCGGGGCGGCGCTGGATCTGTCCTCTTGGCTGCCCCCCTCGCCCACCCACAGGCCGCCGGGGAGATCCGGGGGCTGATAGCCCATCTGGCTGGGATCCAGGGGGTCCTTGGAGAGCAGGATGCAGATGGAGGGCACGTTCTTGTGGACGGTGAGATGTTCTGCGGGGCCCCCCTCGGGCCGGGCTGCCTTGTTCTCCCAGACCTCCAGGAGAGTCCTGTATTGCACTTTGGTGACCTGGTGGAGGCCGCCCACTTTCCTCTTCATGATCTCCACGCAGGTGATGGTCTTGGTGACAGCCCGGCCGCAGCCGCTGAAGACGATCTGCCGGGTGTCCTCCCGCGCCACCCTGCCCATGGCGAAGCCCATCAAGTTGCGGATCTTGCTGCCCTCCTTCACCTTCATCTCAATCACGTCCGAGGGGAGGCCCACGAAGGGCAGCGGGCTTTCTTCCTCCGACGTCTTGACCTTCCTGAAGTTCTCCATCCTGGACTGCTGGGGGGCGATGGGCTCGCTTCCCCCAGAAGCCACCGTCTGGGGCACGGCGGCGAGGGATGAGGGTCCCACAACCTCCGGGTTTCCTGGGTGCATCTCGCAGAGAGCCCGGTGCCTCTGGCTCGCGGGAAGGTGCCTTAGACCAAGCTGGCCCTCGGTCCATCTAGCGCAGTGCTGCTCACACTGGCCGGCAGCGGCTCTCCGGAGTTTCGGAAGGGGAGTCCTTCCTCGGTCCTGCCTGGAGGTGCCCAGGGGACCTCTTGGGCGCTGAGCAGGCGCTCAAGCCACTGAGCCACGTTCCCGGGCAGCAGAGACGAGAAATGCCCCAAGCCAGGCTTCTCGCGGGAAGGGCGCGCCGTCCAGGAGAGACCGCAGCAGCGCTGGCCGGGCTGGATCTCTCCCTCCTCGGCTCGCTGGCCCCTGCAGCTGGACTTCGGCTCAGTGGGGCGCCCGGAGCCCCCGGAGGGGTGCAGGAGAGCAAAGGGGGAGCCCCGCGCCCTGCTCAGCGCGGCCCCGGCGTCCCGGCGTCCTCTCCCGCGCCGCTTGGACTTTCCTCCCGGTTCCTCTTTGGCAGCGAGCGAGGCCGGCCGGAGCTGCTCCCGGGCTCTCCCTCCGCGTCCGGCCCCCTTAAAGCGAACCCGGCCCGCCTCTCGCCCGCCGCGCTCGCCGCCCGCCGCCGCCTCTGCTGCCTCAAGGACGGGCGCGCCGTCAACTCGGAATCGCTCGTGTCAGCAAAGTGCAGGCAGCTGCTGGGGCTGAGGCGGCTCCGCGGCTGCTTCCCGCCTCCGCTTCCCTCCGCCTCCTCCTCCGGGGCTGCGCGGGAGAGCGGCTCCCCGGGGGCCGCCGAGAGGGCAGCCGGGCGGCGGGCAGGCAGAGGTCCCGGAGTGACTTTTCCGGGGACAGGGACTCTGGCCACTGCGGGGCTCAGCTGGCTCGACTCCGGACTGGAAAGAGCCCCCCCATCTCCCTGCCCACTTGACCAGCAGGCTGAGACCCATAAGTGGGGGTTTGGGACAGGTGGCCTGCGAGCGGCATGATGCCGAGTCAGCCGCACAGGGAGCATTTTTCGGCCGAGGGCCACCTCCCCTCCTGGAGAGCCTTCCGGGGGCCACATAGCTGCGGTGGGCAGGGCCAGGGAGAACCAACATAACTGCTTGAAACGCTCAGGGAGGGAGCAAGTAGGGCCACTCAGGGGTGGGGCCTGGGGAGGGCAGAGTCCCGAGGGCCAGATGGAAAGGCTGGGAGGGCCACCTTTGCCCTCCCCACGGAAGGCTCCCCTCCCCTGGTCCTCCCCGAGTGGCAGTGCAGCAACCCAGGGTTCCAGACAAGGAGCTCTTCGCAGTCCCTGGCAGCCCTAGGGGTTCAACTTGGGCTCCGCATGCAAAGCAAGTGCTCTCCTGTGGAGCGAGGCCTCTGTAGCTTCTCAGAGACTCTTTAGGTTCTAAGGGATGTTGTTGTTGTTTAGTCGTTTAGTCGTGTCCGCCTCTTCGTGACCCCCTGGATCAGAGCATGCCAGGCACTCCTGTCTTCCACTGCCTCCCACAGTTTGGTCAAACTCATGCTGGTAGCTTCGAGAACACTGTCCAACCATCTCGTCCTCTGTCGTCCCCTTCTCCTTGTGCCCTCCATCTTTCCCAGCATCAGGGTCTTTTCCAGGGAGTCTTCTCTTCTCATGAGGTGGCCAAAGTCTTGGAGCCTCAGCTTCACAATCTAAGGGGATAGCTGACCCAAAGACACGGAGGACATGACGGAAAGTTGGTAAATAAGAAGCAGGAGGCAAGTGAATATGTACAAGGTAGAGTCAAAAGGAGGCCTTGGTGACACAGCCCCTAATGGATCTGTGGAACTCTCTGCCAAGTGATATAGTGATAGCCAATGGCTTACGTGGTCTTTAAAAGAAGGGTTGGGCCAAATAGGGGAGCTTTCTCTCATATATATATATATATATATATATATATATATATATATATA
>JAXCMG010000047.1:1103350-1114031 GCA_034642415.1 Podarcis siculus | reverse complement strand
TCCTTCCTTCCTTCCTTCCTTCCTTCCTTCCTTCCTTCCTTCCTTCCTTCCTTTATTGCTTTTTTAAAAATGCCATGCACCCATTTTTTTATTGACCATAAGGAACAAAGACTGAAAACAGACTGCACTAATCATGCCCATTAAATGCTAGAAGCTCCAGGGGGATGAAGATAGGCAGAACTTGGAACAAAAAAGTTGAATCTCTGCAACAGCATTATTTTTACAGCCAACACTCTGTCCAGCCATGACATATTTGTCTTTGACCAGGTCTTAAAATCTCTCCTGATATCTCTTAATAGGGAACTGAAATTTAATTGTTGCACTTTGGTCCAAGACTTTGAAATGTATACATCCAAGATTTTAAGGCGCCTGTATTCTCAATTGTACATCATTGGGGGTGTTCAGGTGCACTGCTTCAGATTTTGTGTTGCTGGTAGTCAGTCTTGCTACCCTTACATAGTCTTCAATTACTCTGATGGCCTCCAAGAATGAGGCCTCCATTCAGAAAAGCTTCCTAAACACCTGAAAGCTCTGAGGAGTGAACAAGACACAGGTGACTTTGTAGAATTACCTTCTCAATTGATAATCTTGCAGTGTGACATGTGCAACTTTGCAACAGAATCTTTCATGAAAAATGTGACCATATTCCCACTTCAGGGGGAGGGAGGGAGGGTGAGAGGAAGGGAGGAATTATTGGGATATATTATTATAATTTGTTAATGTGCCTTTTTAGCTGCATAATTTTGAAAACTAACAAACTATGTGTATTAAAAGGCAGGGATTGGACTCAATGATCTGAATGGGTTGCTTCCTGACTTCTATGATTCTGTGGTTTCTAGGCATTTGTTTGCAAGAAGAATACCCTGGCTCAGCTTCTTTGGCAGACAAGCTGAGGTGGATTAAGTTTATGCATGGCAAGTGCTTCTTTTCTTGAAGATCCTCTTCAGGCTAGAAAGAGCTGGGGAACAAAACAGGCAGGGAGCTGGCAGTCATTCAGAAAACGTATTGGCGCAGAACGAAAGCCTGACAAGCAAGGCCTGTGTGTGTGTCTCATTAAGTGGGTGCTTCAAGTTTATGGCAAGCCGAGTAGATGAGGATCTTGATAAGGCATTAAAAAACAGTGACGGGGTGTGCAGTGCTCTGCTTTGCCACAATGCCCTGCATTTCTTAGGCATCCTGAGCAGGGATACTAATAACTCATTCCTCCCCCAAGAAACAAATTTGCCCAAGGTGTGTGGAATTGACTTATTTCCCAAAAAGCTTTCAAAAAATGGTTGATTCCCCACCCCAGATAAAGTGGCAAGTTAACCTGGGTTCAAACCCCAGTGGGCAAAGCTGATGCAAGCACAAAGTACCACAAACTCAAGATTATACATAAAATTTAATGGATTATTTTTTGCCCAATGAAGGACAAAACAGTCACAATGAAAGGGAACCCTTTTATTCTCTTTTGCAACACACCCATTTCTTTTATTAGGAGAAATGTCTTTTTGAGCCTGATACATTTTGTATTAACATTAAAAAAAAAAAATTGGGTGTTCCATTCTTCCATCATGACCAGTGGGGAAACCAACCTGACCCTGTCCATTGGCCAAAGAAGAAACGACTGCAAAAAGTCCATTCCCCTCCTGCGCTGGGCTGGAAAGGCCAGCAGACACACTTTGCAACAGGATTCCTGCACGTCAAAACACTTTCCTCACTCACCCCCCCCCGCCAGAAACCCCGGGAACTGTAGTTTACTCCTCATAGGCCTACAAGGCCTTTTAGATTGTGTACCCGAGGGCAAGGATGGTATTATTGCTGATATGGTCCGTATGGTTAAAGCTATGGTTTTCCCAGTAGTGATGTATGGAAGTGAGAGCTGGACCATAAAGAAGGCTGATTGCCGAAGAATTGATGCTTTTGAATTATGGTGTTGGAGGAGACTCTTGAGAGTCCCATGGACTGCAAGAAGATCAAACCAATCCATTCTGAAGGAAATCAGCCCTGAGTGTTCACTGGAAGGACAAATCGTGAAGCTGAGGCTCTAATACTTTGGCCACCTCATGAGAAGAGAAGACTCCCTGGAAAAGACCCTGATGCTGGGAAAGATGGAGGGCACAAGGAGAAGGGGACGACAGAGGATGAGATGGTTGGACAGTGTTCTCAAAGCTACTAGCATGAGTTTGACCAAAGGGCGGGAGGCAGTGGAAGACAGGAGTGCCTGGCATGCTCTGGTCCAGGGGGTCACGAAGAGTCGGACACAACTAAACAACACCTGAGGGCAAGGATGGTATTATTGCTGAGTGTTGTTGTTTTGTTTTGTTTATAATGATGCAATTTGTATACCACCCACAGGGCAGTTCTCAACATAAATCCAACATGTAAACCACCCTGGGAGCTTTCCCACCCCCAAGCTGAAGACTTACACCCATCACCCTCCCAACCTTCAAACAGATAGACAAAAGCAACTCCTAGGCCCCCCCCCCCCCCCCCCCGAAGGGCAGCGTGTCTCTGGTTGGCCATCTCTACCGCGCAGGGTTGATTGGATATTGAAATCCAAGGCAATGTTTGGCATCTAATCTCCCGCTTAACAAACTCTTCTTATTGCTGCCTCCTAAATGAGGACGACGAGGTGCAATCATGTTAAACAGTTTCCGCCTCGCTGAAGCACCTTGGTAGGGAGCTCGCCCACCCCCAGGCTAGCAATGGGCGCGGGGGGGGGGGCGCTACTTGCTGCTAATGACACAGAGCCTGGCTTCCCAGGCTGCTCCCCCTATCTCTCCGCGGTGCTTAAAATGTAAATGAATTTCATTATTAGCAACTCCATCCACTAATTGCCATCCAAAGCCATTCATTACCCTGTCAGCTTATTGGTTGGAGGACAACAGAGTGGCTCATTTATCGCAGGCTAAGGGAAAGCTGAAATTAGCTCATGCATATATAGAGGGGGGAGGAAAGGGGGAGGCAGGTGGGGGGGAAAGCAGGGGGGTGCAGGGGAGGGCAGAAGGGGGAAAGGGGACTGCTTAATTGTTTTAAAAGAGGAGAGACTAAAGAAAAGGAGATGATGAAGGGTGATTAAAATGGAGGCGAGAGAGTGATTAAAAGCTATTATCTATCCCCCACTCCTCCGCCAGCCGTTTGCATCTGATGGAGTGGAGTCCGCGGAAGCTTATGGCAGAATAAATAAAGGAGTATTTAAGGCGCTGCAATACTCGTTTGTTGACTTTGCTGCAACAAACACGGCCACCCCTAGAGAAAGCACAGCAACCTATTCAAATACTCTGTCTCAAGATTTTTCACTTAACAAAAAAAAAATATTTCCCATCAGCTCTGGTTACATAATACATGTTTGGGTTTTTTAATTAATAATTCTGAAATCCTTACTTGGGCAATGAATTCATTAGGGCCAACCATATGGTCACAAAACAGCAAGCAAACTTTTGAGGGGTTTTTTATTTGGAATTCTTGGTCAGGCAGCAGTTCTTTTGTTAGGCCAGTGTTTCCCAAACGGGGGAGGTCATATGGACCCCTAGGGCACCCCAGGATATTCCAAGGGGGCCACAGGTGAAAAATGTGTAAATGGGGGGCCACAGCAAGAGGTTAGGGGGCCACAGGGGGAAGTGAAGAAAGAAAATCAATTTTTTAAAAATTGTGATTGGCTGGCTATCCACTTGGTCAATTACAAGCGGGTAAGGGGGTGGCCCCAGGGACGCGGATGGTGCGGTGGGTTAAACCACTGAGACTAGGATTTGCCGATCAGAAGGTTGGAGGTTCAAATCCCCACGACGGGGTGAGCTCTCGTTGCTCGGTCCCTTCTCCTGCCAATCTAGCAGTTCAAAAGCACGTCAAAGTGCAGGTAGATAAATAGGTACCGCTCTGGCGGGAAGGTAAGCGGCGTTTCCGTGCGCTGCTCTAGTTCGCCAGAAGTGACTTAGTCATGCTGGGCCCATGACCCGGAAGCTGTATGCCAGCTCCCTCGGCCAATAAAGCGAGATGAGCGCCGCAACCCCAGAGTCGTCCGTGACTGGACCTAATGGTCAGGGGTCCCTTTACCTTTTAAGGGGGTGGCCCACCAGGTGGGAGAGCTGAGGCTCCCATTTTGACCAGTCAAGCCCATAATCCAGAACCCCCAGGTCAGGTAAGTGCCGTGGTGGGATGGCAATGGGTAGGGCTAGGCAAGCTGGGCCCCATGGCAGCCTGGGCCTGGCTCTGCAAGGTGCAGGGTGCAATCCACCCCAGTTCCTAGTGGATCAGGGCCTTTGGATGTTGCTGAGGGGTACAGGCTTGCCAAGCAGAGTCTTCTGGTGCTGCTGATGACTTGCATCTAATAAATAATGAAGTGTCTACTCAGAGGAAAGTCACACTGAGTTCAGTGGGCCTTATTCCCTGGTAAGGGTTTGTGGGACTCTAGGGCAGGCATCCCCAACCTCCGGCCCTCCATATGTTTTGGCCTACAACTCCCATGATCCCTAGCTAACAGGACCAGTGGTCAGGGATGATGGGAATTGTAGTCCAAAACATCTGGAGGGCCGAAGGTTGGGGATACCTGCTCTAGGGCTTTATCTAGGCAGTCAGGGCTGCTCCGGATAATAATAATAATAATAATAATAATAATAATAATAATAATAATTTATTTATACCCCACCCATCTGGCTGGGTTTCCCCAGCCACTTTGGGCTGCTTCCAACAAAATATTAAAATGCAATAGTCCATCAAACATTAAAAGCTTCCCTAAACAGGGCTGCCTTTTTGCACTATTTTTGCACAATATCTTTTTGCACCAGGTCAGTGAGGACCACTTGCATTTTAAAATTCCCCCGTATATACAGAACTCCCTGTGCACCTTTTGGACTGTATCTGTAGGTTCCCCCCCCCCCCCGTCTCAAATAACTGGGGTCAAATAAGTGTTTACATTTTTTAATTCATGGAAGATGGATCTCTCTCAGGAGGTTTTGGACTCTCCTTCCTTGGAGGTTTCTAAGCAGAGTTTGGATGGCCATCTGTCATGGATGCTTGAGCTGAGTTTCCTACATTGCCGGGGTGGGGTGGGGTGGTTGCACTACAAAGATGGCCCTTGGGGTCCCTTCCAGCTCCATGAACCTTTGTTTTTCTGCTTTAACAATATTTCATTATGTTCCTATCATTTTATGTAATTGTATTTTGTATCAATTATAAAAATTATAAATAAAACATGTTCTATTTACAATAAAAAATTTAAATGGCTACCTTTCTACTGGTAGGATGGGGGGGGGGACAAAGGCTTAGCCAGGATTTTTGTTAGGGCAGCAGGCTTTTGCTGGGGGCGCAGAACCTCAGATATGTATAGATTTTTACTTATTGGGGGCACCCTTGGCTAGGCCCTTGGGAGGCCCACAGGAAAGAAACAAGGTTGAAAGGGGGCCACAGTTGGAAAAATGTTGGGAAACACTGTGTTAGGCAAAGTGAAGAGACCACCTCAGGCGACAGGTGTGGGCGGGGGAAGAACAGTATGTCTTAAGTATGTCTAACCAGTTTGGAATGTGAAACACAGAGCAGTCAAATACAACATTCCTAGAGTGGACATAAAAAGGGGGTGTCTGGACCAGTCAGTTGGAACTTCTTGTTTCCTCTACATGTGACCAGAGGTGGGCGTGACCTCACCTGGGCAGGTAACAAAACCATACAGGGGAGGCAGCCACCTCTCTCTGACTCCATTCCTCGAAGAAGCAACATCTTCTTAGCCTGAGATGCTTTCTTGGCTTGCAGCCGAGAGAGGACAAAGGAACTATCTCCTTCTCTCTTTGAAGTCCATGTCCAGTTTCAATATCCAGGGGAAGGGCTACTGCTCAGGGGCAGAGCATCTGCTGTATCCCTGGCATCTCCAGGTAGAGCTGGGAATGTCTGTGGGAATGTTCAGGGATGCAGGAGAGGATATATTGTTTGATTATATCCCTTTCAACTTGTGTTAACAAGTTCTACAATTTAGCAGAGCAACATCCCCCTTTTTAAACTTGCACAGCAGATGTGTTTGCTCAGGCTCGCTAAAGCCTCTAAAATAAGTTACTTGGTAATTTCCCCTTTAGTCCCTCATAAAAGAAATAGACACGACACAGTCTTCTATAAAAGTATAAAAGAGTTTACTCACTAACATTCTGTTCACAGATGAATCCCAGAAGGCAAACTTAAGTTACAAAAGTAATATACCTGGCATCTATCCCATAAAGAGATAGACCCTTTGTCCTCTCTTGGTTGGAAGCCAAGAGAGCATCTTAGGCTAAGCAGATGTTGCTTCTTCGACGAATATAGTCAGAGAGAGAGAGATGGCAGCCAGTCCTATGCTTTTGTTACCTGCACAGGTGAGGCCACGGCCATCCCTGGTCACGTGTAGAGGAAGTCTGTCCCAGTCTAGGCCTTCCTTCCAGCCTTCCTTCCTTCCTCTTAACCCTAAATTTGTAGGTACTGCTGAGACACACCTGTGAGACACTAATCAGTGTGTTGCACCACAGTGATGCTTATGCAGGACCAAATATGATGTTTCACATCGTCAAAATGCCATCTGCCCTCTGGGACTCTGTGGACCATTTGCATGCTCTCCAGAAACAATACTGAGAGTGAGTGGCCTCCTCATTTATCCCTCCCTCCGCCTTCCCCTGCACTGCATCCTGAAGCTTTTGTCTCTTTGGGACAATCTGTGTGCAAAGACTGGTGGGAAAGACTGGTTTGGTGGTCCTCACCCAGAGGTGTTCCCCAAACTTTGCATGCAGGAAGAGGTTTCCTCTCTGGATCTTCCCAGTCTTATTTCCCAGCCCTAGTAAAAAAAAAAAACAAGCAACCCTACTCTCTATTATTTTGCACCATATTAGTGCCCTCTGATTACTTGGTTGACCTAGCAAAGGGCTGTATCCTCCAGAAGGGAGCAAGCTGAGGAAGATAGTGGGTTGGGGTAGACGCATGTTTGTTTTCGTTTAAGAAATTTTTAAATTTGCACTGTGATGAGTCATTTGGCTCTGAGCCCAGACAGCTTGCAATGATTGCAAAGGAGCAGACTGTGGCGCTGTTGGTTCAGCTTGGGAAATCTCACTCTGCAGGAGGCTGAGAGACACTTTGGTGGCAACGCTCTATTTCTGGATTTCCTGCATCAAGCAGTGTGTTGGACAAGACGTGATTTTTGTCTCCTCTTAGTTAAAAAAGAAATGCTCCAAAAAAATTTTGGCTCAGGGATGGAGAAACTCACACACTCCATATTTAAATATCTATTTTATTGCAATGTACACATTGTTTCTAAAGTACTTCATTCTAAAATATACGTATATATTGTAATGCTCTTTGTTACATCTTCTAAGCTGAGACCTAAGCTGAGACCTCAGTCACAAAAAAGCACAATATTCAAAGGGGGGAAATGAATTTTGATCTACACAGCAGCTACTGGAGTTGCAAAACCAGGCCATATTGCATTGGAACTCATAGAAGTCAACTTTTCTCACTCCCAAGTAAGTGCACATCGGATTGCTGTTTATAATGGGTGTGTTGGACAGACAATAGTTCTGTTTGTTCAGTTCAATGGGAAGCTATGATCTACGCCAGGGGTAGGGATGGGTAGACCTGTCCATTTAAGTTTCTCTGAGTTTCTTAATTTCCAACCTGAATTTCCATTCTTCCTATTTCGACATTATATTGTGAACCGTCCTGTGATCATCAGGTGAAGGATAGTATAGAAATTTAATAAATAAAATAAGTAAATCAGTTTGCGATTAGATATACATTTAATTCCTTGTGAAAACTCACCAACATTCTTGGGTGAATTTCTCCTGAAATGAACATTCCAGTGCACTTTTCCCCAGCATAATTAATCTTTGCTTGCTTTTTTTTTTTTTTAAGTAATAGACGCAAGATGCCCTTGCACAGGCATGAACACTAGGGCGGTTCATAAAAAACCTTTTTTTTTTAATGCCTGCTCCAAAGGTCTTATCTTACTACACTAGGGGTTATATAGCTACAGTATAACTGAAATTTCATGCATATCAGTTAATGTATTGACCCTGCTCTGCTGAATTGAAATTTCAGCCTTCACGACATAGGAAAACGGCCAAGTAAACAGCTATTTTCGTGGAGGAGGGTCAATACATTGACTGATATGCATAAAATTTCAGATATCCCTAGTGTAGTACGATAAGACCTTTGGAGCAGGCATTTAAAAAAAGAAGAAGTTTTTAATGAACCGCCCTAATGCACACATAGACAGGTGTGTTCCTCCCCACCCCTTACACGGAGCTGTGCCTTTGCCGCTCACTCATGGCTACTCTGTGGGAAGCGCCGTTTTACTTGGAAGTGCTCACATCGCTTGTACTTCATGGAGAGGCCATAGCGAGGGGTCATGTCCACCTTCACCCCGTCCGGGATACTGAACTGCAGTTGCTGGAGCAAAGTGGCCAAGAAGAGGAAGACCTGCCACCGGGCAAGAGGCTCCCCAATGCACCTCCTCTTCCCCAGGCCAAATGCCAGGACCTTCTCGCTCTCATCCCGGTTGATGGCCTTCCCGTTGGCAGTCAGGAATCGCTCTGGCTTAAAGGAGGAAGGGGATTCCCAAAGGGTTCTGGAAAAGGAGCATTTTATGAATGAATGAAAGAGCATGCAAACTCCTTGCCTCAAGCAGAGATGAGAGAAAAATATCGATTCAGTTTCCATAAGGACACTCTGAAACAATACACTAGCTGAAGCACAGCCATCCTTTAAACTCACACTTTCCGGAATTTTGTAACACAGTTCTCTGGCCAAGTAGAAAAATGCTTAAACTGGGGTAAAACATGCCTGGGAATGCATATATTGGTGAGAATGATGTATGCATGCATTATATCGGGAGGGACTTTTTAGCAAAAATGTGTAGATCAGGCAAGATTTCATACAGATTTGTGTCTACAAGGAGAAATTTGTTGAATTATTTTCATGAGGACATTTTTAAAAAGAAGAATTTGAACTAATGCAGATAACTGAATTTAAGAATGGAAAACTGAAAGAAACAAAAATCGGCTGATTCACCAGTCCCTAATCTAATGTGCATCTATTTAATATTTCTCTGAACTGGGGTGTGGTGTGGCAGGGCAGGATGATATGGCCCCGGGCACATACTTTTGAGGGGGTGCCCCCCCCAGGATCCTCATCCTGCCCTGCCTGTTACTGGGGGTCTCTGGGCCCAAGAGCCCAGCCTGGCCATGCCGCCAAGTCCCTGGGCCCCTTGCTCAGATGGCAAGTGGGTACAGATGGAAGGAGGCGGGCAAGGGATGACTCCAGCACGGCCTGGCCCAGTGCTCCTCTCTGCAGGCACTGGGGGGATTCACTTGCCAAGGGCTGTGTCAACTAGCTGGGCTCCGCTCTACGCAGGCAGGCAGGCAGGCAGAGGGCCCACTTCTGTCTGGTGGTGAGGGCTGGGCTGGTGCTGCAGACTTTGTTCAACTTCCGCACCCGGGTACCAGCAAACACCACTATGCCACTGATCTGATGTGGCCAATGTGGTGCCCTCACCTCATCCTTGACCATTAGCTATATTGGCTGGGACTAAATGGACATTGAATTCAGCAAAACCTGGAGCACAACACAAGCTTTATTTTTTGTTTTAAAAAGCTACTTGTGATGATGATGATGATGATGATGATGATTATTATTCCTTGGGCCAGGGAGTGGCTTCACAATTGCCAGAGGGAGCAGCTAACCAGGACTCTCTTTTCTAGACTGGAAAGAGGGAGAAGCAGTTGCCCTTGAACTCAACATTT
This sequence comes from Podarcis siculus, assembly GCA_034642415.1. NCBI lineage: Eukaryota > Metazoa > Chordata > Lepidosauria > Squamata > Lacertidae > Podarcis > Podarcis siculus. The sequence goes on along the minus strand of JAXCMG010000047.1, from coordinate 1,104,303 downwards.
TGAGGAAGGTTGTGATGTCTGTTCAAAAAGGCATAATGGTGAATCCAAGGCTGGTTCACTGTTCAAGATACATTCTCTTACACACTGCCTCATCTCCACAGCAGTGTGAGATTTTGGGGCTCCAGGCTTACCCAGGGTCTGAGAATCCTTTGGAAATGAGGCACAGAGGAGTCTGTGGCGTCTTTAGGGTATATGGTTTCATTTACACATATATACAGTCACATCCCAAGAGGGCCTTGTTTTGCCCATGGCTGCAGCCTCAGATTCCAAGAGACCCCAAACATCATGTGTGACCCTCTCTGAAGGATAAAACAGACAGACCGCCTTGTGCTTTGCCCCACCCCCTCCAGCTTGCAAAATGGACCCTTTTTTCTTTTTCGCTTAGCTCATCTCCCACTTCAATCCTGGATGCTTCCTCTCCCATCTCTGGTATGGTCTCAGCAGAGAGTGTTTTGCCTTGTTGATGGATTTCCTGGAGGGTTACCATATTTTTCGCTCTATAGGATGCACTTTTCCCCCTCCAAAAATGAAGGGGGAAATGTGTGTGCGTCCTATGGAGCAAATGCAGGCTTTTGCTGAAGCCTGGAGAGCGAGTGGGGTCGGTGCGCACCGACCCCTCTCACTCTCCAGGCTTCAGGCAGCTATCCGCAAGCCTTTGGAGCATGGCAGGAGTTCCCGCCGGGCTCTGAAGACTTGCAGATAGCAGCCTGAAGCCCAGGGAGTGCAGCAGGAGTTGGCATTGTGGATGGATGGATCCCGCTCGCTGTCTTGGCTTCTTTGCTCTTTGGGGCTGGGGGGGGAATAAATTCCCCCCCTTTATTTCCCCCCCTAAAAACTAGGTGCGCCCTATGGTCCGGTACACCCTATGGAGTGAAAAATACGGTAATAACTGGCCATCATCATCTTCTGTCCTCCTAATCACCCTCCCTCAGGGAGCTGGTCTGACCAGTGGC
>JAXCMG010000047.1:1059077-1089876 GCA_034642415.1 Podarcis siculus | reverse complement strand
ATTATTATTATTATTATTATTATTATTATTATTATTATTATTATTATTACATCCTCCTCATGCAGCCTTGCAGCATCACCAAGTGGCACAGGACTGGAAGGCAGTTTGAGTGCACCCTTTGGGCGCATGCTTGTTGCATTCACCAAGGGCTGCAGGCGGGCAGGCAGGGGCACAGCGCAGTCTCACTTGGCGGCGGTGGCAGGGGCTGGGCGTGGGCTCCATTCTCCTTCTGGGCCTCTGGGCCCACACCATCCCAGGGGCACACCCGCCCCCAGGCACCTTCCACATGCGGTATGCAGCTGCTTACAGTGTGTGGTGTGGTGCAGCATGGTGGGCCAGGCGGGCCGTTGTCCTGGCGAAAAATTTTTCAAGGGCACAAGTTGGGTGAGGGATGCTTCCTCACCTCTGAATGTGTTTATTACATTGACGACCCAAACTACAACCCCTGTTTACCTAAAATGGCCATTCGTGTATGCGCAAGGAGGACGACCCAGATGCAAGAGCTCTGTGGGAAGACGAGGTGAGGCACCTTATTTGGGGGCCACTCCCTTGCCAGGCTGTTCCCACCTCTGCCTCCTCCTTTGCCCCAGTGTCTTGTGCTGCCCAGTCCTGGAGCCCCGCAAGCTCCGCCCAGGCTCCAGAGCGCAAGGCAACAACCAAGGCGACTCTCAAAGCGTGTGCCAGCCTAGGCTCAGCGGGGCAGCCCTTGCTGCATGCAGGCGAGCAGGGTCTTCTCCTAAGACAGCCCCCCCTCTCTCTCTGTGTGTGTGTGTGTGTGTGAGAGAGAGAGAGAGAGAGAGAGAGAGCAGCTTGCCGCTGTCAACCCATGATACGCCACTGCTGACACATAGTTGTCTAACCTCTGCTTAAAAACCTCCTCTTTTTGGTAAACAAAAGAATAATAAATAAATATAGTTGCAATTGCATGCAAAAATGTAGATATTAGGAGACATGCATGAAAAAAGGCATACAAATTTACATACAATTTTTTTTTACAAAAAATGAATTGGGGTGAACTGAACTAAAGATGTGAAAAATGAGAAACGAGTTTGAGAGATGCATTGATTCATCCCTCTCCCCCCCCCCCCGGTGCTGTTCCCATCACCTTCCAATTAAGAACATAAGAAGAGCCTCCTGTATCAGGCCAACAGTCTAGCTAGTCCCACACTAACAAATTCTATAGTTTGACTCTGTGCTGCATGAAGAACTTCATTTTATCTGTTCTGAATCTTCCAGTACTGAATCTTCCACTGAATTCATGGAAAAGGCAACTGTTTGAAGCAGGAAATGTGCAGGGAAAATCCATGGGGGCTCCCTGCTTGCTTGCTTGTTTAGTACCCAGAATTCCTCCATGGTTTCATGCCAGACTCTCCTCTGCTTTCCTCCCAGCAAGGGATGTTGACACTCCTCAGATGACAAAGCAGAATCTGCCCTCTCCAGCCCAGGTTAACCATTGCCCAGGTTTGTGTGAGGAGCTTGTTGGATCACTTTCAACCTCCTCTGCCATCACAAGCAGGGAGAGGGGAAACACAGGCAGATTTTGGGCACCACAGCTAGTTTGGCCACACTGGGTGCTGAACCTTGGGCAGGGGTCAGCAAACCTTTTCAGCAGGGGGCCGGTCCACTGTCCTTCAGACCTTGGGGGGGGGCGGACCATATTTTTTTTGGAGGGGGGATGAACAAATTCCTATGCCCCACAAATAACCCAGAGATGCATTTTAAATAAAAGGACACATTCTACTCCTGTAAAAACACGGTGATTCCTGGACCATCCGCGGGCGGGATTTAGAAGGCGATTGGGTTTGGGTCCTCCCCTTTGGAGCAGGAGAAAACAAGCTTGCACTGTCTTCCACATGGTAGCCCTTAACATATTTGAAGATGGCTATCATATCTCCTCTCAGTCTCCTCTTTCCCATGTTAAACATACCTAACTCCTTCAACCATTCCTCATAGGGCTTGGTTTCCAGATCCTCGATCATCTTGGTCGCCCTCCTCTGCACATGTTCCAGCTTGTCAACATCCCTCTTAAATTGTGGTGCCCAGAACTGAACACAGGACTCCAGCTGTGGTCTGACCAAGGCAGAATAGAGTGGTACCATGACTTCCCTTGATCTGGACACTATACTTCTGTGGATGCAGCCTAGAATAGCATTAGCTTTTTTGCTGCTGCAGCACAGTGTTGACTCACACTCAGCTTGTGGTCTACTAAGACCCCCTAGACCCTTTTCACATGTACTCCTGGCAAGCCAAGTTTCCCCCATTCTATATTGGTGCATCTGGTTCTTCTTGCCTAAGTGTAGAGCCTTACATTTGTCCCTAATGAAATTCATTTTGTTGGTTTGGGCACAGTTCTCCCATCTTTTAAGGTCATTTTGAATCCTGATTCTGTCTTCTGTGGTGTTAGCTACCCTCGCCAGTTTGGTGTCATCTGCAAATTGGTTGAGCATTCCCTCAATTCCTTCATCCAAGTCATTTATAAAGATGTTGAGGAGCAACAGGCCCCAGACAGAACCATGTGGCAGCAACTTGTCATCTTTTCCCAGGATGATGAGACACCATTAGTGAGCTCTCCTTGTAGCTGGTCAGTCAACCAGTTACAAATCCACCTCACAGTTACCTCAGCAGTGAGGAAGTGCTCTGGCGTGAATGAAGAAGGGTCCTTCCAGAGCTTCCTGGAAGAGGAAAAAGAGACAGACAGTGATGGAAGGAACCTAGTTGGGGTTGAATTATTCATGTTTGATCCAATAGAATCACAGAAATGTAGAGTTGGAAAGAACCCAGGGGTCATCTAGTCCAACCCCCTGCAATGCAAAAATCTCAACTAGACCATACATGATAGATGGTCAATATAATAGCAAGAATAATAATGCTATAGGCTTGGAGGAGCGTCAATCTGGATGATATCTGTGGGCTCCTTCTAAATCTGGGATCCTGTGCATGTGAGGAAACTTGCTGAAACAGTCAGACCAGGTCCTTTGAAGAAGAAGAAGAATTTGGATTTGATATCCCGCTTTATCACTACCCTAAGGAGTCTCTAACATTCTCCTTTCCCTTCCTCCCCCACAACAAACACTCTGTGAGGCGAGTGGGGCTGAGAGACTTCAGGGAAGTGTGACTGGCCCAAGGTCACCCAGCAGCTGCATGTGGAGGAGCAGGGAATCAAACCCGGTTCACCAGATTACGAGTCTACCACTCTTAACCACTACACCACACTGGCTCTCAAAGTAATGGTCCAGCAAAGAAAAGAGTGAGCCCTGTTCCCTTTCCCCACCTTACCTGGCCGGGTCCCATGTCACCTTCAGGATGGGGGCCGAGAAGCCAAGACAGCAGGCAGTGTGGGTTTTGGCTGTTGCTGGAAGCTGGAGACACAGAGACCTGCCTGCTCTGTGCTGGACCCAGAGCTGTGCCTCAGGGTTTTCCCTAGAACCTTAATGGGGAAGTGGATGCTATGAGCCCCTCCATCTTCTGCTCAGGAGGTCCATATGTGAAATTAAGTGCATCTACCCCAAAGACACCACAGTCTCCACTGACCTTCCAAGGAAACTGAACCCTGGCTAAGCACCTGGAACATCTTTCACTGCTCAGAACAATCATAGTCATCACCATCTCCAGCACCAACCATCTTGCAACTCTCTCATAAGGTTTGCTTGAGATGCCCACTAGGGGGCACTACTGTCAGCAGGACTCACCAGTGAGGAATTCTGAAAGGTAGGTAAAAGGAACGATAAAGGCTTCCCATTGACAGCCTGGGCTTCCTCTCTCTGCCAATGGCTTGATCTGCAGGGCAGAGAGGAGGAAGGAGGTGGGTTTGGAACCAAGCCTTGTAAGAATGGCTTTTCAAACAGTGAAGGACGATCTCCTCAAGAGTCATAAGGACTCTCCAGCTTCTCTTGCCATTTGCAGGTGTGAATTGAATTATTTAATTAGCTCCCAGCACGGCACGTATACGTGGTCACGCGTGAGTAGAAAGCGTGTAAGGGAGTGTGTGCTTGTAATGCATGTAAAAATGCAGGTGCTGTGGGGTGCGTGTGTAAAGTGTGCATAGAAGTTTATAAAAGATAAAGGGACCCCTGACCATTAGGTCCAGTCATGACCAACTCTGGGGTTCCAGCGCTCATCTCGCTTTATTGGCCGAGGGAGCCAGTGTACAACTTCTGGGTCATGTGGCCAGCATGACTAAGCCGCTTCTAGCGAACCAAAGCAGCGCACAGAAATGCCGTTTACCTTCCCGCCGGAGCGGCACCTATTTATCTACTTGCACTTTGACGTGCTTTCGAACTGCTAGGTGGGCAGGAGCAACAGGAGCTCACCCCGTCGTGGGGATTCAAACCGCCAACCTTCTGATCAGCAAGTCCTAGGCTCTGTGGTTTAACCCACAGTGCCATTAGTGCAAAAGGACAGACAAAAAAACACCCACATTCTTTTACATTGCATTGCGAAAATTTGTGTATTCACACTAAAATGCCAGTGAATTCTCATAAGGACTCTAATGTAGAGAACTGAATGGAAGACTGTGAAAATGGAAGAAGCTGAAACAGACATATTGGCCCATCCCTGGTAGGGAGGCCATTGCCCTCCCTGCAGCTGCTCTGGCTCCAGGCTGGCCCTCCCCTGGCCACGAGGTCCTTCCTGGTAGGCAGAAGGGTCCCCTTCGCAGGGGAACATGGGTCTCTGGACAACGGATGGGGCCGGAGTGTGCTTCCCTTCAGCCCAGCTCTTTAGCATGTAGCCTTTTTTAAAAAAAGTGTCACAAACGCACCCATCATGGTATTGTACTGTTATTCAAATCAATAAATAAATAACACACATTTGTCTTAACATATTGTGTTAAGGGCTTCCATGTTCACTAAGTCTCCAACATGCCCAGGAACTGTAGCTGTTTATCCTCCTGAATTCAGAGCCTGGAAGCTCCAATCAAACTTAGTAAAGTAAAGGTAAGGTAAAGGCTAAAGGGACCCCTAACCGTTAGGTCCAGTCACGGATGACTCTGGGGTTGCGGCTCTCACCTAGCTTTATTGGCCAAGGGAGCTGGCATATAGCTTCCGGGTCATGTGGCCAGTATGACTAAGCCACTTCTGGCGAACCAGAGCAGCACACGGAAACGCTGTTTACCTTCCCGCCAGAGCGGTACCTATTTATCTACTTGCACTTTGATGTGCTTTCGAACTGCTAGTTGGGCAGGAGCTGGGACCGAGCAACGGGAGCTCACCCCGTCACGAGGATTCGAACCACTGACCTTCTAATCGGCAAGTCCTAGGCTCTGTGGTTTAACCCACAGCACCACCCGCGTCCCTAAGGTAAGGTAAAGGGCAACTCACAGCCTGGAGGGCCACATCTCCTTAAGTGTGCCCCCCAAAACCCAGAGAGAGAGAGAGAAAGAGAGAGAATGGGTGATGTGTGAATGAAGAGAAAAATGCTTCTGTGCTTTGTGAATGGGTATGCGAGTGAAAGAGAGGAAAAGGCTGGCTCCATGGATGGCAGATAAATTAAAGGGAGACAGAGGAGAAAAGAAGGCACCTCACCCACTCTTTTGGTTTGGTGCTACCTGCTCACACTGAAAGGAAGCCAAATCTAGGTCTCTGGGTCTCGCTGCTTAGAGAAGGGGCCTGAACATGACATGCTGTCACAGTCTGGGAAATTGAGGCTGCAGAAGAGGTGCCTCCAGCACCCAGAGTCAAGAGAGTGGAGGCATGCAGCTGAGAAGTCATGCCCAAGCAATTGCAGGAATGCTTCCTCACACACAAGTCCAGCATGTGCGTGACAACAAGAATTTGGAACAAAGCGCCTTGCCTATGCCAGGCAGGGCTGGGTACCTGCCGTGCCTCCTCCTGCCTGCTGGGTATCAGGTACCATCCTTGCGTGCCAGGCAGCTGTAGCTCTGCCTTACCCACTTGAACACACCCTGCTGATCTCCACCTGGGACTCTGGGCTCTTGAAGATAATTCTCTGCCATGCAAAACGTGCGCCACACTTCTCTCACAGCAAGAGCAAGTAAACAACATTGAGGGCTCCACTTGGAGTTGACTTGTTTTCTCATGGGTAGTCACTGCAGTCCAGCTGGAACAAACAATCCCTTTCATGTTCAGTCTAGTAAATCAGGGCCAAAACAGGCATGGCAGATTTGTGATTGTATCTCTCTATTCATTAACATGATAAAGTTTCCAAGCTATGGTGAATATTGGATGGCATGCAATGATGTTTTACTCAGAGTGGGCCCGATGAAATTCATAAGCATGGCTAAGTTGTCCTTTAAATTTCAATAGGTCTACTCTGAGTAAAACTTTGTTAAACACCATCTTTTTTTTTTTGCATGTGCAATCATGCGTTAATTGTTTTCTTATCTGTTGCAAGCTATGACTGAAACATTCAAGGCTGACTGTTCCTGAATGTAACTAAGCCCACAAAAGTGACTGGCCTCTGGCAACTTCCAGCAAAGGGCCGGGGAGAGGATTCCACTTGCAAGAACCTGTGGCATCTTCACTGGGGCAGAGAAGCCCTCTGCCACTCCCCTGCCAGTCCAGCTCTATGGGGGGCTCCCCTCGCACCTGACCCAGAAGCTGCAGTGAGTGCAGAATGCTGCAGCACGATTGCTGACAGGAGTGAGGCCTCTCCAGCATATCACACCTGTGTCATCTCCACTGGCTGCCAGTTTGCTACTGGGCCAAGTTCAAGGTGCTACTATTAGTATATAAAACCCTTAACAACTTAGGACCAGTTTACCTACAAGATCGCCCTACCCAGTGGCGTAGCGTGGGGGGTGCAAGGGGGGCCGGCCACACCGGGCGCAACATCTGGGGTTAGGGCAAATCCACGGGTTAGGGGGCGCAAATCCACGGGTTAGGGGGCGCAAATTACTTACCTTGCCCCGGGTGCTGACAACCCACGCTACTCCACTGGCCCTACCCCACCTGTGGCTACTGGACTGCTTTGATCAGTGGAACTGGCAGAGTTTCAGGTCCCGCACAATCCCCTCTCTGCATTTGTAAGAACTCAGCTGGCCATTTAGCGTGGCGGCACCTACACTTTGGAACTCCCCGCCACTTGATACGAGGCATTGGCATCTTTGTGACATTCTTTGGATTAGACAACCCTACCCAGACATGTAGAAGGGATGTGAGTTCCAATCTGTTTTTTTAGTTTATTGTTGATGTTATCCTTTGAATGTTTGAGAAGGGTTGTTTTTTCCTGATAGCTTTATTCTCTTGGCAAACCGCTTTTGTAGCTGTCAAGCGGTTTATAAATGTTAGGATTTTTAATTTTTTAGGGCATTTTCAGAAAAAACCGCTCCTGGCTCTCAGCTGTTCCCTCTCAGCTGCTCGCTCCTAGTTTGTGGGAGGGTGGATTTAAGGCGTGACGCGGGGGGGGGGGTGTTGCGTGCGAAGAAGGGTAACCTCTCCCCACTGTGCCGCTTTGCTCCACCCTGGCAAGCAGGCTGGCAGGCAGGCTGGCAACACGCGACGCGCTCCGAGCGGGCCTCCGGATCGTCCCCCGGGCTGGGCAAGGGCTCCTTCTCACGCAGCGGCTGTTGCGCAGCCTCGCCGCCGCCGCCGCCCTTGCTCCTTCGCGTGCGGGGAAAGGCCGCCGGCAGCCCTGGGAGCGCCTCCCTCCGCGCCTTCACACGCAGCTGTGCCAGCCCGGCAGGCGGCTCCCATCCTCCCCGAGCCCCGGCCGGGCTAGCGGGGGTTGTGAGCCACCTGCAGGGAGCCGGGGGTCCTAGCAGGCTCCCTCGGAAGGTGGAGCGGGGCCCTCCTTCGCTGGAGGTTGGGTGGCCAGCTGCGAGGATTTCTTAAGCTGCGATTCCTGCCTTGTAGCGGGTTGGACTAGATGACCCTTGGAGTCCCTTCCAAATCTAGGGTCCTATGGTAATCCGTGCTCTGGATGATGATGTTCATCTGTTTGCCAGTTTTCTTAGCCTCCTTTCTTTAGAGGAGTCCAGCTTATATGAACAACAGCAATACGACAAAATGCAATCCTTCATAAAACTGTAATAATACTTTTTAAAGCATTTTTTAAAAAATAGAGAGAGAAAAATAATATAGCCTCTTTAAAATAAATCTGAAAAGAGAGAAGTCTTAATCTGGTGCAGAGAAGATTGGCATGTCGACCCCAGTGGCACATCTCTTCCAAAGTTATTGGTTGCTTTGGCTTCACTCCAAAAGTAACAGGAGGATAATAAAAACCTTTATCAGGACCTATTAAAAATGGGATGGGCAGCCTCAGGCCCAGGGCCCTTTGTGGCCCTCCCGGCTTCTATGCCTGGCCCTCAGGACTCTCCTTAGCCACACTCCATCTCACGTGTTGATCAGTTTATTCTGCAAGAGAGATAATTGGTCCTCTTGATGCACTGCAATTCCAAAGTCTCAAGTTGCAAGCCCCCCCCCCTTGCTGGCTTGTGAACCATGATGTCATATTTGTGTCCTTTGGTGTAGAGACTGGCCTGTTTGTCACACAGAGAATGCCGAATAACACCTGTTGGCAGTTGATGCCACCTTGAAGAATGGGCAGCTGGATGACATTGTGGGTGGCATTATTAAGTCCCGTAAAAGTGTTGTCGGAACAAACGTGGAAAGAGAGTTGGCCTCTGGAACTCCTTGCAGGGGCCAGCTCCTGCATCCACACCTCTTGGGCGTTCTGTTGTTGCTGGTGAGCAATGAGGGGGCCGTTCACAAGCAAGCAAATAACTCAAATGAAATAAACAGTACAGGCCTATCAGATTCCTACAGGCCTGCGAGAGAGAAGGTTCATGGTGTAGGACACGCAGTGGGGAGCCTTTTTCAGGCAGAGGTCCGCATTCCCCTCTGGGACAGCCTTTGAAGGGCCACATGCCAGTCACACCCTCCTCTCTGTACTCCCCATCCAGGCAAGCAAGAGACATTATCAAAGATCAAGAACCCATTTCCAGCAAGGCAAAAGTACTCAAGGAGGGTGCCAAGCAGGGCCACTGGGAGGTCTGGCTTGGAGAGAGGCCTTTGCCCCCACCCCTGAAACCTAGGTCCCCCACCCCTGGTCTAGGATGGCCCATGAATCACTGGTGATATATTTGAGGAGCTGCAGCTGGGTCTGGGAACCCCAAGTGACAACGAGTGATGGTCAGTCGTATTCTTCTCCAGGTGTGCTCTGTTGCTTTCACTTTGTTGGGTAGTTTATTTACTTACTTATTTCATAAATTTAGGATACAGTGGAACCTCAGGTTAAGTACTTAACCGGCCCCCTGCTGAAAAAGTTTGCTGAGCCCTGCTCTATTCTATTTAACCTTGGCGAAGCATGCAATCCTGAACGAAACATGTTATTTGAACTGGTCATGTTGTTCCTCGACTGATGCCTCTCCTCCCACCCTGACTCTGACACCAGTGTGAGAAAGAAAAACACATCCTAGCACAATCCAGTGTGATTCAGTCTCTTCATGTTCCTATGAGAAAGAACTATGGGGCATACAACGTTAGTTCTATTCAAGATAGACTGACTTAGGCTCATTGATTTCATTTTTTATTTTCTATATAAATATTACATACATGCCAAAAAAAGAGTACAGATATACAAATAATACAAGTTACCGGATACCAAAAAGCTACTAATAAGAAGGAAAAATAAGAAAGTGATACATATTGAAAAGAAAAAGAAAGAAAGAAAGGAAGGAAGGAAGGAAGGAAGGAAAATAAAAAAGGAAAAGGAAAATATAAAAAGTTGACTTCCTTTGACCACTATACAGTTTCTATGATCTCATATCTTTAGTTGTCGTGATCATTTTGCATTAATGGAGAGACTATTTGTTTTTGTTGTTTAGTCGTTTAGTCGTGTCCGACTCTTCGTGACCCCCTGGACCAGAGCACGCCAGGCACTCCTGTCTTCCACTGCCTCCCACAGTTTGGTCAGACTCATGCTGGTAGCTTCGAGAACGCTGTCCAGCCATCTCGTCCTCTGTCGTCCCCTTCTCCTTCTGCCCTCCATCTTTCCCAACATCAGGGTCTTTTCCAGGGAGTCTTCTCTTCTCCTGAGGTGGCCAAAGTATTGGAGCCTCAACTTCAGGATCTGTCCTTCCAGTGAGCACTCAGGGTTGATTTCCTTAATAATGGATAGGTTTGATCTTCTTGCAGTCCACGGGACTCTCAAGAGTCTCCTCCAACACCATAAACTATTTATTTAGCTGTGGAATTTTTAGTCTAGACCATGCCAATTATAATTTTGGGAACCGACTTTGTAAAGAGATCCCATTCTCTCCTGATTTTTTCACTTGGATGGTTTCTTACTATTTCTGTTAATTTTGCCAGTTTGAGGTATTCGCTTAATTTTAATAACCATTCTTTTGTTGGGATTATGTTGCTTTTCCAATATTTTGCAGTCACTATCCTGGTGGCCATTATTGCATACAGAAAAAAAATCTTTTATTATCTTTTGGGATGTCTGTTGTGAATAAACCTAAGAAGAATAGTTCTGGGTTTTCGTTTTTTTGTAAAGGTGTATCTTAACATCTTTTTTAATTCTTCATATATCATGTCCCAAAATACTTTTATTCTGGGACATGTCCATCACATGTGGAATATATTCCCATCCTTGTGATTTCACCTCCAGCACTTACTACTGTGTTTTTTATTCATTTTCACCAATTTTGATGGAGTGAGGTACCACCTATACATCATTTAAAAATAGCAGGCTGTGAACTTGATGTCATATTTCCAAAGATTTCCCCATTTCTCTAAATCTATTGTATATCCGAAGTCCCGGGCCCATTTTACCATTACATTTTTTAAATGGCAGTTTAATAATAACTTGTACATTTTGGATAAGTTCTTTGTGTTGTTTGAGAGCAACTCCCTATCTAAATCTGATATTTCATTGTCGAATCCTTTTGTTGTTTTTTTATCACCCTCAAAGATGCCATTTAATTGATGATACTGTAGCCAACTTAGCCCGGTTTGTTTGAGTATACTGTACAAGCCACTCAGAACACGTGTTTCAACCCACCTTTACTCTCTGTTTGAAGCTACAGTGGTACCTTGGGTTAAGTACTTAATTTGTTCCAGAGGTCCGTTCTTAACCTGAAACTGTTCTTAACCTGAAGCACCACTTTAGCTAATGGGGCCTCCTGCTGCTGCCGCACCGCCGGAGCACGATTTCTGCTTTCATCCTGAAACAAAGTTCTTAACCCAAGGTACTGTTTCTGGGTAAGCGGAGTCTGCAACCTAAAGTGTATGTAACCTGAAGCGTATGTAACCCGAGGTACCACTGTATCATATTTTTTCAATTTTAATTGGTTATTTTATTTTATTAATAAGTCTTTACATCTGCCAGTTGGTATCTATATTCTTCCTTTTCACCGCCACCTCCTCCATTGGTGATAACAAATAGGGGATTTTCGGTTCCAGCAGCAATCTATTTCTGTCCCAAACTTTGTATAGTGCTTTTCTGATATGGTTGAGAAATCCTTTATGTATTTTGATTTTATTGTATCCCAAATATCCATGCCATTCTACTCTATTATCCCACCCCTCTAAATCAAGTATCTTAGCATTTTTTAGGATAATCCATTCTTTCAACCAAACCAGGAAGGCAGCTTCATAGTACAATTTTAGATCAGGGAGTGCGAAACCACCTCTATCCTTTGAATCTGTCAATAATTTAAATTTTATTCTGGGTTTTTTGCCTTGCCAAATATACCTTGCTAAGTACCTATGCCATTCTTTCAAACAGTTGAATCCATTAATTATTGGAATAGATTGAAAAAGAAACAGCATTTTCGGAGGACAACCATTTTAATTGTTGAAATTCTTCCCCATAGTGATAGTTTAAGTCTGTTCCCCGATTCCAACTCTTTTTTTAATCTCACCCCAGACCCTTACATAGTTGTCTTTGTAAAGATTAATATTTTTCATGGTGATCCAGCTACCCAGATACTTGGCCTTATTTGTCACTTTTAACCCTGTCGCTTTTTCTAGCTCTGCTTTTTCTTCTTTGTCCAGATATTTTACCATTAGTTTAGTCTTCTCTATATTAATTTTGAAACCAGATATGTGACCATATTCGTTCATTTTCTCCAATGTTCCTAAAATATGGGTTTTCAGTTTTTATTATTAAATAATCTGCAAAGGCTTTAACTTTGTAGGCTCTTTGTCCAAGTTTTATTCCTTCTATATAGGCTCATTAATTTCAATGGGACTACTCCAAGTAGAACTTAGTTGGCTACAGCCCTTCATTTTGGCAGCTACCTTGATGATGCAGATCAGGCCACTGCTGGCATTAGGGAAACCTCCAGGCTGTCAGTGTTTTTAGGGCAGGATTAAAGCGCTTTCCAGAACTCTCAGTTTGTGTGCTGAAAGAGGATTAAAGCACACTGTCACACTAGCACAACATTGCCCCTTCTTGTGGTTTGGAAAATGACAGAGAAATTCTCTGGAAAGTGTGGGGTGAATGAATGGCATGCAAGCAGCTATGTGCAGCGTAAAAGAAATCTGAATGAATAGTCACCAAAATGATTGAGGGGATGGAGCAACTCCCCCATGAGGAAGGTTTCAACTTTGGGTGGCTTTTCAGTTCTGAGGAAAGGCGAGTAAGATGGAAGTGTGTAAAAGAAGTATATAAAATCATGCGTGACATGGAGAAGGTCCATAGAGAACAGTTTCTCTCCCTCTTGCATAACAACTAGAGCTCAGACATCCAATGGCTGAAAATTTAGGGGACACTCACACACACAAAACTCAGTGCCTAGGACTTGCTGATCGTAAGGTCAGCGGTTCGAATCCCCGTGGCGGGGTGAGCTCCCGTCGTTCGGTCCCAGCTCCTGCCCACCTAGCAGTTTGAAAGCACCCCTAAGTGCAAGTAGATAAATAGGTACCGCTTTATAGCGGGAAGGTAAACGGCGTTTCCGTGTGCGGCACTGGTGCTGGCTGCTAGTTGCAGCTTCGTCACGCTGGCCACGTGACCCGGAAGTATCTTTGGACGGCGCCGGCTCCTGGCCTCTTGAGCGAGATGAGCGCGCAACCCTAGAGTCGGTCACGACTGGCCCATACGGGCAGGGGTACCTTTACCTTTACCACACACACACAGCTGAACGCTGGAATTCCCTTTCCAGGCAGTGATGACCACCAATTTGGAGGGCTTTAAAAGAGGATCAGACCAAAGATGGTGGAAGGCTGTTAGCCATGATGGCTAAGAAATGCTTGTGAAAAAGACATTCGGTGGAAACTAAAGGCGCTATGCCCGTGGCTGGGGATAATTGTTTGAACCCTTCCAATGGATATTGGAGAGGGGGGGAGGAAAAATTGTATGGGAAATTTCAAAAAATTGGAAAGAGGTAATATAATGTATGTAAAAATCCCGAAATACAAATTAAAAAAAGAAAGAAATGCTTGTGAATAGCAGCTGCTGGAATGAGGGAAGAACACCATGGGCATAGCCAGGATTTGTGTTGGGGGACAGGCCTTATGTTAGGGGAGGGGCAGAACTGAGCTGTTAGTTAAGTATTTCTATTTATTTACCGTATTTTTCCCTCTATAAGACGCACCAGACCACAAGACGCACCTAGTTTTTGGAGGAGGAAAACAAGAAAAAAAATATTCTGAATCTCAGAAGCCAGAACAGCAAGAGGGATCGCTGTGCAGTGAAAGCAGCAATCCCTCTTGCTGTTCTGGCTTTTGTGATAACTGCGCAGCCTACATTTGCTCCATAAGATGCACACACATTTCCCCTTACTTTTTAGGAGGGAAAAAGTGAGTCTTATAGAGCAAAAAATGCGGTATTTGATTTAGGGCGGGCAGCTTCCCCCCTGCCTATCCTTGGCTACGCCCATGGAGAGCACTCTTGTGCTTGAATCCTGCTTGTGAGTTTCCCACTGAGGCATCTGGTAGTCCACTGTGAGAACAGAATCCTGGACTAGATGGGCCATTGGCCTGATCCAGCAGGGCTCTTCTTATGCTCTTATGGTCCAATCAGTACAGTTCTGGGCGCCACAATTTAAGAAGGTTATTGACAAGCTGGAACGTATGCAGACAAGGGCAACCAAGATGATCAAGGGCATAGAAACCAAGCCTTGTGAGGAATGGTTGAGAAAGTTGGGTATGTTTAGCCTGGAAAGGAGGAGACTAAGAGGAGATACGAAAACCATCTTCAAATATCTGAAGGGCTGTCACATGGAAGATGGAGCAAGATTGTTTTCCGTTGCTCCAGAGGAGAGGAACTGAACCAATGGTTTCCAGTTACAAGAAAGGTAAAAGGTAAAGGGACCCCTGACCATTAGGTCCAGTCGTGACCAACTCTGGGGTTGCAGAGCTCATCTCGCTTTATTGGCCAAGGGATCCGGCGTACAGCTTCCGGGTCATGTGGCCAGCATGACTAAGCTGCTTCTGGCGAAACCAGAGCAGCGCACGGAAACGCCGTTTACCTTCCTGCCGGAGTGGTACCTATTTATCTCCTTGCACTTTGACGTATTTTTGAACTGCTTGGTTGGCAGGAGCAGGGACTAAGCAACGGGAGCTCACCCCATTGCGGGGATTCGAACCGCCGACCTTCTGATCAGCAAGTCCTAGGCTCTGTGGTTTAACCCACAGAACCACCCGCGTCCCTTTACAAGAAAGGAGATTCCAACTAAACATTGGGAAGAACTTTCTGACAGTAAGAGCTGTTCAACAATGGAACAGACTCTATCAGAAGGTTGGATGGCCATCTGTCATAGGTGCTTTAGTCGAGACTCCTACCATGCAGCGGGTTGGACTAGAGGAACCTCAGGGTACCTTCCAACTATGAGTCTATGAATGCACGTTGTGATATAACCACCCTGTAAATAATCAGGACAAATGCTCAATAAAACCAAGATACTGTTTAATTTCCTTGTAAGCTTGGGACGTGGGTGGTGCTGTGGGTTAAACCACAGAGCCTAGGGCTTGCCGATCAGAAGGTTGGCGGTTTGAATCCCTGTGACGGGGTGAGCTCCCGTTGCTCGGTCCCTGCTCCTGCCAACGTAGCAGTTTGAAGTGCAAGTAGATAAATAGGAACCGCTCTGGTGGGAAGGTAAACGGCGTTTCTGTGCGCTGCTCTGGTTCGCCAGAAGCGGCTTAGTCACATTGGCCAAATGACCCGGAAGCTGTACGCCGCCTCCCTTGGCCAATAAAGCGAGACGAGTGCTGCAACCCCAGAGTCGTCCGCGACTGGAGCTAACGATCAGGGCTCTTTTTACCTTTAAGCTTTGTGGAAGCACATGAGGGTGGGTGTTCCATAAACGGTCATCCGCAGAAGCCCTGAGGCATTGAATACACAAGGCCGAGCTAGACTATTAGTCCATCTAGTATTGTCAGCTCCAACTGGCAATGGCTCCTAGTGGTCTCAAAGGAGGAGGCTTTCTCCCACCCACTACCTGATCTTTGAACCGGACTGGAGGTGCCACTGGGGATGGAACCTGGGACATTCTGCCTGCAAAGCACCTGCTCTGCCAGTGAGCTACCAGCCACCCTTGACATTCCTGGTGGCGTTATAGAGGCCTCCTTTCATAAAATACAAGAGCAGGAAAGCACACAAAGAATTGTGCAGGTGACACAATCATTGCAAAGAAAAGAAAAGAAATTGTTTTACAAGACACAACTGACACTTGCAAGTCAATTGTGGAGGAACACTACAAGCCAATGGATTTCCAAAAAAGAACCAATGGGCTTGTTGGAGTAGCCACCAGGGGCCATGATTTATGATGAAGGGCCTTGCTCTATGGCGCTGCAGTCCTTCCTCCTATCTTAGGTTCCCATTAGGATTATGAGTCCCATCATCCCTGAACATGGGCTGTGCTGCTTGGGGCTAATAGGAACACAGCAACCTCTGGAGCAGGGGTAAGGAATTTGCAGCCCTCTAGATGTTGTCAGGCTTCAACTCTAGTCAGCCTCAACCAGCATGGTCAACAGCCGGTGGGGGTAGAAATTGTAGCCCAGAATCACAGAAGCCCCAGTCCCGATCTCCTCCATTGGCCAGCACCCTTCCTGAAGAATTTAGGCCTGGGTGCCTGTAATGGGCCTCTTGTTTCAGCCTTGCTTGACAGTTCTTCTGTCCCTTTCATCTGGTGCTAACATGAACAGGTTCTGGAAGCAGGGTGTGTTCAGGTGTGTGAGACTCAGCCGCTGCCTGGCACGCAAGGCTGATATCTTGACCTCATTAACCCTGGGAACAAGCAGCCTCTCTCGCTTTGGCAGAGATCATGAGATAGACACAAGGGAGCCACTTACAGACAGCTGGCATGTTTGCTCAGAAAGGAATCCCCACTCTTCAACGAGGCCTACTCCTAACCAGTTAAGTGTGTGCAGGATTGTAGCCACTGAGGGTAAAAAATTCAATGAAGCTGAATGGAGAAAGAGTCCAAAGAGACAAAGTCCTTAACACAGCACACCATGGAATGATGGAACTCACTCCTGCAAGATGTCCTGATGCCTGCCAATAATGACATTGAAGAGGGGTTAGATTGGGCATAGGCAAACTCTGGCCCTCCAGATGTTTGGGACTACAATTCCCATCATCCCTAGCTAACAGGACCAGTGGTCAGGGATGATGGGAATTGCAGTCCCAAACACCTGGAGGGCCGGAGTTTGCCTATGCCTGGGTTAGATAAATTAATGGGGGACAAGGCTATTCATTGCTACCTGACATCATATTAACTGTGTGCTACTTGCAGTGTCAGAGGCAGTTTGCTGGAGAACACAAGCAGGAGAATGCTGCTGCACTCCTGTCTCACTTGTGGGTTTCCCCAGAGGCAGCTGAGCCAGTGTGGTGTAGGGGTCTGAGTGTTCAACTGGGACCTGGGAGACCAGGGTTCAAATCTGCACTCAGCCATGGAACCAGACAACTGATTCTCAACCTAACCTACCTGTAGGGATTAAATGAGGAAAGGGGAAACCGTGGAGAAAAATGCAATGAAATAATAAATTTTTAAAACCTGGCTGGCCACTGTGAGAGCAGGATGCTGGACTTGGTGGGCCATGGCATGATCCAGCAGGGCTCTGCTTATGCTCTTCTGCATGTGAAGGACTGAGCATGTGAGGACTGAGTTCACAGGAATGGCTACTGGCCGCAATGGCTGTATTTGACCTCCACTGTGGGAGGCAGTATGCCCTTGAGTACCAGCTGGTGGGGGCCACAAGTGGGCAGAGCGCTCTTGCTTTTGGGTCCTGCTTGTGGGCTCCCTTTGGCGCAACTGGCTGGCCACTGTGAGAAGAGGGGGCTGGATTGCATGGGCCTTTAATCCAGCAAAGCTCTACATCTGTCCTTATTGGCTGTGCTGATGGGAGCTGGAGACCAGCAACCTGGGGGTGGTGGTCACAGGTTCCCTATCCCTGTTGTGGTATAATTTAAAGGTATATCAATAATGATAACCAACAGTATATGTAATCAAAACTATGTTTATTTTATTTTTAATCATTTCGTTAAAAAGTATTTCCACCCTAGCAAAAAGGCATTGATCTCTGATGGTGCTTTGGGGGCTGTAGAATCAGAAGAATGCAGCCCGAGCAGTTTGGGACCTGGAGGAGAGTGCAGAGCCTCTAGGTCTGCCAGGGCTGGCCCAGGGGTCAAAGTTTATCAGGCAGCATCCCAGTTCTTAGAGGCCACAGTCCACCCCCCTCACCCTCGGGTTAAAGTTTGCCCTGGTTTGCGTGAGAAGGCGTTTGGCTGCCGTTCATCAGGTTTCCCGTGCAAACACAAACAGGGACTGGGGGGAAGGGGGACTGGTCCTTGGGGCCGGGGAGGTCACGTTCGGGACAGGACATCGCGTGAGAGGAGTGGAGCAGGAGGCAGGACCAGGGAGGGGCTGTCGGCCTTAGGGAGAACCAAGGAGGGCAAAGTGCTCCCCGCATCAAGGCCACCCAGCGCAACAGCCTTCAGCACCAGGACTGGGCTAGAGGTGACGACTTCATGCTTTCTTAGATACATCCTGTAGGCTGCTGCAGATTCCTATTGCACAGCCAAGCAATATCCTCCAGTTCATTCATTCATTCATTCCTTCTCAAATCAATTCCACACCTGCGGAGATCAAATGGGCTTTACAAAACAACACATTGATGTCAGCTATCCAAACTACAGACATGGTCTAGTCAGGCTGCAACCCTATGCATGCTTTTCTGGGAGCAAGTCCCACTGAATTCAGCCTGACTTACTCCTGAATATGAATGGGCAGATAGACAGGTGGATAGACAGGGCTGAGGTGTACAGTATAGCACTTAGAAGTCCCAACGGTTTTGATGATAGAGTCCTACATGTGCTTAAATATCTCCTGTTGAGTTTAATATCTTTTAAAAAAAATTAGTAACAATTTCAGCATAGCAAATTATCAAAACAAATCATCTTCATTATTTTCCACCCCATTTCCCCCCTCCCCAACAAACTCTCCCTCCCTCCCCCCTACAACTCCTCTCTCTGATTTCTCATCCAGTGTTAACTTCTGCACATTATAAAACTGTATTATATTATCTATCTTCTATGTTATTCCTCAGTGAATTTGTGTATGTTTATTCAAAACCTGCCAAGGAGTCCAATTCATTTTGTTGTCTTTTTAAATAATTTGTGAAGAATTTCCCATTCTTCTTTGAAGTCACAGTTGTCCTTGTCTCATAATTTACATGTCAGTTTCACCAGTTCTGCATGGTTCATCAATTTCTCTTGCCACTGTTCTTTTGTTGGGGTTTCCTCATTCTTCCATCCTTGTGCAATCAAGACTCTTGCTCTGTTGTAGCATACATAAATAAATTCTTTCTTTTCCTTGGCAGGTCTTGTCCTACAATCCCTAACAAAAATGCCTCTGGTTTTTTAAAAAAATGTTATTTTTAACATCTTCTTCAACTCATTATATATCATTTCCCATAATTTTTAAATTTCTCTGCACTCCCACCACATATGGTAAAAGGTCCCTTCATTTTCTTTTCATTTCCAACATATGTTTGACCCCTGTTGAGATTAATATTGAGCAATTACAGGTGCTCTCACACAGAAGCAAGTTCCATTAAGTTTACTGGTGCTTACCAACAAGTAAGCAGGTTTAGGGCAGCAATCCTGTGTAGTCTTCCCTGCCAGCAAATGCCTCTGAACTCAGGGCACCCCTGGGAAGACGTGTGCTTTTAAGATGGGCAGGATTACTCAAAAAATGTTTGCTTTGGTGACCGCCCCCCGCAAATGCTTTTATTTTTCTCATGTTTCTTTTTCTTTCATTTTGGAAGGACAATCTCCAAAAGGCAATATTATTATTTCCATTTTTCTTTATTGCTAGAGGTATGCGAACGGTGGCATGGTGTTGTGGTTTTTTTAAAAAAGTTCCACATTTTGAACTACTAAAACAAAATGCATCTAATCTAAGTAATTATTTGAAGGGGGGTTTTAAAATAATCAAAAAGCCATAAGACTGTAGAGTTGGAAGGAACTCCTAGTGTCAAACCCCCTGCGATGTAGAAATCTTTCACCCAAGATGGGGCTTGAACCCACAACCCTGAAATTAAGACAAAAATCGCCTAAGTGATGGAAGCTGCTTTTGGGAAGTGGGAGGGGAACGTAATGTGATGCTTTCAGAAATTTACGCCTTCGGTTCATAGTAAAGGCAGGATTGAAATCTATGAGCAGAGCGGTTCTTTGGAACTCCCTGCCAGTTGACACCAGGCAGGCAGGCGCCATTACTGTCCTCTTTTTGGTACCTGCCTGAAACATTTGTGTTTAGGGAAGCCAATTCAGACATGTAGGGTGTTGACAGGCGTTTTTAATCTGGCCATTCGCTTTACTGCTGATTTGAAACTAATTTTTTTATTATTTCAAACCAGGGGTTCCCAAAGAGGGAGTTAGCACCCGCTGGGACGGGGTGACTCCAGGGTGGGCGCCAAGAGGCCATTGCTGTCAACGTTTCCCTTTTTTTAAAAAGAGAAATTCCCTTATTCCGAATAGGATTCCTCGCAAGAAAAGAGTTGCCAGCTATGCAAGAGGCGGGGGGCGGGTAGGGGCGCTGGAGGTGGACAGGACTGTCGGGCTTTGCGCAGCTGATTACCCTGGGTCAAGTTCATCACTGTGGTTGAATTAATTCACGTGAATAGTTTTAATTGGGCTAGGAATAAATGTGCAATTAATTGCCGCTCTCTTGAATTTCATCGAGCTATCACCTTCGTTCAAGCCGCTGTGCTGAGTGCTTCTTATGTGGGCGGGGGCTGGATTTATGGGGACTAAGGGGTCCCCCCCTCCCCGAAAAGTTGCGCCTGGGCGCTCCGCTCGGGGCGCCGCTGCCTCCTCCCTGGGGCTGCTTATCTCCGAGCGCGATCGGCCTGCCGTGCCACTTGCGCGCCACTTGTCACGCCAGCCGGGCCCGCCGCCTTCTCGGAAGGGGTCGGAGCCGCCCCTTTCCCGGATCGCTTCCCGGGTTTGTTTCCAAGGAAAGGGAGCGAGGCCCAGGCGCGCCCGCCCGCCTGCCTGCCGCGCCGCCTTCTCACGCGAGGCCGGGCGCGCTCCCGGGGCACTTCCGCGCTCGCCGCCGCGTCCCCGATCCGCCAGGCTTGCTCTTTACAGCACCGCCAGCCCGCGATCTTCTCCAAGGAGCTCAAGGGGGGGCGCGCGTGGTTCTCCTCCTCCCCCTTTCATCCTGCAACAACAACCCCGCGAAGCAGGCGAGGCCAGGTGCCCGTCCACCTTTTCAGACCCAGGACCCACTTGATCCTTTCTCAAGATCTCCCTGTGCTTTCGCATGGCGGTGTGGCCCTGCTGCGTCCCGTCTTGGATCGGGCCGCCGTCCACGAGTGGGTCCCGACCCACCAGTTGAAGACCCCTGAGTTAGGCTACCGGTCAGTGGCCGATCCAAGGCCACAGGCAGCAAGGGATTTGAACCCAGGTCTCTCCCAGGTGTTAGCCCTATGCTCTAACCACTATACCACACTGCCATTCCCACCGGCTTAGGTTCCCATTGCAGGGTTGTGGCAGACATAGCTCTGCTCTCCAACAGTAGGAAATGACCAGGGTGGTGAGATGACTTGGGAGGAGGGCAGGCTTGCCTAAGGCAGGGCCAGCCCCGGAAATGGCCAACTCTGTTTTGAAGGCCAAACCTTTCCACAGCCTGGGTGTAGTCACCAAGAAGGCTCTGTCTCTTGTCCCACTCAGCCATGCCCCCACCTTCGTACTACCAACCTTGCTGTGTACTTGTGAAACATGGACCACTTATAAACGCCATCTCCAACTCCTCGAAAGATTCCATCAACAGTGTCTCTGAAAAAATTTACACATCACTTGGGAAGAGAGGCAAACTAATGCCAGTGTACTAGAAGAAGCAAAGGTCACCAGTGTCGAAGAAATGATTCTTCAACATCAGCTTGATTGGATTGATCATGTTGTTTGAATGCCTGAGTATTGTCTTCCAAAGCAACTACTCTATTCTGAATATAAAAATGGAAAGCGTAATGCTGGTGGTCAACAAAAGAGGTTTAAAGACTCTCTCTAGGAAAATCTTAAAAAATGTAGTATAAACACTGACAACTGGGAAACACTGGCCTGCAAGCGTTCCAGTTGGACAACAGCCTTTACCAAAGGAGTCGTGGACTTTAAAGACACTCAAACTCAGGATGAAAGGGAGAAATGTGCTAAGAGGAAGGCATGTTTGGCAAACCATCACCTTGATCAACTCCCACCCGGAAACCTATGCCTCCACTATGGAAGGACGTGTGGATCCAAAATTGGCCTCCACAGTCACTTACGGACTCACTGTTAAAACCGTGTTCATGGAAGACCACCTTACTCGGCTACGAGTGATTGCCAAAGAAGAAGAATGCAGAGAAGGGCCTTCTGATGAGTAAAGAGTGGAGAAGATGGTATGGGAAGAAGCAGTCCCTAAGGTGTCCTGGGCCCTAAGCCAGGTAGGTCTTTAGTAACTAATCATCGATGCTTTGACTTCTTCCTGGAAGCAAAGTGGCCACCAGTGCAGCACTTGAATCACATCCATGTGATTTACCAGCTCTAGACCATTGTCCATTAGAGGAGGGGCAGCTGAATGCGTGAACTTTCTTGACACCACAGACATACAAGACAATATGGACAGGTAGGTAGCAGTGTTGGTCTGCCGTAGTCGAAACAAAATAAAATTTAATTTAAAAACAAAAATCCTTCCAGTAGCACCTTAGAGACCAACTAAGTTAGTTATTGGTATGAGATTTCATGTGCATGCACACTTCTTCGTGAAAGTTCATACCAATAACTAACTTAGTTGGTCACTAAGGTGCTAATGGAAGGAATTTTTTCATTTTTCATTTTTTAATTTTTAAATTTTATTTTGTTAGGACAATATGGAAGTTCTGCCCATGCCTTTATATCAGTGACAGGAGCTCAATTATGCGCATAAAAAGTCTTGTCCACAGATAAAAGAACTGCATCGGATGTGCAGAAGTGTGGTGTTGCGGTGTGCGTGTGTGTCAAAGACCCATTACTATTTCTGCAGTGGGGTCTCTGTCTCCAGCATTCTAGAGCAGCCCGATCCGCATGAAAAGGGAGCTTTTTACCCACTGTATGCTGGGAGACCTGCGCAGCAAGGCCCGTTCCAGCTGCAACTGCATTCTGGCCTCCATCCAGGAGAAACCGGAGCTGCTCCTCAGATGGGGAGTCCAGTTTGGGGAGTGTGGGGGACTCCTTTGGAGGGGAGGCATAGAATACTGAGTTGGGCATCTTCCAGTCAGCCAGCAGCGCCCCCTCCCCGCTCCTTTCTTTCCCCACAATAAACGTATAAAAAGATCTTGGAATCCTGCCTTATTGCCTCTTTTGCACAAGTTTCTTTTAATATTTCCCTTTATCCCTTTCGTCTCCTTACTTTCCACTTGACCGTATCTGCTCAATTGCTTCCTTCCTTTGGCTGGAATACTTAGTCTTTTTTTAAAATATTCATTTAATAATGAAATCATAAAACTGAGCGCGTGGAATGCTCTAAGGGACATTCCGACGACCGGCATTAGCTGAGCCTGCGAACAAGGCTAGGACAGGATTTGATAAACTGGGAGGGGAATGGGGGAATTTCTTTGCTGTGTTCCCAATAAGTTGCAAAGCAATAAAATCAATCATCAATGGTTCCTTTTAGCTTATTCACATTGTCTGCAGCCGGGGCCAGGGGGCTCTGGACTTAAGCCCCCGCCGTCGGGGCGCAGCTCCTGCGCAGCGAGTGTCGGAGCGCAGCGACCCGCTTCCCTGGTGCGAGCGCGCAAAGGGTTGCGAGAACCGGGCAAAACAAAGTTTTTCTCTGCGTCCACGTGACCCGAGGGCTGCCGGCCAATCAGAGCCCGAGGAGGCGCTTATAAAGCGAGCCGAAAGCGGTGCTCCGGGGAGCGTGTTCGGAGGAGGAGGCGAGCGAAGGCATCCCACCCGGAGCCAAAGTGGGCATCGCGGGCAAAGCTGGTCTGGACGGAGCGGTGGAGACAGGCTGAAACTTCTGATCGGTGAGCAGAGCACTCGAAGGGGGCTTCTCCTCCTCTTCCAGCCCCAGTGCTTGACCCGGCAAACGGGTCAGATCTTCCTTGCACGTCTGAATGTGTGCATGCACGCTTGTCTGCTGATTTTTTGCCTGTGGCCAATTTACCTTTTCTCCGGGTCGTCTTTCTAGGCAAAACAATTGCTATTAGAACTTTTTGTTTAAGAGGGAGCTGGCTATTCCTAACCCGCAATGATTATATGTTGCACTCACTTTTTTTTTTGCTGCGGAACTGAAATAATAGAATCATAGCATTGTAGAGTTGGAAGGGATCTCAAAGGGTCATGTAGTCTAACGCCCTGCAAACGTTGGCTGTGTGCGTGTGTAAGCCCTTATTGATTTAGAGGTGGTTTGACAAAAAATGCCCCTGAGCATGCACAGAATGCCTTCTAGATGCCACTCAGAACAAGCCTGGTGGATGCTTCGGATCAGCTGAGAAATACAGGGAAAGGGTAGGTTGCAGTGAGCCTGTCTGTGCAGCTCCCCTATTTTAAAAAAGACATGCTATGTAATCCTTTTTTATGAGAGATTTCTTTTTTAGAAGGTGCCTCTCTTCAGGGAATGTGTGAATGGCTTTCCACGTATGCATGATCTGGATGTTCTGTCCTTGCTACAGCCTGCAAGCCTGGTCTTGGGGGAAATCACATTTCCCTAGCACAAAATGAATTGCTGGTGGGAAGATGTGGCTGTTGAAGTTATGAAATTTTGTGCTCTTTTTTTGTGTGTGGCACATGTTGGATGGTGACACAACACAGTCTTCAGGTGAGCACTGAAGTCCTCCTTCCCCCACCCTGGGTCATTTTGAATCCTGGGACATTTTGTTATTCTGTGTGTGCCTCCTCCCAGTGCCTTATGGTTTCCTAGTACTTGTCAGTGCTGAAATAAATAACCTTGCTTGTACATGCACAAGATTATTTCTCACCACTGCAAGACAAGGGGAGATATGGGGATATAAAAAAATGTGGATCAGGGCCTTTAGTACTCTTGTGCTGCAATAAAAAGAGATTAAACATATAGAGACATATAGAAAAGCCATCACAGGCTGTTCCCGTTTTATACACAGAATCATAGAACTGTAGGGTTGGAAGAGGCCCCAGAAGTCATCTCATCCAAGCCCTTGGCAATGCAGGAATCACAGCTAAATAAGCCGTGATAGATGGCCATCTGACCTCCCTTTAGAAGCCTTCAAGGAAGGAGAGCCCACTACCTTCCAGTTTGTTCTGCCGTCCAACAGCTCTTACCTTCAGCAGGTTCTTCCTAAGGTTTAGCTGGAATCTCCTTCCTTGTAATTTAGATCCATCAGTTCAGGTCCTACCCTCTGGGGCAGCAGAGAACGAGCTTCTCCACCTTCCCTTCAGATATATGTAGAACGGAAGCAGATCATGCGCGTCTCCCGAGTTTACTTTATTTCATTGTGTTTCTATCCCACCCTTTTCTCCAAGGAGCTCAAGGTGGCACACACACACACACCCCGATCCCTACAACCCCCCTGCGAGGTAGGTTAGGCTGAGGAGCAGTAACTGATCCCCAAGGTCACGTTCAGTGAGCTTCATGGCCAAGTGAAGATTTGAACCCTGATTTCTCAGGTCCTAGTCCAGCGCTAACCATTGTACCATGCTGGCTCTCAGAGCACAAGTTTAGCTTGTGCTTGGCTCTGGCAATGGGTGTGGGCAGTCTAATGAGGGGCAGGGTGAGGGTACCCCGCATAACTTCTCGAGGTTGGTTTCACACCAGTGGGGAATATGGTGCCCTTGAGATGTTGTTGGGACTCCAGCTGGCTTTGGCCCCAGCCAGCCAAGGGTGATGGCAGCCATCTTTCAGCAATGTCTGGAGGGACGCAGGTTCCCTACCCTGCAAAAGAGTCCAAGGCTGCAGTCCTAATGATGCCCCAGGAGAGGAATTATCCTCTGGCCCTCCAGGTGCTCAGAGAATTGCAGCATCGGAAGGTACCCTGAGGGCCATCTAGTCTAGCCCCCTGCAGTGCAGGCATCACAACTGAAGCATCCATGACAGATGGCCATCCGTTATTCAGCTTGAAAGTTGAGTTTGGAGGAATTTCAGTCCTGAAAACACTCCTGATGTTGAAAAGCAAGTGCAGTTCAACTTCTGCAGTGTTATGATGGTGCTATAACCATCGGATATTTGGTCCCTGAAGTTACTCACAATGCTGTTTCTCTCCCGCTCTTCTCTTTCTCTCTGCTTGTATTAGGACACTTAAATCTAGGAAGATGAAGGCAGTGTTGCTGGGTAGTCAAAGCATTATGTCTCCTTCAGAAATCCTCCTGGCCATTGCGCTTTTCTGCCTGCTCCTGGTTGTCATCAAATCCTTCCGGCAGCAGATCCCTCAGGGGCTGAAGAAGCTCCCGGGGCCGAGGGCATACCCACTGATTGGCAACGTCCTGGAGCTTCAGAAGAACCCTCACCTGGCCTTGACTCGGATGAGCCAGAAATACGGGGATGTGATGCAGATCCATATCGGCACAAGGCCAGTGCTGGTCCTGAGTGGGCTTGAAACTATCAAGCAAGCCCTGGTGAAGCAAGGAGAAGACTTCTCGGGGCGCCCTGACCTCTACAGCTTCCAGTACATTGGGGATGGCCAGAGCTTGACCTTCGGCAGGGATTCAGGGGAAATGTGGCGAGCGCGCAGGAAGCTGGCCCAGAATGCCCTGAAGGCCTTCTCGGCTTCTTCCAACCCAAACTCCTCCACTTGTCTGTTGGAGGAGCATGTCTCCAAAGAGGCAGACTACCTTGTCATGAAGTTCCAGGAGCTGATGGATGAGAAAAAGAGCTTTGACCCCTACCGGTACCTGGTGGTCTCTGTGGCCAACGTAATCTGTGCCATGTGCTTCGGAAAGCGTTATAACCATGAAGACCAGGAGCTGCTCAGTCTGGTGAACCTGAACAATGAGTTTGGGGCGGCTGCTGCTTCCGGGAACCCGGCAGACTTCATCCCTGTCCTCCAGTATCTTCCCAGCCGTGCCATGAAGGCCTTCAAGGACCTCAACCAGCGCTTCACTGCATTTGTGCTGAAGATAGTTAAGGACCATTACACGAGCTTTGACAAGGTTTGTTTGTGTGTGTAAACCATTCAGTTTGGAAAGTGTCATCCTTGATTTCTGGCATGTATTCCTTGACCGTCACCAACATGATAGAAGACCAACCAGGGCATTGCAATGACTTGCTTCCCATAACCTGCTGCAGGGATGGATGACAGGGTGCCCTTCACCTGCCATGGTCCAACAACATCTGAACAAGTACCATGCTGCCCACCCAGACTTTAAAAGATTGTATTTGTTGACAGAGCCATAGATCTCCACACAGTAGATACAGCAGATTGCATGCCAATGTGTGGTTTAACACTTGCAAAGGAAGCTATGTGGTGCCTGGGTAACTGGCCCATGCAGAATAGGAACCACAACATGAAATTTAACCCATATTCTCACATCTGAATTACATTCCATGTATCAGCTTTGGAACAGGGTGGTGTCTACAGGGTTGCAGATGGTCTCCCATGCTGGCAATGTCTAGACCTCGACCTGCTTAGCTTTAGGAAGATTGGTATGCCTTGAAGCAGCCTGCAGCCAGGAGAGCTACAATGAGCTCTTGTACTTGTAGCTTATTCTGTAACAGCTCATGGTAGATCATACGCTTTGCTTGCAGAAGGATCAGGAAGCAGGTGATGGGAGAGACATCTGCCAGACACCCTGGAAAAGTGCTGACAGAGCAGGCAACAGTGGGCTATTTGTTTATTTTATTTATTAAATTTATATACCAGCCTTCATCCAAGGACCACAGGGCACTTTACAGTAAAAAAAAAAACACAAAAATACACAACAACAATCAAAACAACATCCCCCATAGTTTAAAAGACCACAGATTGTTTAATTGGCTAAAGGCTTGTGAGAAGAGGAATGTTTTTGCCTAGTGCCTGAAGGTATGTAGGGAAGATACCAGGTGAGTCTCAATAGACAGGTAGCCTGACCTGATATAAGGGAGTTTTATATGTCTGTCGTCTAACTGACCGGGATTGGCTCTGCAGGAAGAGACGTGACGACTGGCACGACAGTTATCTTCTGGATTTGTATTTCAGGAGAACATCCGAGACATTACTGACTCCCTGATCAACCACTGCGAAGATAAAAAACTGGATGAGAATGCAAACATCCTGCTTTCGGATCAGAAGATTGTCAATATCGTCAGCGATCTTTTTGGAGCTGGTAAGAATCTGCTTATCTAGAGAGAACCTTTCAACTGTCTTCTCCCTCCTCCACCTGCCACTGAAGTTATCGTGCACGCTGCTTAGCATAAGAGGAGATTTGCTGGATCAGGCCAAAAGCCTATTTAGTTACAACCATTGGTCATTATCATTTGATACGATGTTCACACCAATTCACCAAATACAAGAACAGTAAACCGGGTGGTGCTGTGGGTTAAACCACAGAGCCTAGGATTTGCCTATCGGAAGGTTGGCGGTTCGAATCCCCATGACGGGGTGAGCTCCCATTGTTCGGTCCCTGCTCCTGCCAACCTAGCAGTCAAAGCACATCAAAGTGCAAGTAGATAAATAGGTACCGCTCTGGAGGGAAGGTAAACGGTGTTTCCGTGCGCTGCTCTGGTTCACCAGAAGTGGCTTAGTCATGCTGGCCACATGACCCGGAAGCTGTACACCAGCTCCCTCGGCCTATAGAGCAAGATGAGCGTGCAACCCCAGAGTCGGCCACGACTGGACCTAATGGTCAGGGGTCCCTTTACCTTTTTTTAAACCGTAGCTTCAGATCTCCGATCCTTTTTGTGAAGTAACGCATTGGCTCTCCTGTCTCTGTATCTTAACAACTAATTCAGAGTCTGCATGGTTTTGATACTTCAGTACAGAGAATGGAATCTTGGAATTGGGCTCCTAGACAACGTGTTGCATTAATGTTCAATAGTTTTGTACCTGATGCTGAATATTTCCCCACTTGATCCCCGTCTAGGTTTTGACACAGTCACCACTGCTCTCTCCTGGTCCCTCATGTATTTGGTGACGTTTCCAGAAATCCAGAAGAAAATGCAGGAAGAAATAGGTAAACCCAGACACTCCTAATTCAAGCGTTTCAAAACTGTGTTTGCCCAAGGCTAAATTTGTATCCATCTTACTTTCTGCCTCTTTCCGGAAACTGCAGACCAAACCATTGGCAGAGAAAGGAAGCCCAGGCTGTCAGATCGTTCCACGTTGCCCTACACAGAAGCTTTCATCCTGGAAATGTTTAGGCATTCCTCCTTCCTGCCTTTCACCATCCCTCACTGGTAAGGCTCACACAAGGCAGGATTGGCAAGGGAACAGTTCTGGCCTGGTATATTTTATTATTATTATTACTATTTCCCATCTTTCCTCCAAGGAGATCAAGGTGGTATACATAGTACTCCCTGCTCCATTTTATCCTTGCAATCCTGTACCCACTTACCTGAGACTGGGAATGAAGTTGATAGGATATACTTCCAGACAGGCGTGTATAGGATTGTACCATTAGCAGCTGAAAAGATGATCCATCAATAGTGTCAGCTTGTAAATCTGCCCTGTCTCCTAACTTACTGCTTGACTTCCTCCATGCTTGTCTGAACTCAGCTTTCCTAAATCTTACTCTGAATTAAGTTTAATTATACTTTATTCCAGAGAGATACATGTTTTAGGATTGCAGCCGTTTTTACATTCAGCCCATGCCACTTTTATCACATAAGAACTAAACACCTGCAGCTTCTTGCGCATGTATAAATTGTGTTCTGGTTCCTCTCCTTGTAGCACAACCAGGGACACAGCACTGAACGGCTTCTACATCCCGAAGGATCTCTGCGTCTTCGTCAACCAGTGGCAAGTCAACCATGATCCGTAAGCATCTCTGGAACCCGCTTTGTAATGCATGGAGTAGAGCTACCGTATTCAACCCTGCATCCCTAAGATACTTGGCTCTGGATGGAAAGGCTGAGGCTGTAACGCAATGGTGTCAAACCTCAGCCCTCCCAGCCTGGCCCTCTGCACCCCCCCATCCGAGTTCTCCCAGGCTGGATCGTGTCATTGTGTGCAGAAACTAGCCTACTTATAAATGTTACATTAATTATTCTTCCCACTTTTGTCCTGGCCATCAGTGGCATGCAGCCCCTGGAAGGCTGTCCAGGAGGGAATACAGCCCACAGGCCAAAAAGAGTGGCTTCCTTTCCCTGCTATAACTTTTCCCAGTTTCAAGCAGCTGGATTTACTACTGGAGACACCAAAATGGGTGCTTTCTCCAAACCTCACATGAAATGAGAGTCTAACCCAGGGATGTCCAAAGTCCGTTTTGGGAGCCTAATCCGGCCTACTGGCCAGTTTAAACTGGCCCCTGTGGCAGTTTATTTCTTGGGGTAAACTCCTAAAAAAACCTTCACCTTACGGCCCTTCACTTCATCAATTCTGGCCCTCTTTGAAAAAAGTTTGGACACCAGTGGTTCCCAAAATGGGGCAGTGGAACTCTAACCCAGTGGTTCCTTAGGGAATTACCTGGGGGGCACCAAGAGGCAAATGGGGGCACCGGAGGTGTAAATGACAGAGTTGGAAAAACTGGCGTCACTGGATCAAGTTCATTTTTGTTGAATTAATTACACTGAACAGTTTTAATTGTATTTTGAATAAATGTGCAGTTAATTGTTACTGTTCAGAATTTTATTGTGTGGCTTGTGCAAACCACTATTCTGAATAATGCTTTTTGGAGGGTAGGGCAGGGGCCACTGGGGAAGTGTTTCTGGAACCAAGGGGGTGGGACCCCACAAAAAGTTTGGAAACTGCTTGTCTAAAACACCTGCTCTTTGCTTCTTCAGGAAGCTTTGGCGAGATCCTTCTGCCTTCAACCCAGAACGGTTTCTCACAGCTGACGGGATGGGAGTAAACCGAGCAGAGAGCGAAAAGGTTCTGACATTTGGTCTGGGCAAGAGGAGGTGCATTGGAGAGAACGTTGGCAAGGGCGAAGTCTTCCTGTTCTTGACGACCATCGTTCAGAAGCTGGAGCTGAGTGTGTGCAGCGGGAAAACAGTGGATTTAACCCCTCAGTATGGACTCACAATGAAACACAAGGAGTGTGAGCATTTCCAGATTAGACAGCGTTTCTAAGGACCAGCGACGGCATCTGGGAGCAAAGAAAGATTGGGACGACTGGGGAGGAGGGATTCCTATCCTGCCGTATCTGTAGCTTGACTTAGGAGTGGGTTGGTCACCCAGGCTGAACCGTGGATTGAGGTTGTATCGAAATAACAAAAGTGGGCAAATTATATAGGTTGGGTGATGGCATGAGGAACTGTAATCATTTTCATTTAAGTGACTTGAAACAAAGTATGCCCTAAGTGGGCTTGTATGGCATGGAATAA
>JAXCMG010000047.1:949470-1054077 GCA_034642415.1 Podarcis siculus | reverse complement strand
GTGGGAGGGAGCTCGCTCGCCGCCCCGCGTGTGCTCGCCGCCGCCGCCCCGCCTCTCGCCGCCCGAGTCGCCCGCCTCCCTCCCACGGAACACAAGGCAACGTTCCGCGGCACACTAATGTGCCGCGGAACACCGGTTGGGAAACACTGGTTTAGACAGTTATGTCTCCATTGCCTGCATCTTGATTTTTTTTTACCCCTATCTTTGCACTCCTAAGGACTGCAAACTTAGTAATATTAGAGAAAAGAAAGAAAAGATAGCTAATATACTGTGAATGATGAATTGGTTTCCCAGTACCAAGTACCTGTGCTGAGTGCCAGCACGAAATTCACACAACCCTTGTAATGCTCCACCATCGATAATACCAAGCTGAATATACCAGTGTGATAGTCTGAAAGCTGAATTTTTAGACTGAAATGGAAGAAGTTGTTATACTTTTTGTTATTTTCCTCCACCCACTTGGATTTCTTCCTAATGTTTCATTTCCCACTTCAAATCTAATGAATGTGTCTAAAATTTCAGGTATGAAACTTCTATGATGATAGGCAATATCCCACTGAATGCCAGTCACTGGGTGGAAACAGCCAGCTCAGTTATTGCCTTCACACCTTGTTTCTGAGCTTCTCATGAGCCTCCTGTTCATCTCTGTGGGAAATGGGTGCTAGGCTGGATGGGCCTTTGGCTAGCAGGGCTCTTGTATCCTCTTTCTCCTTCCCTTCCTTCTTGTCCCCAAATATTAGAGTAGTTCTACCAGGGGGTATTGACTGTATGATATGATGTATTGATGTGCATAAAAAATTGCTAATCATTTTCCAGCATTTATAATATAACTGATGGCTTGATGAAGCCTGCTTATGTTTCACGATGTGATCAATTTGAAAAACTGGCTCTTTTCTCATATCTGCTTAGCATATGCCAATTCATGAAAATTTGATGGTACTTAGTTTTTTGCGGTTATTGCCTCTTGTGTAACTGAGGTATCTCTTGTTACTGGCACAGCTTCTAACACATTTTTACACCTGCTAAACTTGTCAGCTAGCTGGTTTTGTGGTGCAATAGATCAGGGCTGGAGAAGCTGTCCAAGATGTTGTTGGACCCTTATCTCCCATCAGTGCTGGTTAACATGGCCGTAGGTCTGGAATGATGGGAATTGGAGTATCCTGGTATCTGGAGGATCACAGCTTCCCTATGCCTGATGTAGAGGTAAGCACTATTGCAAAATCACACCTTGTTTGGGCCTCTTCCTTTCGTTTAGGGCAGGTGACATTACTGAACTGAAGATCCTGGAGATTCCAGGCCCTGGTGATAATGGGCAATGTGGAGACTTTCAGCACACTGACCTTTGTATTCCTGGCATTGGATGTCCAGGGGGTACCAGCCAGAATGGCCCCGGCAAATTGCTGAAGAAACCTGGTGCTTCTAGTAGTGCCCCACAGAATATCCCCAGGCGAACAGACGTTAAAAACCAGGAGGTTGCCATTTCTCCCCAGCAGCAGCAATGCTCCAAGAGCTATATGGACCGGCACATGGAGTCCTTGAACCAATCCAAAGGCTTTCGCCGGAGGCACAACTCATGTGAGTACATTGGCCACATGATACTCTTCTTTCTCTTTGTCCTGTTACTGCCATTCTTGTACCCATTTCCCTATCTGGGAGCTGAGATGGGGCCTGTAAGCTGGAAGTACATTTAGAAATCAGGGTATGAAGTTTTGTTGCTTAAACTGTTTTTAGTTCTGAACCTTAAATTGTTTAGTTTTATTTTATTTTATTTTAATTGGTTAGGTTTATATTCTGCCCTTCATCAAAAGTTCTCAGGGTGATTTGCAAGATAAAAATGCAAGATAAAAGCACAAATATTTAAACCAGAAGCAACAAAACAATGACCCCCCCAAGCACATTTAAAATGTGTTGTTGTAATCTGCCTGGGGGGCTTCTGAAGAGCATATACTAAATTTAAAACAGTATAGAAATATATACAGATGCTCAAAAACTGGGCTCTAGCATTGGCTTACGGGTAATCTACTTTTACCTGCCAATGTTTGGGGAGGGTTACAGAGCTTCCTTTCAGAGTAGCGTACTGACAGCTTCCAAAATCAGTGGTAACTCTTGTGCTCCCATTTCCCCTTCCTGGAATGGCATGAGTTTGATATAATGGAGCACGCCAGCAAGGGAAGGGAGCCCCTTGCTGGCAAGACATGTTTTGACTTAACCTGCCAGATTCCAAAGATGTGTGCAGCTGTCCTGAAGCTGGGATTGTTAGCAAGGAAACAGGACCTCATCATGCTCATGCCCACCAGTCCCTCTTTTTTGTCTAGCCTTCCATCAGAAGACGACTTGGGATTGCAGCACTCAGATAAGAAAAGGGAGCCTTCCCTTTGCTAGTGTACTCCAGCGGTCAGTCTGCCCACCTGTCTACCGAAAGTGACTGAGCAGCTGTACCAAGACTCATTTAAAACATAATGTCTGTCATTCTCTTTTGTATCATGCCCCACCCCCAACATAAAACCCCCACCCTGTTTCAAGTGCCGAGAGAAGGATTTAACAGCTGTGGGATGGAATAAGAGAAGGCAGTTCTGTGATAGGTTTGCCCATTCTGGCTGTAATGAAAAGCCATTTGCTAGGCCTGTTTTCTTTGCAGATGTCCTAGGACTCGTCCTGACATACTTGATGAGGCTTTTATGATGTCATCAACTTGACCATAAAGGCTCATTAACATTTGCCTTGTGGGCAAATAGCCATGCTCATAGTATTCCTGCTTGCAGGAGTGTTTGGTCTGCAGTGGCTTAAGTGAGAAATGCCAGGTATCAGCTATTCATGTTTCATGCTCCTGTAAACGGCCGTGTAATAGGTGACCGTAATGCCTTCAGAGCAATGGCTTTCCGTACTTTAGTAACTGTCTTTTTGTTAGTCCTTCACTTTGAAACTGCTCTTCCCTTTAACTTGAATCTTACTTCTAGTCAATGCTTGAATGTTCCTTAACTGCAGCCAGCTACTGCAGATTATAACCACCAATGTGTGTCTGTACTTACCTCTGCAAATGCGCCAAGCTGTGAAAACCAAATCTCACTTCTTTAGTTTAAACTTGTTTGTCCCAGTATTTCTAACTTGAATCACTTGCTTACTCTAGTTTCCTAATAAGTTCTATAAAACTGAGTTTGAAGGGAAGAAAATCTGGATCCCTTTATATGTTCTCTAAAAACCTCCCATCCATCGTTACTGTCAGCCAAATCAGAAAGGAAAGTTTAACTTAACATTAAGTTTAGTTTAGCAAGATTACCTAGTGAGTGGGAGTGCAAATGCTTCACTGACAGTTTCCCTGTGTTCTGCCATTGCTGCAAATTAACCACTTGTGGTAAAAAAACCTTTTGATCAAAGAGAACTCAGGAATGACTCTCATATTGAGCACCAAAGAAATGTGTTTATTCATGTTAGGGCTGTAACATGACTGCCTTGAGGTGGTGCAAGCATTAAGCCTAAACCTTAACCTTGTAAATTAGTTTGCTCTAAGAACAGGTGAGGGGCAGTTAGGACAATGCGGGAAGGGACATAATTCACAGGGAGAATGTGTGCCTTAACCGCAAAGAATAAACAGATTTATTCCTTGGCATCTTTAGATAAAAGGATCTTTGGTAATAAGACAGCTATCTAAGACCCCATAAAGCTGTTGCCAGTTAGAACAGCAGACACTGCACTAGGTGGAACAGTGACCTGGCTAATCTATGACAGCTTCTTATACTTATTCACTTCTCTTTGGTCCTGTGGTGAAAATAAGCAGTGTTTCTAGATCATCTCCTTTTCGAATCAAATCTTGCTTCTTTAGTTTAAACTTGTTTGTCCCAGTCTTTCTAACTTGAAACACTTGCTTACTCTAGTTTCCTAATAAGCTCTATAAAACTGAGTTTGAAGGGAAGACAATCTGGATCCCTTTATATGTTCTCTAAAAACCTCCCAGTCAGTGTTGGATGGATGGATCCTGTCTAGTTTCCCGACTATATTGCCCCGTCAGGGTTGCCTAGCTTTCAAGGGAGAAAAACATTTAACAGGTTGTGGAGAGCACAAGCTATGCAAATATCCAAAGACTGGTTCAGCTGTTTTATTTGCCACCTGTACCTGCACTGTGCATCCTCGTTCTAGGTTAGAATCTTGGGGATGAGGTTAAATAGACAAGAAGATGCTGGCTGTGAAAACCCAAGGAAGGTGATGGTGCAGTGTGGCTGAGTGTTATTATTGTTGGAGGTGGTGCCCTGCATTGAGTGGAGCAGTTGTTGACCTTTAGATGCCCTGTAGCGTGCATGCTGAAGGCAGGGGCAAAGTTACCTCTTTATAATGCTTGTGCAAAAGGAATCAATAAATAATAGCATTGGGGTTACACAACAATGAGTTGCGTGCAGGGCTGGTACTGCCTGCTTCAGACTGGGGTTGGCAGGGCAGCCTTGGAAAGGGTTTTGCAGGAAGGCAGACGGCTTGCCAGAGGCTTCATGTGCTTGGCTTGTTGGCTGTAATGACTGAATCTGTCTGGGAGCCCTTGTTTACCTTTTCCAAGGGAGGGACTCCTTGGCTGCTGGCAGGTGGCCAAACTGAATTCTCAGCCATGTAACATCTGACATTACAACCAACTGTTCTAGAGGTAAGCTAGTCCGTAGAGGAAATGCGAACGGCCCACTGAAGGCAAGCCCCTGTGAAGTCTGCTTATCAGCCCATCTACTGTTTTGACTGTGTTTAGCTTGGCTTAGAGGTTTTTTGTTGTCCCAGCATTTTGGCTGACTGCATTGTGCTGTGTGGAAGAGGCACAGCTTTACCCACTCTTAGTGGTAGGCCTGCTGAGCATGTGCACTTGGAGTAGTGTAACATAGCCTTGGTTGGAACACCACATCACACACCTCTTGAAGTCCTGAGTGGTGTAGGAAGGTTGTAAGTGCTTGCTTCAGAGCAGCCATTCCTTTTTCTGCCCACTGGATATAATAGTATTGGTAGGGCAGTTAATTGGTAGCTACTCACAGTGGATCCCTTGGTTTTGTGGCATAGCTTCCAGTTGTGAAAAGAGCATGCATCCTGTTTGTTAGATTACTCACTCCAATTGCTTTTCCTCATGTAGACCCAAAAGCTTCATGCAACCACCATCCCTGTCCACCTGTGTCAAAAATATAAGCCCTTTCAGAGCTTGACTGGTCCTTCAGGGACGTAACGACATATTTATGGTGGCCAAGTTATGCAAGTGATGTCACTTTTGGTTGCAGCTGTCAGCAAGTTTTGAGAACTGGCTGTCAGGAGGGTGGATTACATGGCTGACCTCCACAATCACTGTGTATTTAACTCTGGTGGAGCTGGAGCTTGGCCTTCATTCAGGATGTCTCATGGGAGCCCATAGAGAGTGTTCTGACTATTGTTTTTCCTGCTTTTGTGGCTTGTTTTGTTCTGTCAGCATTTAGACTCCTGGCAGGCTGTCCACCCATCCCCTTTGGCATTAGCCACTGTGGGTGTTTTTATGTCCTTGTTTTTTGAGGGGGTGACGGAGCTGTGAAGTAGAACACAGTTTGTTTGCAGATGAGTCTGGAAATATCTATACACTCAGTTTGGAGGTGGCAGCAGCAGAGTATACAGGCAGCCCCCCATTTACACAGGTGTAAAGTTCCAAGGCACCGCATGTGTCTGTGAAATCATGTATTGAAACCCATTGAAAAAGCCTGCAAACATCCCACCCTGCTCTTTTAGTGATGTTTCAGTGTCGTCTTTATGATGTTTCTGGGTCACCTCTGGGTCCAGTGTGATGCATGTATACAGGCATAGGCAAACTCAGCCCTCCAGATATTTTGGGACTACAATTTCCATCATTCCATCATAAGGGTGGAAATTTAGGGGTTGGAGAGACCAGGGAAGGTCTTACTGGAAAACAAGTGTCAAACCGTTTCCTAGATGTCCATAACTTTTGGTTGGCCTTGGTAGCCAAGCCAAAACTTGAGTTTGCTAAGATCTTTCCCTGTCCCATTCCCCCATGTGAAGTTAGGGATAATCCCCTGCTCTTTTCCCATTTGAAAGTTGGTGCTAGAAAGAGTGGCAGTGGGCTTCTTGGTTTAGCTGTGTGCCATCCATGTGCTCTAAATGTCTCTGGCAGTGACTCCTAGAGAGCCACTGGGAGAGCAAGACAATACAAAGCAACTGGGCAAGATCAAAAGTTCTTCATTGATAGTGTTTGAGTCATTGAGGCAGAGTGAACTATGTTCTGAAAGAAACAAAAATAGGCTGGTCAGACAGACAAGTCTCATGCAGTGTTAGAAACTTGGATATATAAGCTAGGCGTCAAATAAACCTAGGTTACGGTCCCCAGGAGGTTAGACTAGATGACCCTCGGGTCCCTTCCAATGCTACAATTCTATGATTTTGTGATGCCAACTACATTGCCTGACTGTAGTTTGCTCTTAAAACAATTCACATGTCCCTGTATGCAAGGAGAAACACACACAGTGGAAATGGAAATGGTGTAAGCTATAGACTAAGGCAGAAGTTTGTAAAATGTTGTCTGAGTTCCATTTGGGCGTCCTTTGGAAAGGTTGCAGAACAGTCATATATCTTTGCACTCAGCCCTGCACTTACTTTCCTTGATGTGATGATAGAGGACTGGATTGTCAAAAGGTTAACAAGGCTCTAGCCCAGCCCTCATAATGCAGTGCTGGTTTTGATCACGATAGAAAAAAATGGGAAGGGGCAGCTCTTCTTCAAGGAAGAAGGGTAGGGGGATGCAGGGTGGCACCCACATGAAAAGTGGGTGGGGCCACCCTCACACTACAGTTAAATGGACCTGGGGAAGCCAAGCTAAACCCGTGGCAGAGGCATCCTTCCTCCAGTGCACCTCGAAGGAATGTGCCACCGCTGCCCTGGTCAACTGCCAGAGCCCAGCCTGGCCCTGCAATGGAGAAGTGCTTCTCAGGGCGGCCTGGGTGGCCCAGCGTGGCTGTTTTGAGGCACCGAGAAACTGCCTCATGAGAGATGGGTGCGCAGGGCTGAACAAGCTCGGCGATGTAGGCCCAAGGAGAAACACGCTTTGCCCTCTTTCCTCCTAGGCATGTTTGCTTGGAAGTAATCCCCTGCATGTCCAGAGGAGCTTTCTTACCCTCAAGAAAGTGTGCCTAGGACTGCAGCTTGTGCAGTAGCACAGAAGCGAAGTTTGCTACCATGCGAGCCAGTTAATTCTTGTGGGAGTACAGAAGAACAATACGCGCATCTATTCCTGCGAATGAATCAGCTGGCTCGTTGGAGATGTCAGTTGCCAACCTGGTGCTCAGAAATCTCCACCTGGTTACAATTGGACCCACACCAGTAGAAAAATGCACCTGGCGCTTGGGAAATTTCAAACACTGGCCTAATGGGCAGTTTGAAACACAATGTGGTGGGTGGCTTTGCATCACTTGGCAAAGTAGTCTAGAATCAATTATTGTGCAGTCGACAGTTTGTGTTCTTTGTTTTCATAAACATCTGCTTTCCTTGTTGACTAACCCTTGACTTGCCGTGTCCTTTACTTCAGGGTCCTCCAGTAGCCGCCATCCAAACCAGGTGACTCCAAAGAAGAGTGGTGTGAAGAATGGGCAGATGAAGAACAAAGACGACGAGTGTTTTGGGGACGACATTGAAGAAATCCCAGATACAGATTTTGATTTTGAAGGGAACCTGGCCCTCTTTGACAAGGCAGCTGTGTTTGAGGAGATTGACACTTACGAGAGGAAGAGTGGGACTCGCTCAAGAGGCACTCCAAACGAGAGATCTGCACGCTATCGCCATGATGAGAATATCTTGGAATCTGAGCCTATCGTGTATCGCAGAATCACTGTGCCCCAGGCAAGCAAAGAATTCTGCACTGGTATGCTGGCTTTTTAAAATTGAACACAGCGGCTTCTTTGAGGGATGATTTGAAAGGGAATGTCTGTTTAATACAAATGTGGCTGTTCTGGTTTTTATCTGTGCTGGGCCACTTTGCTCTGTGCTGCACGGCCCTTTTTCTTTCATGGATTGGATCAAAACCACTCCGTCTCCCACATAGGTAGGTAAGCATGCAAAGATGTGACTGTTTATGAGTGTTTGGCTTTAATATAGAACTTTCAGAGCTTCACATATATTCACATAATCTTTACAGCAGCTCTGCAGAGCAGGCCAGTAGCACCCCACATTGCAGGGGCTGAAGGGGCGTTGGCTAATGAAGAGGGATAGTGGGTTTGAATCAGGCCATGCTGTGACTTTCATGGCTGAGGTGAGACTTGAAGGACTGGCCTCTTGATTCACAGGTCATGCCTTTAGCCACTGTGCAGCCCTAGCGTTTCCTTTTCTGGGCGTCTGTCCTAAAAATACTTGCATTCATTGCAACTTTACTGCCATAGTTGCTGCTCATATTTGGATTGGATTCAGCTGTTTTTGCCACCTTCTCTGAGCGAGGTTTGAATCCAGGTCTCCCTGGTCCTAGCCTGACAACTGTAGCTCACACTTTCCATCTGTTGTTGGACT
The DNA here is from genome assembly GCA_034642415.1 of Podarcis siculus. Taxonomy (NCBI): domain Eukaryota; kingdom Metazoa; phylum Chordata; class Lepidosauria; order Squamata; family Lacertidae; genus Podarcis; species Podarcis siculus. The sequence goes on along the minus strand of JAXCMG010000047.1, from coordinate 1,045,587 downwards.
CCAACTCCCATCATCCCCAACCAGCATGGCCAGTGGTCACAAGGGATGAAAATGTACTCCAGCAACTTCTGGAGGGCACCAGGTATTCAGTGCTCCAATTGCTATGCCATACTGGCTGCCAGTGCTGGACCCAGATGCATCCCCAAACCCTGAACCTTGGTGGCCTCCCAAACAGTTAGACAATGGTGACACTGACCTCCTTTGCAAGCTACTGGAAGGATTATTGCAGCCAATAATAATAATAAGTATTATTATTATTATTATTATTATTATTATTATTATTATTTATTATTATTATTATTATACCCCGGCCATTTGGCTGGGTTTCCCCAGCCACTCAGGGCAGCTCCCAACAGAATATTAAAAGCGCAATAAAACATCAAACATTAAAAACTTCCCTGAACACGGTTGCCTTCAGATGTCTTCTAAAAATCAGATAATTGTTTATTTCCTTGACATCTGATGGGAGGACGTTCAACAGGGCATGTGCCACTACCGACAAGGCCCTCTGCTTGGTTCCCTTTAACATCACTTCTTGCAGTGAGGGAACTGCCAGAAGACCCTTGGAGCTGAACCTCAGTGTCCAGGCTGAACAGTGCAAGAAAGTGTTTCTTATAAAGGAAGACTGATGCTTCTGCTTTGTTACTGTGGCTTGTAACTATTAGGTGGCATTGATGGGGACAAGGCAAACCCCAAACAGCACAGCACTTCACAAGAGGAAAAGGAAATGAGCAGCCATGAGGGTGGGAGGCAGGGAAGGAGCAGAACAAGGAAGGAGTGGGCAATGTCCCTTCCAGTGTTCTGCACCAGGCTATGTGAGCTCGACCTGCTTTTATTACCTTAATTATGGAATAATACAATCCACCTTCTAACACAAGTGTAATTTGAGTCTGGCTTTGGTCCAGCCCTCATTTGCGGCACTATTGTTGTTTTCCAGAGTTACACGCTACCTCATAGATTGCCTTCCACCCTGAGTTTATTTAGCACGGTCTGGTCTGGTTTTGATAAGCCGGTCTGACAAGTTGTCCTTTGCGTGAGTGAGGAGAAAGGAAGTCCTCTTGGTACTTGCACGCTCCTGCCAAAGATCAATTAGGGCAAAGTGTAACAGAGCTCTTGCTTTGCTGGGATTGCATGCAACAATGCTGTGTAATCTCACACCTTATCTCTCCCTCCACTTCAAACAACATCCCCTTGAAGGGGGGAGAGCGGAGCATGGAGAGTTCCCAAAGGCAAACAGACACTAGCAGAGTGGGCACGTGGTGACACCCATGCGGGTCCTATTTTCTTGCAGGTTGTGGTGCCCACCCGGCAAAAACAAAATGCATCCTTTAAATGTGCGAAATCCTGCAAAGAAGTTCTACACACAGAACAGTCCCCTTATGCAGCTCCTATTTATTTCAGCAGATCTTGCTCAGGAGAACATCTCAATGTGATGGTACTTCTGTCATCCCTGTTTGGATGTTTCCTTGAAATAAGTTGATCCAATAGTGCATAGAACTGGTCTGCAGATTTCTTAGAACTATTTGAAACTCTCTCTCTAAAACCTTCTCTCTTATGTGTTTTCATGCCTTCATTCAGCCTTTCTGGAACTTGCTACCACAAGATGTGATGGCTACTAGCTTACAGAAAGCTTTGAAAGGGAATTCGGCAAAATTTAGGATAGATCTGAGCAGCTACTGGCTGTGATGGGGCCATGAAACTTCCATGTTTGGAGGCAGCACTGAATGCCAGTTGCTGGGCAGGGCTGTTGCATTCTTGCCTTGCTTGTGGGGCTTCCTGGAGACATCTGGCTGATCACTGGAGGAAACAACACTCTGATCTAGATGTGCTGTTCAGATCAAACAGGGCAGGGCTGCTCATTGTTTTATTTCTAAAAATACTTATATGCCATCACCGTTTCTAAAATGTTCAGAACGCAGCTTCTTTATCAGCTTTGTTGCAAAGTAACTGAGCCGGGGGGGTGGGTTGAATACTGTTACTAGGAAGGAAGGAATATTCCACATGGTACAAGACACAGAAGTTTGAAAGGATCTGACAGGAGTTAGCCAAGGCCTGGTTAGAAAACTGTGTTGCAAAACTTGAAAATCACCTCTGTGCATCACAGATCAGATCCTGTGCATCACAGAGTTCAAACCTGGGAATATGTTGCCCACCCCCCAAGACATATCTGTCCCTTAAGCTATTGCTGTGAGAGTCTTTGCTTACAAGCAAAACACTACTGCTGAACCTTGTTTGAAAAGGAAGGAGGCTGGTGAATGCAGTGAGACTAGATTGACTTTGAATGTTCTGGGTTTTTTCTCCAGATTATGGACCACCCTGAAGCTGGTTAAAATAACACATTAGCATTAACATGGGTGCTGCATGCAATAAAACTGATTAAGGCAACACAATTATCTTAATTGGTTCTTAACATGCAAGGTCAAGTTGTGTAAATCAGTTTGCCTCTCCCATGTCGGTCACAGGGGCTGTTAAAAAACCAAACCAAAACCTTGACATTTCAACTTCAGTTGGCCCTCCGTGGAGTGGGACTCCGCAGAGCTCTTTGTTTATGTAGAGCAGGTGTAGCCATCATGGGTGGACTGCCAATCCCATCAGCCCTAGCCAACTTGAACAATGGTGAAGGATGATGGGATTTGCAGTCCAAGAACACCTGGAGGGAACCCTGTTTTTGAGTGACTAGCCGCTTTGCTCGCAGGACTGATACAGCCTCATTTAAGGATTCTGTGTTGCTATGATGACCTAACCATCCTTGACTGGAAGAATGTTCCACTGATTTCAGTAGAATGCATACCCAAAGAAGGGTAGATAAAGAGGATGTGTGCCGTGTGGCCACTGCCTGTCAGAGCAGACATCTCTGAGCTAGATGCAGCAGTTACTCTTTCCCTATAATAACTGCATACACTGGGGTCATCCACATGGCTGTGAGAAAACACACTCCTGTCTACTTAGATTTGGGACTCCTGATTGTACTTCCAGGTGAGTGTTTCTAAAAACATGTGCATGCGTGTGTCATTGCTGAATATCTGTTGCACTAAGCACAGCTATACTGAATCTTTATGGTGAGAAGAGCTAGAGGAAAGCATAACAAAACACATCCTTATGGAGAGCCATATCTCGGTGGTAAGAACTTAAGAGCCTACTGGATCAGGCCAGTGGCCCTTCTAGTCCAGCACCCTCTTCTTGCAGTGGCTGAACAGTTGCCTGTGGGAAACCTGCAAGCAGGAGTCGAGTGCAGGGGCTCCCCTCCCCTCGTGGTTTCCAGCAACTAGTATTCAGAAGCATTGCTGCAACAAACTGGAGGCTGAGCATAGCCGTCATGGCTAGTAGCCATCAATAGCCTTATCCCCCATGAGCTTGTCTAATTTTTTAAAGTCATATGAGTTCGGTGACCATCACTGCCTCCTGTGGGAGCAAGTTCCATCGCTTTAACTGTGCAGTGCACGAAGGATGACTTTCTTGTATCCCTTCTGAACCTTCCAACACTCAGCTTCATTGGATGCCCACAAGTTCTAGCATTAGTGGTAGAGGGCTTGCTTTATGTGCTGAAGGTCCCAGGTTAAGTCCCAGGCATCTCCAGTGAAGTAAAATGTATAAATTATATTTGCTTTCTTGTATTGCACTCTACTACATCCTGCCTTTTTTCCATCATTGAACCCAAGGCAGTGTGCCTGTGGCTCCTGATCAAGTGCCGGATCAAATCCCCCGTTCAGGCACTTGATCAGACCTAGACATGCTTTGTTCCAGTGAGGTGGTAGCCTCTGGTGCCTTCAGACCCAGAGCCCTTGGAACATGGATAGCCAAGCTGGGAAAGGCCGCCTGAGACATTGGAGTGCCCAGTGCCTTTCTAGAGTAGATACTGGGCTTAGATAGGTTTGGATATATGGCAGGGAAAGATCACCACTCAGTGGCAGTGCAAAGGTTTATTCCTTGCAGCTCATGCATCCTGCCCTGGGGATGGTTCACTGTCTGAGACCAGGCAGTACTGATCAAGGTGGGTCAACAGCTGGTCTTTATATAAAGCAGCTTCTTCATACTTCAGAAGCTTCCGTTTACATCTGCATGAAGTTACAAAGGACTAATGAGCACAGATTACCGTAAAGCATATTATGCTTCATTTCATTTCTATAGAATTTTGGATCTTGAAGGTTTCATCAGCATTTTTTAAAAAGACAATTCTAGGCACACTTCAAGGGATGTGTGTGTGTGTGATCTGACCAGAACTTTTGCATTTTGAATGTTACTAGATATTACCCTTCTGTCTTCCTCAGTTTGCTGCACTAGCCTTTGGTATCCTATAATCCCAAGACGTGACATACACACTTACGATGCAAACCTCTCTCCTGTAGACTTGTTTCCATGCTGGTGTATAGAAATGGGATCGCTGACAGGTTAACTGAAATTTATGTGAGTTATACAGCTGTTGGTTGTGTCTATTTGTCCCAAAGCCTCTGGGCAGTTGGGTGACCATGTTTAGAATGGTCCAGTTCTTAATGCAGAAACTGAGCGTGTGAGTGCTGTCTCAGGCTCTGGACCTGAAGAGCAATGCTGTTTTTGCCAAGCATCTAACAAATGACTCCCTCCCTTCTGCATTTCAGACTCTGGGCTGGTCGTTCCAAGTATCTCCTATGAGCTTCATAAAAAACTTCTTTCGGTGGCAGAAAAATACGGGCTAACCCTTGAACGGAGACTGGAAATGACGGGGGTATGTGCCAGCCAGATGGCCCTGAGTCTGCTCGGAGGGCCCAACAGGTAAAACACCTTTCCTAGAAAGTAGCAAGCCTCATTGGATTTTACATGCTTCACAGAATGCTAAATGACATGACCTGTCGTGCTGCAAGCCAGTCTAGCCATATGGCTATTATTGTGGATTGGAAGCCTGGGTCTTGGCTTTGAACTGTTCTTGGTTCCCTGCCAATCAGACACAGGAACTGTGTTCAGGGTGTAATTCCTTGTAGTGCCTGGGATGGTTTTCTTTGTGAGGCACCTGGAGCTGATTTGTTAACTCATCCGGTGTCATCTGCCTTGTTAGCTCCTGCTCATGGCAGGCCTTGGCTTTGTGGATGATTTTCTACAAGGGCTTGAACTTACAGAGAGTGTCCGTGGGGTCCTTACACCTCTGTCATTCTGTGCTGGGCGTTTGGCTCTGAAAGAAACTAGCCAAGTTAGGGCTTTGTCCCTAAGAACTGACTCTTGGTCTACTTCCTCTGGAGAGCAGTTGTTCCAGTCCCTTCATGTGAGATTACCTTAGAGCGACCTGACCCAGGAACTTGTTTGGCAGTGATGCCGCCTGGCTGATTGCAAAGCAGAAGAGAAAACTGGAAGTTACACAGGGATTGTGAGATTAAAACATTAGATTTTTATCTCCCTTGATCGTCAAGAAAACATTGTTATTCCAGTATTTTAAAAACCACTAAGCAGTTTCATTATTTTAAAACCTAGCTTCCTAATCAGCAATGCTGCGTTTTGCTAACACGTGCCCTTGTGACACTGCAAACCTTTGCATGCTTAGTTGGAAGAAAACTGCATTTGAATTCAGTGGTGTTTCTTTCTGAATAAAGAGAGAATTGTTTGGGAAATTATGGAGTGATTGAAGATTTATTATTGTGACTCTTGTATGTCTTAACTTCTGAGCCTTGGTTGCATGCATCTCAAATATTTTGAAAGTATCTCCTCTCCCATTAAGAAGGCAAACTGCTTGTGATGTTTAAGACCCTTTGTACATCTAACTTTCAGGTTGAACCCAAAAAACATTCACCAGCGACCCACGGTTGCCTTGCTGTGTGGCCCTCACGTGAAGGGGGCCCAGGGAATCAGTTGTGGCCGGCATCTTTCCAATCATGATGTGCATGTCATTCTATTCCTTCCCAACTTTGTCAAGATGCTGGAATCGATCACCAACGAGCTGACACTTTTTAGCAAGACCCAAGGCCAACAGGTGTCCAGTGTCAAAGGTGAGCCGGGTACAGCCACGGATAGTTTTTCTAAATATATAGAAATAACAATTATTTGCTATATTGCCAAAGCCTCAAGTTAGCTGAATAAAGAAAGATAAAAGAGTGCACTGGCTGAGTCCATGTGTCCTGCCAGGCTAAATCATGGCTGCTTAGCGCAAGCACACAGCTTCCCAGAAAGTAAACAGCAGTTGCTTTTCTGTTAGCAGAAAAATCTAGTACTGCCTTCTCCCCTCCCCACAGACTGAAGTGGTGCACTTTTGCCACCGCATCCTGGCTTTGTATAGGTTCTGGGGGTCAAGTGATGAAGTGGGACAGGGAGTAGATGCTAATGTGATCTTTGTGGGGCTGTGGAGGCAACCTCTAATGCAGCAGCGCCATCTACTGGCAAGGAGCTAAGCTATTTTTATACCCACTGGACTTGTAAGGAACACTTTAGTTGGAAAGAGGCGAGTTGGGTCAGTTGCACGAGCTGCTAACCAAATCCTGGGGCTTTGAAATACATGCCTATTTTAGACTTTATTCAAAAGGAGCTTTGAAAAAGTTGTAGAGGACAGATCTGTGGGTGGGTGTTAGTCCTGCTGTCTGTAAGGGACATTCCTGTTCATAGGCAGCCTGCCTTTGGGGCCCAGTTGCTATAAGCAGGAGAGGAGCATTGCCTGCATGTCGTCTTCTGTGAGCCTCCTAGAAGCATCCTGCAGGGCTCTGCTGACGGCTGGGCAGCCTGCTAGAAGAGTCTTGGGGAGGCTTTCCTAAAGTCCCTTATAGGTTTCGACTTGACAAACATGTAAAATGCTCTCTTGTTCCTCCCGCTCCCCAGATCTTCCAGACTCACCAGTTGACTTGGTGATAAACTGCTTGGATTGCCATGAAAATGCCTTCCTGAGGGACCAGCCTTGGTACAAGGCTGCTGTGGACTGGGCCAACCAAAACAGAGCCCCCGTCCTCAGCCTGGACCCCCCGGTGAATGACATGGAGCAAGGGATCGACGCCAAGTGGTCTCTGTCCCTGGGGCTGCCACTGCCCCTAGGTGAGAGGGCTGGGCGCGTGTACCTGTGTGACATCGGCATTCCACAGAAAGTCTTCCAGGAGGTGGGGATAAACTACCACTCGCCTTTCGGCTGCAAGTTTGTCATCCCTTTGCACTCGACCTAAAGTGGGGGGTGGGGGGGTGGGCTTTGGCCCCGAAGAGGAAAGTGGGGCAGAACCGCCTCGAACCGCACGACTGATCCTGACCATATTAAAACTCTTTGAAGCCTTAAGGATGTTGGCAGTTCTCAGCTGTGTTTCTTTCAAGAGAAATATCAGTATTGAGGAGAACCAAGAGGGCCCGTGCTCCTCTGAGCCTTTGATGCTCTCCTGATGCCATGAAGGAACGCAGAGGCAGCTGGTGTCTTCAACCAGCTCGGCAAGTTGGTGGTGGGAGGGCAGAGTGCGTGCTTGCTTACACATGCAGGTGCCCCTGCCCGTTCAGATATGCAGCTGACAGTATGGTTTCATTTTTCCTCCCCCCCCCCCCCCAGGACTGGCAGGGGACATGTGTCCCCCTTGCTGATCATGTGGGAATGAGGGCTGTCCTGCTGCCACCAGGGCACCCCTCTCTTGTGCAGCTACAGCCCCGTCTCTCAAGCTATATGGTACCTTGGCTTGCTCAGCCTAGGCAGGTGGTGGGAGACACCTGCTTCTCCTGCTGGCAGCTTGAGAGTTTGTAGAGCAGCAATTGTGTCTCTGAGCCACTGCCAGCACACACTGGTTTCCTTTTTGCTTATTTGAGTGGATGATAATGTGGTTGCAATACTTGTGGCTTAAAAGAAGACTGAGGAAGCAGACTCATTGGTGCTGTTACTTGTGCTTCTCCAGAAGTCGTGTCCTGCCATCTTACTGTAGAATTCACGTTGCTGGCGTCTGCTCCTTTTTTAAAAAAATACCTACTTTCCAGGGCCCATGTGTGTGAGTATGAGAGAGTGTATGAGAATGAGAATATTGAGTCTGTCTAGCTGCCACTGGATATGAAACCCATAGAAAAATTTGTGTTCTTGATGGTGGCACTGTCCTATTCCCTCTCAATATGTCCAGAACAAGCACATGGCTACACTTTTAAGTGAAGCAAGGAAATGTGATGGGGCTTTGTCTAGCGGTGCAGACCAGTTGCAAAGTGGCATTGGAACAGAAGCGGCTTAAGATTTAAAGGTCTGTGGAGTGAGACAAACGGCCAAGCAAAGCCGCCTCTTCCTGCATGTTGCTTTTGCACCCATGTCTGGTCCTCTTGTGCTTCAGGCATGAGCTTGTATAATGACCCACTGGTGAATTGTGCATCTCAGCTACTGCCTCCCTCTCCCGATGTGCCGTTCTTCTGTGGGAAGTGCACAACGTTGTGTTGCTCTCTGGGGACCAACTCATTGCTGTCACTGGCTTGTTCTTATTCCGAATGCTGCCAGCAGAACATTTTGGTATGTAGCCAGGCTTTTTCTGGAGTTCAGGGGTGCAACGCACTGTTAAGTAGCTGAATACCTGTTAGCTCTGAGAAATCAGCCATGCTTGACCTTCTTGTCTCTAAAGGTGCCATACAGAACTCTCTCACAAATCACAATGATTAAAATGTGCAGTAAAGCAGTTGTTCTTCTGTGTTTTCATTTCTAGAGTGCAGAAACTGGTTTTCTTGGTTTGCAAGTGACCATAGTTCGTTCACACTTTCCTGCAGCCATCTTGGGTCCAAAAGAGACAATCACAAGAAGACTTAATCACTTTGACTTAAAGGCATAATTATTATCTCAATGTATTTGAGAAAAAATAGAATTCACTTCAGTATTTAAATGATTTCGCTAATTTTATTTCCTAAAAACTCCCAACTACAGTTATACTGGAAAATGCAGATTCACTCTTCCAAGAACCTTCCATTCATGCCAAAACATTTTAAAAGAGAACCCTGTACCTCTAGGAGAAAAACAGATGTTTATTACAACCACTGAGAACCTACACTGACCAAAGCTTTACTATTAGAATTGATCAAGCCACTTATCTGCCCTATATCCATCTCTGATTTACCAAAATGGCAGGACAGCCTGCTAGATGGCCTGAGATGCCTTTTTACAGGCATAATTCAGGCCATAAAGCCTTCCAAACAATTGCCCGATTTAAGCTCCTCCAAAACTTTGAAGTGAACTGAACAAGCACATACCTATGACAAAATGCAGGCAATAGCTAAGATTGCATTACCCACACAATATGAAGGAAGCAATTGGGGGCGGGGGGAACAAACCTCCATCCTCTTTCCCTCCATGCAGGTTTCTTGTAAAGGAAAGATGGCCGATAGCACAGCAAGGAAGAAACTACTTTGTAAACGCCCAGCAGAGATTGGTGGCAAGCTATAAAACCACTATTTTATTGTTAACAGAAAAATTCAGTAGGGCAGGGAGCAAAAATAGCTGGACACAGTCATACAAGTAAATTATCAAACAATATGAAACACTTTATTTGAACTTTACAACATATAAATATATGAGACAAATCTGTGCTTTTGGGTTGCTGTCTCCCCCCCACCCAGGCCCAGGGTCCACCTGACATTGCACCAACCCCTTGGAACGCTGCTAAAGAAGGGTCTCTGGAGTCTCCACAATAAATGTCAGGCCAGTCTTGGAGTATGTACACATCCTGCAGGAATCTCCATGATCCCCATCTGTCATCTGCTCAGGTCCCGGTTTGAATCTCGGCAACTAAGCCGCCTTTCCTCTGCAGATAAGCCAGCAAAGAACGGGTGGAGCAGAGCTTCGCCAAACGTGATCCGCTGGGCAGGATCAAACGCTAACATTTGCCTCATCAGACTGAACAGCTGCATGTGCTCAGCAGAATCGTGCAGCATGTATGTCTAGAAAAAGGAATAAGCAGGGGAGGAATTAGACCTGATATGGAGAGAACCAGAGCATAGGGTCATGAAGAGTCCGACACAACTAAACGAACAAATGGAGAGAACCGGTTTAGTATTGCCCTGGAGTATTAAAGGAAACCAAGTTATGTGATTACAATAGTGCCAAGCTCTATTATTTTGGTGTAAAGTCTAAATAGCAGGGATTTAGTAAGTCGCTCTCCCAGGACTTTTACTGTAAAACTAGTAGCGGCAGAGTAGCAGGCAACACAGAAGTGTCCCAAGTAGTCCTAAGACTACCCAGTGTAGTCCTGTACCAGCAGGGCTGCACCTGCATCATGGCTGGCTGAAGCACACAATGCCAGAGGAGCTCAGCTTCCATTGTTAATGCAGTTCCAAGGGCTTCTGGCTATGGAGACATACCTTGGCTCTCCATTTTGGCTAAGAGAAACAGGTGCGCAAAGAAGCACCTGCCAATTGATCAATACACACAATTTAGGAAAGTCAAAGCATTTGGAGTTTCTCAAAAAAGGGACAAACAGTATATCATCAGTCACCACTAGTAGCTCCTTTTAGGGATGGGTTGACTAATTTCTCCACACAAGGACACATTCACAAAATCTTCCCAGCATTATGAAGCCAACAGGGTGCTGTGGTAGACTTGTGAAGAGCTATCCTGCAACCCCCCAGAAGACAAAACTCTTCTTTAGGGTGGGACAACTGCTTACGGACAGTACGGGCTGGCATGTTTTTTGCTTCACTTATCAATACAAGCAGAATTACACAGGTTATAACTGCATGGTAAGGCTTAAGAGTTTTGGGGGAAAGTAAACAAAGCTCTTTCCAAAAAATTTGAGACCAGGCGCTCAGTTGACAGAGTCCTCTTGCAGCAACAAAAGTGGAGTGTCCTCATGAAAAGCTCCTACCTGGTATGTGGAAAGGTGTGGTGCAGAAAAAATGGGATGGGGAGAGTGGAACATAATTATTCCAACTCTGCATCCCCACGAGCAGAAAAGATGGAAGCAGATAAAATAAAGTCCAGGATATTCAGAAGATGGTGTTTCTAATGGCCTTGGCTTCCTGTTTCAAAGGCCTTGCTAAGAAGCAAGCAATGCAGATGAACACAGATGAGAGTAATTTAGCTTTCAGGTGCTCAGTTACAAACAAGTATTTGCATAAAGAACTGCTTAATGCATTCTGACCAGAGCAGATCAAGTGGTTCTTACCTGCAATGGTTTGCAGTTTTCCTGGACGTACCTCCCATCAGAGGTGTTCTCATCCCATACCAGACTTCCCTTGTGAAAATACTTTTGTTTCCTGGGTGAGGAGAAAGAGCTCAAATTGAACACATGTACTGGGCTGAGTTAGGCAAAAGAAACGGCATCTTCCCCCCAAGCAGTTGAATAAATCCATAGACTGCCTCTAAAAATGCACAGAGCACTTGAGTTGCACATCTAAAGATGTCATCTACAGGCCTTGCTGCCTCGTATAATTTTTTTGAGAGCATAAATCACAGAAGAGTCAATATTAAATTGCCAACAAATCTCACTGACCTGGTTTATTTGCCTAAAGTGCCGCCCTCTAATTTGGGGACCACCTATTTACCAGTCAAAACCAAGCATTCCTACCGTGTTTTGCGGATCATATGCTGTGGGATTGGGCCAAGGATCTTCTCCATCATCACAAGATGCTCTCTATTTTCATGAGTCTGTAGAGAGAAAAATATATGCTGAACTTGGCAGGGCAGATATGGGGCTTCAAGCAGGAATCTTTTCAATCCCTACCTGGAGGTGCTGGGGATGGAACCTGGGACTTTTCACATGCAAATCATGAGCTACAGCCCTTCCGTAGGCATCTGGCTGGCTGGCGTGGGAGACAGGATACTGGACTAGGCATGCCTTTCGTCTGGTTGAGCAGGGCTCATCTTATATACCTCTTGGGAAATGGTCACTCCATAAGGAGTGAAATGTATGACAGCATTTCCAGGAAACTGGGAGAGGTGACCGGGCCTACTGGTCTCTCCAACAACCCCAGCATTGGGGTTTTGAAGTAAGTAGCATAAAGGTAAAGGTAAAGGGACCCCTGACCATTAGGTCCAGTCGTGACCGACTCTGGGGTTGCGGCGCTCATCTTGCTTTATTGGCCGAGGGAGCCGGCATTTGTCCGCAGACAGCTTCCGGGTCATGTGGCCAGCATGACTAAGCCGGTTCTGGTGAACCAGAGCAGCGCACGGAAACGCCGTTTACCTTCCCGCAGGAGCGGTACCTATTTATCTACTTGCACTTTGACGTGCTTTCGAACTGCTAGGTTGGCAGGAGCAGGGACCGAACAACGGGAGCTCACCCCGTCGCAAGGATTCGAACCGCTGACCCTCTGATCAGCAAGTCCTAGGCTCTGTGGTTTAACCCACAGCGCCACCTGTGTCCCTAAGTAAGTAGCATGCTAATGCCTAAAATGCCTATTTGTGAGAGTGATTTCTTCAGCACTTTACAAGGAAAAGAACCAGCAAACACCCCTTAAACAGGAGGGGAAAACATGCTGGTTAATGTCATCAAGAGCACTAGATCTCTAGGTTGCAGAGCAGGAGCCGAACTGCAGAAAAACCTGACAGGCAGAGCAAGGAAGTGTAGCCATTCAAGTAAAGCCTCTTGGCTGTTATAAAAAACACCATAGGGCCTGCATCCTGGTGGCGTCCTCCCTTTCAGCAAATACTGGACACTGTGGTGCCATCTCTATCCCTTGGTGTAGCCAGGCCAGCTTTTGGGGAAGATTCAATAATTTTATTCTGCTCTCCGCAAAGCTCTTTCCACTGAGCAAAAACCAATAAACTATATTGTACTGTACAGTATATTGTACTGAGAAGTACGCAGCAGGTTATTCAGCAGAAAGCAAACCACTATGCTGAATTGGTCCAAAAAGGAGTACAGCAATTCCTGTACCTGAAAGAGTGTGAATCCACGGTAGTACTCGAAGAGGATGCAGCCGATGCTCCAGACGTCACACGGCTGTGACCAACCCAGCTCTGCAAAGGAGAATACAGAATGAAGACTGCCGTTCTACTCTGTACCCAAATGCCACCATTTTGTTCTTCAGTTATGTCGGGCTTTTGTGTTCAGCAGCCAAGGAAAACCTTTCAGTGGTTTGCCTTTAAAAAGGGGCTGAGGGAATCTACCAAAGGACAAAACCACCAGGAGAAACTGCAACTGGGATGTCTGCTGAGCTCAGTGAAAGTAGATGGTAGTACATTCCTCTTATGCAATCTCCCCCTTCCTGCCCATTAGCGGAAAAAGGCTGGACGAGTAATGATGCCATCCTTCAGCTCCATAAAAGAAAGGAGCTGCTGCTCTGTCTTACACAAGGTGGGTCACAACAGAGTTTGGAAAGAACTGCAAACTGACAGTGGGTGGGAATTCACATGCTGATGTGCATGTGCAGCGGAAGAGGGCAATGTGGGTCAGCCTGCATGTTCAGGAGGTGGCAGGCGGTCTCTGCGCAAGGCTGCAGGGCACAGCCATACTCCTGCATTGTATGCAGACTGTGTAGATATGCTCTGGCTACTATGCCCTCTGCACATCTTGGGGACTGTGCCCCCTACTGTTCAGTAACAGCAAGTGTGACTAAAGGGTGAATGCAATTGTAGGGGGGGGGAAGAAACACCCCCCCAAAAAATATATTCTTTGGCCACTTTGTGAGAATGTCAGTGGGTTTAAAAAGGACTGAGGAGGACTACGTTCCCTCCACCCATCAAATGTCATCCTGGTTAAATCAAAATGATCTTAAAGTTACCATTTTTGTTGTTAAGTGCCCTCCCATTTCTGTAGTTGATAAAGGACTGCTTTTGTGCAAAATCATTTAGGGGTGAAAGTGATGCAAGCCCTTACCAAGAGGCCACGGGTTAATTTATAGTGATACTGAAGTGGGGATTAGCAACATCTAAATTAGCACTTGCCTCTTAACCCCTTCAAGTTTACTCCCCACTCATCAAGATTATCTAAATGTGATGAAGTTATCACTTGCCCTCTTGAATGGGTCACATGGAAAGACCCTCATTTGGGGGAATAAATAGAGACTGAGTTCCTTAATCAGAGGCAGCAGACTAGAATCTCCAGTTCATCTGCAGGCCACGAAGAGTGTGCAAACTGCTGTAGTGAAGGTACAGATACCCCTCTTACAGGGCTAGCTCACCCAAGCAAGCTAAAACGCAACTATTTGCTCTGAAATATGTTGCCCCCTTTTGAACCTGGATGCCCAATTGCTTCCCTCCTTTTCATTTCAGGCATACTCCTCCCCACAAGCCCCTCTGACATGTAGGTTCCTCCTCTTGCTCATGCAAAGCAACCCATTTTGCAAACTGAGCACTCACCCACCGTTTTTTGAACTACTACACTCGACTCCCAAGTGCCATAGTAGTTAATGCCAACTCACCCAAGATCACTTCTGGTGGGCGATAATGCCGAGTGGCCACAATAGTGGTGTGATGCTCATGGTCAAACGTGGCACTCCCAAAGTCCGCTACACGGATGCACGTGTTTCTGACAGACTTTTCCTCACAGCTCTGTAATGCAGAAGACACACCCATGGTTACTGAGCTGCCTTCGAAAAGGTGGAGAGTTCCAGACAGAAGGCCCTGCAGCCTTCAGTGGGCCTTTCCTTTCAAAAACGAAGGAACTGTAAGTCTACAGACTTGGTGGTGCACATTCAAAAAAGCCAACGCACCACGTGCCAAGGAGCCCAGATTTCAGAAGTTGGAGGGTGTAACCCATCCCATTCTCCAATTTCTGGGTGATCTGAGATGCTGAATGTGATCCTTGCCATCAGTCCCTCAGCCCACTTCCCAATACCCCTCCCCTATCTTTCATTCAAAAAGGACAGGCTATTCTGCAACTTCTATGCTCTTAGGTGTAACCCACCTTTTTCTCGTTGTACAAGGTATCAAATTCTGAGTTTACAAACAGTATGTTTTCAGGTTTGAGGTCAGTGTGAGTTAGCTGGTTGTCATGAAGAACTACAGAAAAATGGGAGAGAAAAAAGAGGTTTTAAGAGGCCTTACACTTTTGCTCTCAAGCAAAGCCTATCTCAACAGATGTTAAATAGGACTAAATAGAAGTATAGAATCAAGATTCTGCAGACCCGAATGTTCCAGTGATTTATATGGGTATATAAATGATTTGAATAAATGCTCATAAATGGTTGTGGGAAGGCAATATAAACTTTGCCTTCAAGTTTATATTGCCTTTCCAACTTCAAGATATTGAAACAGCATTAAGGTGGAAGCGAAGAAACTTTCGAACAGGCTCCCCCCCCTTTCCTCTTTTCCCAAGCAAGCAGAGCACATGCCATACTTACACTTCAAGGCATGGCACAGCTGGTAGGCCATGTGTCGGATGTGGGAGAGAGGGTATGGCTGGAAGTTATTCTCCTTCAAGAATTCAAATGTGTTCTTGCCCAGGAGTTCAAAAGCAATGCACATGTGACCATGGAAGTTGAACCAATCCGACATCAGGACACACAGGCTGGGCCAGTGGAGAGAAAAAACACACAGTAGCTGTAATTGTGGCTCTTGAGGTCACACTGCCCATTCCCTTCCCTCGCTGAGGCTAGACTTGGGGGCCACATAGATGATTGCCTGTCTCATCCTGTTCTAGAATCATTTGGAGTTGCCTTTAAAATTCCATCCTCAGGCCACCCCTCACCCAGCAGGGCCCAACACACAACAGCACAGCCAGCGGCCCCATCAGTGTGAGTGGCAGGCCTGGGGGAAATGGGGGTGCAGGGAACACAGTTATCGGGGGATTCTTCCTTCTCTTAAAGGAGGATAAAGATGTACATAACAGATGTATAACAGAGAATGTTAATGTTTGCACCTGCTTGAAAATCCATGAGTCTGAGAGTGGAAGCCCTGTGGAAAGCATCTGGGTAAGGATAGAGAGAGAAACAAAAATGACATTGTTGTGGCAGTAAACTACAGACCTCTCAGCTGAGCAGAAGATATGGGTGGTGGTTTCTTTAAACACATTACAAAATGGCCACACAAGTGAACAATAGCAATAATGGGGGATTCCAACTATTCTGGCACCCCTTGGAAGTCTAACTCTGCTAAGAATGGAATGTCCAATATATCCTTGCCATGCCCTGCCAACAGTAGCATCTTTCAGAAGGCAAAGAAAGGAACACGGGTATTATAATTCTGGACTTTATCGTAACCCACAAGGGAGAACTGGTTGATGGAGTGAAAGCAGCAGGAACCTTGAGGAGAAGATGACCATAGCATCTTGGAATTTGTGATGGCAAAGGATGTAAAAATTGAGCGTAGCGGATTTCAAAAATCAAGGAAAGAAATTGGGTGGGAATTCTAAAATCCATGGCTAGAAATTCTAAAGGAGGGAGGAGCTCCAAGAAGCATGGGGCGTTTAAAAAACTGAAATACTGACGGTACAACAGCAAACGATTCCAATGAGAAAGAAAAATGGGAGACATCTAAAGAAGCCAGTGTGGCTGCACAAGGAGCTTTCTCATTATCTGAGATTTTAAAAGGATACGCTTCACTTGAGAATTGGAAATATAAGCAATGACGAAAGTGATACAGTAGCATGTAGTAGCATGGTGTCAGAAAGGCTAAAGCCCAGCATTGCCTGAGATCTACAATGGATGCTAATAACATTTTTAAAAGGGCTTTTTGGCTACATTCAGAGCAAGAAGAAAAAGAAAATTTGCTGCTTGAGAGCAGACAGTGAGATGTTAATTGGTGACAGAGTTAAGGTAGAACTACTCAGCTTCTATTCCGCCTCAGTCTTCTCCTGCCATGGGAATGTTAGAACAAATGATACAAGGAGGCACAAGCAGCTCAGGATAAGTAAGGAGATAAGAGAACATTTAGCTACTTCAAATGAATTCAAGTCTCCAGGGTCACATCCTGAAGGTGCTTGCCGATAATTCTTTTGAGAATTCTTAAAGAACAGGCCAGTTTCTGAAGACTGGAAATGGGCAAATGTTGTTGCCATCTTCAAAAGAGGTGGCCAGCCTAATGCTGAAACTAGGCAAAATTCCAAAAGCTGGTCTGTGAGTGTCTAAAAAAATATGCACTGATTGCGACAAGCCAGCATGGGATCCATTCTGTTCAAAAAAATTTAAATATGACTTGAAGATGTAGAGGGAATGATGATTAAATTTGCAATGGCATGAAGCTGGTAGGGTCAGCTATCATCACCAGCAAACAGGCTTGAGATTCAAAAATATCTTGCCAGGCTGGAACACTGGGCTGAAACCAGTAAGATGAAATCTGAGGTCAGTCCTCAAGTTTCACTTAACACGTGTTCAGATGAATGCCTGCACGTGGCTACAGTTCCAATATATTCTGCACTGGTCAGACTACACACCTGGAATACTGTCTCCAGTTCCAGGCATATTTTAATGAGAAATTAGAGCCTTTCTAGAGGAGGGCAGTCAGGATGTTGAGGGGGTCTTGAATCCAAGCCCTATGAGAGTGTGGGGGGAAGCTGTGGCCCCCTGGCTAACATTGAAGTACAACCCTTACCATCCCGGACCACTGGCCATGCAGGGGGCGGGGCGCTAATGGGACTGAACAACATGGGGAGGACTGAAGGCTTCCCCAGCCCTGTCCTACGAAGAATGGTGGAAGAAGCTGGGGACGTTTAAGGGGAGACAGGATGGCTATTTTCAAATATATAAAGGGCTGCCATGCAGAAGATAGAGCAAGCAAGGGGACGAAACTAGAACTAGTGGGTGGAAACTGCAGGGAAGGAGGTTTGGCTGAACATGAGAAGAAACCACTTAAGAGAGACAGCTCATAGACAGTGGAACAGGCTGCCCTGAGAGGTGGAGGGCTCTCCTTTGTGGGAGATGCTAATCAGACGCTTGGGTGGGCATGTGTCAGGCATGAGCTAGTTGCATCCTGTACTACAGATCTTGCATTGAGCAGGGGTTGGACTAGACAATGACTATGTACGTTCCTCCAAAACTGAATTTTCACCTGTGACTTCCCGCTCCCCCCCCCCCCCGGATGCATAAGCACCAAGCCCTAACCCAGACAGTTAAATATCTATGTTTCAAAGCAATTAACAGAACTGCACTAACCAGTTCTAGTTGCCAACTATTCCTGAGGGGAGAGGGAAGGTGGTGGTCCTCTGCTTCCCCTGCAGTGGGCAGAGCTGGTTGCTTTCATGTTCTACCACACTGAGCAGACTGACCAGAGTTCACCCCTGGACTCTTCCTTTAGGAAAGGAGTAGCCAACCTCAACCCAATCCCAATGGCAAGACTTACTGTTTATTTTCTTTGTCTTTTTCTTTAATTTTCTTTAGGACGTTAATTTCTAGTCTGGCCGCTTCACGGTATTTGCCAACATTTCGAATAATTTTCAGAGCTACCAGAGACTTGCCTCTACAGAAGGGAAGGCAGGCAGGGGGGAAAAATGGAGCAATGAGACGCAATGAACAACAGCAGAGATCTCTGCAACTGAATTCAAGCCTAACTCTTGGTCACACAACAAAATCCTGAAGGGAGAGGAATCAACTCCAACCCCTTCTCTGTAATTGCTCCCCATGGAGCCAAAGATTAAAGAAAGAAAAAAGAAGTAAAGGATTCATCATTGCATTCTTTAGTAAAGGTCCTGGATGTGACTACAGTTTGAAAGAAGGACCCAGGCTTTAACTTTCTCTCCTGCTCATTACTCATGGGTTGGATCCAGACTAAGTGAGCTGAACTCAGTCCCCACTAAAATCAATGAAACAAGTTAGCCATCAGTCCTACTGATTTCAATGGGCATTCAGTTCAATTAACTCAGTCTGGATCCAATCCAATAGGGTCACATCTGGTACAGCCAAGCCTACAGAGCTTAAGTGAGCCAGGGAACATATTTCATACCAACCTAGGCACACTCTTTTCATGGCAGGGAAGCACTTGCAGATGGAATGAGAATGGATTACTGTCCAGGTCCTCATGCCACTTGCAGCCACTGGCCTGCCACAAGACAGGTCAAGAAAAAAAAAAACTTTTTTGATCAAAACTTTTACACACAGTTTGTTATTGTCTTGCTTGTCTAGGGTTTAACTTGATTATAACATATACTGCTGATCCGCTGTTTTAATGTTGCTCTTTGGTCCTATTTGTTGTTTTAATTAGGATAACCATTAGGCAGGAATTAAAAGCAGTGCAGAAACAATGCACAAGGGGAGTGGGCACCAACCCAGATATTCTCTACCCCCTCCAGGTGGTAATTCAACTAAGTTTTATTCACAGTAGAGCCACTGAAATTTATGAACCTAATTTTGTCATGTTCATTAATTTAAATAGGTTCACTATCCCAAATTCTTATCTGGAAAGGGCTCATTAACTACTATCTACCCCACACCTACTTCTCTCAAGTTCTGGAGCTCAGGACCACAATCCTCTTTTAGCCTCAAACAAAACCAATAAATCCCAATATTCCTTGACATAAGAGCACCAGGTACCAGATAGCTTACCTGGCATGGTCCACACACTCCACAACTTTGCCAAATGTGCCTTCGCCCAGGCTCCCCACAATTTCATCTAGGAGAGAAAACAAAAGCAGATGTGAGCCCTGGAGACTTAATGAGTGTGTGAGGTCCTGCAATTTCACAGCATTCAAGTCTCAAGAAAGGCTCTCACTGCTACACTCTTTAACACACAATTGTCTACTTCCTGTTTCAAGTATTTACTGTTCAGTCCATTTATAAGCAATAAACACTAGAGACCCCTCCCGTACACTGAGAGCGATCTCGTCTAACATGGGGATAGAAAGTAGAGAGGTAAAGTTTTACGAAAGGTGGCTGTACATCGCTCATGGAGCCAATCGCCGATCCTGCACACCAGGTGACCTTCTTTGTCATCTTCCACGCTCCTGCTGCGCTTATTGCTCTGTTGGCTTCTCTGCACACACCGCCCCCCGAAACGCCATCCGACCAATCGCACACAGCGGGCAGTTCCGATTGGCAGATTGAGTTGTCATTCAGAGGCGGAGAGACGACGATGCGTCGGTGGTTGGATTTTCCAGATCCCAGCATTTCATAAGGCACACAGCATATATAACGATAGGGATATTGCAAGGGACACGTCAAGACACAAACCGACTTCAAAACAAAAGTTTAAAAAACAGCTACAGGTATGTAAAGAAACTCTGATTAGCTATGGAAGGCAGGCAGGCAGGCGCAGGAGCCTCGCAGCAGCAGCAGAACCACGCGGTCCTCGTGTGGGGAGCAGCGGCTGGGATGCTCCAGCCCCTGGGCACCCTCCTCCCACAGAGAATTACCATCCCTTCTTAACCACCAGGGAAAGACACAGCAAGCAGCGCAGAGAGGAGGACTCAAGGACAGTAGCTTCTCCACCAGCATCTGGGACGACGGGCAGCCCAAAGGCAGTTGGGTCAGCAGAAGTCTAAGCAGCTCCCTTCCCCACCCCAGACCGCCTCCTCCTCTTCCTCCCATGAAGCCTCTCTCCCTGCCTGCCAGTTTCTGTAAAGCCCCTCTGATTCCAGCATGATCGGATTTGGATGTCGCTGCCTGAAAGAAACCACTACAGATCTGACCCTTCTATGTGCTTGCAAGTCTGACCTGTGCCAGATTGGTTTGCTTTCACTTCTGAGCTGGAATCAAGCCTAGAAGAACTCTAGAAGCAGCGGCTGTGTCCTGATTCAGAATCAAGTATGTCTTGTGCTGCTGACAAGCATTGTGTGAAGCATCAAAATCCAACTAGACCCCCGACCCCCCCAGGAAAACATCTCACTTTCTCAAAGAGAAGGAGGGGATGCAAAATCAACCTGGCATTGCTACTCACTTCTACTGAAGTGGGGAAAGTGGGGGAGAACAGTCAAGTAACCTGAAGGGTTCCACTACCGTGAAGAATTATTCCAATCCCTGATTCCCCCCCCACTCCACCATTAACCTTTCAAAATGCAATGAATTGCAGTCTCCCTAGGCTGAGTTGCAAAAATAGGTTACAGACTCCAGACCTGCACTTCCTTTCATTTCCCATTCCCTTCCACTGTAGAACAAACCACATACAAATCCTAAAAGAGACTGTCTGAAATGGAGAGAAGTTGAGACAAGACCCTAAAAGAAGGTGTACAATATTGAAACAGTTTAAGCCACGCCAACCAAAATCCATACCCTTAGTACTGTACAAACATAACTTTGGGATAAATTCCAAGAGCAGGAATGAGGGGGAAAGAGTGGGGTTAAATGAGATTAACCTCAGCTTTACAACATAAGCAAGCTTAACTGAAAAACAGAGGAACAGAAGAGATTGTAGTGTGTTCCAGACCAACAACAGAACTCATATTACTTCAATGTGCATAAAACTGCACATTGATTAGAGCACTGACAGGTCTGTGACTTAATGAAGCAAAACTGGGTGTGTGCTTCAAGACTCATTCCTCTCGGGTATCGTTCCACTTTTTTCTTTGTGGTTGGGGTGAGTGAATGGGCAAGGTCTGTGAGCTGCTTGGAAATTCTAACAAAAAAATTATATTAACAAAGGAAGATGATATACATATGTGCTGCAATCCAAAAATCCCCCACCCCACCTGAAGTCAGTACAATCTGCCATCCAACAAGTCAGATGCAGCCCACCAGCCATATATGGAGACCTGCCTGGTACTCTTCATGTCCCCTCTCTTGGGGCTGCATTCAGCCTCTCTTGGGCTGCCATATACAACTTGTGGGCTGCAGCGACACAAGTTGTGCAGACTCGCTACCGTGTGAGGAAGGCACCATCTTATACCAGAACTGTTCACCCATGAAGGGTCTTAGAGAGGAAGGTCTGTGAGCTTAAAAGTCCTGATAAATTAGTCTGACACAGCTTGACCTGGCCCTAGGAAGGAGAGGGTGCTGGCAGAAATGCCCTGCTGCTTGCAAAGGCAAGACTGCTCTGTGCCCCTGAACGCAACCGCTGAGCAACACAGGATGTGAAAGTCAAGAGCAGAGGGTCATGTGTGCAAAACGAAGGGTGTGGCACAGCCATTCTGAGCCATGTGCACAAACGTCCCCCCTCACCCCCCATTGTCACTGATGCCATATTTGGCTTCTCTCCCTCCCAATACATCCTGAGAAACACACACGAGTCTCAGACGCTAAAATTATTCACAGCTGCATCGTCAAGACTAAGAACAGCTAATATAACCAGTTATCACACAAGCAGAAGAAAAACTTAACTCTGCATTAAGGAGAAAGACAGGGGATTAGAAGTACTCACCCAGTATGATTCAAAGCTGGAAAAAAGCTACAAGTTAGTTAGGCCCTGACCAATCCTGATCTCATTTTGGATGATACTCACCGAGGAGGTACTGCTACAAGACCTGGTCCTGCGTTTCCGGCAGCGATGCTGGTGCTTCCTTGTCCGGTGGCGCTCTCTGTCTCGAGATCTCCGGTGGTGCCGTGAATGGCGTGCAGCGTAATAGTCTTCTCCAAAAGATGAGCTCCGCTCTTCAAACCTGTAGACTTCACTGTCATCTCTGTCTCTGTATCTTCTCTGGTAGGGCATTCTCTCATGGCTGTGTGACAAATAAAAACCTGTGATTAGGAAATGGGAAAGGTGCCCTGTGGGTGGGGTTGGGTGGGGACAGGAATCTGTGCAGCAACCCCACTGCAGTGCTGTGTGTAACCTGTGTGGATGGATTTTCCCCCTAAATTGATTTTTGAATACTGAACTTATTGTTATTCATGTTTTATGCTGTTTTTTGTTGCATCAATTAAGTGTTTTAAATTTGTTGTTAGCCACCCTGAGCCTGGTTTTTTGAACCGGGAAGGGCGGGGTATAAATAAAATTTTATTATTATTATTATTATTATTATTAACCTACACTAGACACTGCTTCCTGTCATTTCACTGCAGGGCACAAAGAGAGTCTTGTGGGAGCTGCAGGGGTAGCTACACAGGACTAGAAGGGATCTGGACACCTACAATTCCAATTTAGAAGGACCATTTAGTACCAAAGCAAGCATTCACCATGTGGGTATGACTGCTTGTTCCAAGATAACCTCTTGCTCACCTTCTAGACCGTGACCTCCTTGACAGATCCCGGCGAACTGGGTATCGTGTTCTTCCATCATGTTGCTCCCTGCTGCAAGACCGCCTCCTCTTCCACCTGTGGCTCATGTAGGGCTCCTGCTCTGGGGAGCGGTAGCGCTTACAGTGATGCATCTAGATATACAAGGAAGGCCATGAACACCAGAACAACCTCTCCAGCAAAACAAGCTCATCCCGGCAATCTTCAGCAATCTTGGCCCACAACATTTCACCACCTTTTACAAGCCTCCCGAATCTTGCTGTATCTTAAACATCATGTTTTAAAAATACCTATAAGAGAACCAGGCCGGTGTGTTATGAAACACAGGAACAGTCATTTCAGTGGCACTAAAAGGGCCTTTGTGACATAATCAACAGCTTCACCAAGAGCTATCTAGTTAAAGGAATACTACCTATTTACCCCCAACCCATTTATAAAAGTCATAAAGTATACATGGGAAAGGTCAGTAAGAGAGGCCTACTTTCAATCTGATTGCCGTAAGATGAGCAGTGCAAAGGGGCTGCCACTTTGGAATACATTTCTCACTAGCAACCCTATTTTAGACGTTATGCTTATGCAAAGAGCTTTTAGGACTGCAGGTTAGCTCAGTTTCGTTACTGCCTCTACCAGCTTCTGAGAGCATTTCTTACGAACCCTGCAATTACAGATTGATACTGCCAAGCCTCATGAAATAAAATAAACTGGATTTAAAGTATTTTCTCAGTATTATTTACAGCATATTGACAGACTGAACAAATGTATACCCCACCTTTCCCAACAGTTCAAGAGGTACAAAATGATTGTTCATTTACAGCCCTGCAGTCCATGCACATTTCTCAGCATGGGATGTTACACCATAATGGTATACGTTGCTAGAGAAGTGAAGGCCTGGGGAAAAAACAGAAAAAATGGGGGGGGGGGGAAGAATCTGGGTTTTTTCCATTTTCCCCCAAAGCCGTTTTCCTCCAGAAAAATTGGAAAAAAAAGTTTGATATAGTTTGACTATCCCCCCCCAATTTTTCTGTTTTTTTCTAGGCCTTCTCATCTCTATGTTTGACATCTGTACATTATTGAGTTTCAAATTCTTCCTAACCTGCAATTTTGTGTTTTGCTAAACAAGATGAAATGCAAGTGTAAATTGTAGATAGATTCTACTTATTAAAGGGTGTGAAATAAGTTGTCTCTTTTAAACACAGCACTAGTTTCACTTTCCACACTATCTAGCATTATGTCATCCCTACGAAGTTACCAGAAAATAAACGCTTGAGCAAATATTAAATAGATGCCTGAATTGGAACACATGGCAAAAAAAGTTCATTTTCCACTCAGCGAGGATATGCTGGTCACAAAAGGGCGGTTCTTTAGTTATCAATATAACTTAGAAATCTAATGTCTGCCCAAGTACATACAACTGGAGTTCCTATGTATGTGCATTAGCAGCCCAAGAGAACAGAATGTTTGCTATAGAATTTAGTAAAATTTTGAATGTTTCCTTGGGCAACTTCACTTAATGCTTTGAGCCTCCCCATCAACTTGTGTCCTTTCCCTCTACTGGCTATTTTTTTTTTAATAAAGGTGAACCTTTAATAATGAGTGGAAAATCAATCTGCTTTAATTTAAATGATTGCCATGGCTATTTTATAGATGTTTCTACATTCAAAAAATAAAATGTTTCTCAGTAAGATTATTTATAAAAAAATTATATACTGCTAATTTACAAAACATATCAAAGCAATTTACAACATCAAACGATAAAAGCCATACAATAAAAGCACAAAAAATAAAAACAAGTTAAAAGCAAAAAAGGTTAAAAGCAAGTATCAATAAACCATTGTGGGAGATGTACTCTTAATTGCCTGCATAGGCCTGGCGGAATAAAAAAGTTTTCAGCAGACATTTAAAAGTTGGCATAGAAGACACCCACTAAATCTCTATTGGTAGGGTGTTCCACAAGATAGGGCCGGTGACGCTAAAAGCTTGGTTTCTCACTGTTGTCAAACAAGCTTTGCCAACTTGGGGAAAGACCAAGGAAAGATGATCCTGCAAATTGAGCTGGGCTATAATCAGACCTGAGGTACCCTGGACCTAAGCTGTTCAGGGCTTTGTAAATTAATACAAAAACCTTGAACCTGGCTTAGTAGTAAATTGTCAGCTAGTGCAGCTGTTTAAACAATTGTGTCTCATGTTCTCGGCTAGAGGTTCTCCATCAGCAGTCAGGCCACAGCATTCTGCTGAATCTAGCTCAAAATTAAGAAAATGGATGCAAGGGGTGTTTAAGAAAGCTTGCTGCGCTTTTAGGCGATCTAGAATATTTCCTTTGTGATCTTTTACTTTTACTGCTATCACCTATGATTTAAACTTTTTATTAAATAAGGGCTGGAAAAAACACCTTCCTATTTCCCTTTCTTGCTGATCTTGCTTCTCAAAAGTGAAATGGCTCTGGCAGTTACGGTATAGCAATGCTTCTTTTCTTGCTTTGCCTTTCATTTCTCCTCATAATAATATTTTTTGCTGGCTTGCCCCCCTTCTTTGGATTCTGCTGCATTTTTCCCCCTAGGAATGCAGGTTGAGCATGAGGATGGGGAGAGCACACTGAAAATTATGACAAAAAGGAGCATTTTTGCAGGAGGGGTTCCTTCCTGTGAACCTGCCCATTCTGAAGCTTGATTGTGCTTATCTGTTGGCATGTTTAGTATGAAGGGAGGAGTGTAAGTAGAATAAATATTCTTCTATCTTGAAATATACAAAAAAACCATTCTGGTCTAGTTCTTGGTGTCTTTCTAGCCTTTCCTTTCTTCACTAGCAGCCTCAAGCATTCCTGTTTCACATGTTTTCATGTGCAGGAATAAACTTTTATTTGGGTAAGATGGGTTCAAAATTGAAGCATTTGGGGTGGGAGGGGTATTCACAAATTGAAACTTATCTCCCACATGCATTTCTAAAGTGACTAGCAATATTTGCAATGGCAATAACACTGTTCTCTACATAGTTCAGAGGTGATCATTTTCCATTCCATTTACAGAAGTGCTATGTGAAACCCAAGTATATGTATCCCTTCATACCAAAGTATGCATGTGCTTGAATTTCACAGAACACCTCAGTGGATGGAGTGCCCCAATAACAGACAGTTCTGTGAGCCAACTCTTTTTTATCTTTTAAAGGAAAACGGCCTTGCCAGGTAAGATTGACATATCAACATTCTATCAGCTGCAGCAGCCCCCAAAAAGTTCATCAGGAGGGCATGAGGATGAGGATGGCCATTCACTGCTCGTCTCCTGCATCTAGTCATCAGGTATGCTGCATCTAAACACACAGGTTGATTTTTAGCCAGGACAAGCAACAGTCAACCTCTCTCCCATGAACTTGTCTTTTAAATGTCACCAGAGCTGGTGCCAATGGTTCACAATAAAAAAACAACAGCACTACATCCACACACACAAAAATACTTCCATTCTTTCCCCAAACTCTACCATCAACTTCATTAGATACTTGCAATTTCTAGCACTTAGAAATGAATTCTCCCTATTTATCTATATGTACTTGATCAATTTTTTTAAAAAAATTATAAACTATTTTCCTGGTTGCCGTTGACTAAAAGGTTACTGACTGTAGTTCACATCAATATACTGGCCTTGAAGAACTGATCCCCCTCCCTCTACTCCCTTTCTCTTGCACGGCCAGTCTTTCTAGTTTTACGTCTGATGGGAATGGCCTGCCTCTTTCTCACCCTCTCTCTTAATTGATGTGAGTCACCATAGAAGGCAATAGTTGTCTGAGGTGGGATAAAAATCTAGCAAAAGTACAGTGGTACCTCTGAATGTGAATGGGATCCATTCTGGAGCCCCGTTCGCATCCTGAAGCGAACACAACCCGCGTCTGCGCGTGCTGCGATATGCTGCTTCTGCGCATGACGTCATTTTGAGCATCTGCGCATGTGGCGAAACCCGGAAGTAACGCGTTCCGTTACTTCTGAGTTGCCACTGAGTGCAACCCGAAAACGCTCAACCTGAAGCTATTTCAGCCCGAGATATGACTGTAGTAGAATTTAAAAACACCCCTAAAATTGCACTTATCAAAGGGCAATGGATATGCCCTACCACCAATGACCCCGATGACCACAACTCCCAGACTATTTAATCACCAACTTTTTATAGGACTATATTTAAAGGGTTGTATTTTTATTTTAAAAAATCCCACTCCTTGTTTTTGAGCAGTTGTATTGAAACTTAAGAATTTTTTGTGCTAAGCTGGTGCTCAAATTAAGGGCTGGGGGAGGGCTCCAGTGACAGCCAGACCATGGAAAAACCCTCTTCTCCCTTTGCCGCTCTCACAATTTTGATTACTGGGTTATTACTAAAAGCACATCAGATTTAATACACCCCATCCCACAGTGACAAGTAGATCAAGTTTCTGAGAGGCAGGTAGGAGCAGGGTAAGGCACCTGGCTGTCCTCCAGATATTCCTGGTCTACAACGCCCATCAGTCATCCTCCTCCTCCTCCTCCACTGACCATGCTAGCTAAGGAATGAAGGGAGATGGGAATAAACCCAGGAGGAAGGAGAGGAAGGCTGTAACAGGCAGTGATAGAGCATCTGCTTTGCATGCACAAGGCCCCAAGTTCAAACCCCTGGTGGGGCTGGGGGAGTTCCTTGCCTGAAACCCTGGAGAGCTGCTGATACCAGTCGGTGCAGACAATACCCATAGCTGTCAACCTTCCCTTTTTTGCGGGAAATCCCCTTATTCCAGTGCCGTTTCCCACTGCTATCCCGGATTGTTAGATATCGCATAGACTGTCCCCGGGACAGGTGAGGCTGCTGATCCCTATTTTCGAGGCTGCTGATCCCTTATTTTCAAATCTGAAAGTTGACAGCTATGACAATACTGAGCCAGATAGATCCAACAGTCTGACACGGAAGAAAGCCGCTTCCTGCACTCTCGTTTAAATCGGCCCCTTCCTCAGATCCTTGAGGACTGGAGCCTTATTTTTAAGGGAAGGGCCCTCGCAAAAGAAGCTGTCCCTGTTCCTACTTGGGAAGGGCCGCAGCTCAGCAGCCGAACATCTGTTTCGCAAGCAGAAGGTCCCGGGTTCGATCCCTGGCAGCATCTCCAGGTAGGGCTGGCCATCTCCCTGCCCCAAACCCTGGTCAGCCGCCAGCCAGCCAGTGCAGGGCCACGGGGCCGGAGTCTTCCTTCCAGGGAACTCGGTGCAAGGCAGCGGCCTGGTCTTCCTGCGTTGCAGCCGCTTCCCGAAGCGGAGCCGCAGAGCCACGCCCAAGTCCCGCGAGACTTCCCCCTGGCACCGCGAGACCGCGCGGCCTAGAGCCAGACAGCCCCGCCCAGGGGTGGTCGGGACGAGGGGAGAATAATAGCGAGGCCCGAGGGGCGTGGCTTACTCGAAGCCCCTCCCCCTCCGCACAGACCGCAAAGGCTCGGCCCGACCCGACAAGGCCCGACGCAGCGGGGCCTGAGGCCTTCCTTTCCCGTCGCTTCTGGGGCTCCTTTCACCACCACCACCCGCCCCTCCGTCCCTCACCGCTGTCCCGCGGCTCCTCCGACTCTCCTGGTCCCGCTCGGTCTCCCCTTAGCAGCGGCGGCGGCTGCAGCGACAGAGCGGAGGCGGCGGCGACGCAAACGGCACCCTGCGCATGCGCACTCTGCCGTCCTATGCGCCGAAGGCAGCCGCCGCCGCGCGGGCTAGAGCGGCCGACGCTTCTTTTTCTTCCTTTCCTTGACGCGACGAGTCTAAGGAGCGCGGGCCGCTCTACCCGCGCGACTTCATGGTGGAGGAGGAATGCGGCAAAGAGGGAGATTGACCGGAATTACGTGGCGGCGGCTATAGGCAGTCCAAGGGGATGCGGGCTAAAGAGGTTACCGCGGAGACTTCCGGTTCGCGATTATGCATTAAAACCAGCATTTAAAAATACCCTAACAGACAATTATGTTTAAAAAGGCAAACAAATTTACATTAAAACCACAGTTCCCCAAGCTGTCTGTGTCGTGTGCCTTTTACCTGGCTGCCCCACCTCCCACCCCATAGCGCCCCTGATCCAGAGCAGGAGGGACCAGTTGGACCAAGACCATCCCTATAGAAGGGGGACACCAAAGCAGCTGGACAACTTATTGCAGGCTTCCTCAAACTCGCCCCTCCAGATGTTTTGAGACTACAATTCCCATCATCCTTGACCACTGGTCCTGCTAGCTAGGGGTCATGGGAGTTGTAGGCCAAAAACAACAAAGGAGGGCCGAATTTGAGGAAGCCTGACTTATTGCTGCCCCAAATTGGACTCTTCATGTGCAACGGAACATCAACTACAGTGGCATCCATAGAGCTTGCTTGTGCAACATTGGAACAACATTTTGCCATAAGACTGCAATTATTGTTGTTGCTTCATTTATACCCCAGCCACCCTTGGCAGCTTACAACATATCTGTACTCTGAGGGAGGTGGGTGGGGACGGAAATATTTGTTAGAGACGGATTATGGTTTCATGTTCTTTTGAAAAAAAAATATTTCAAGTTACAAACAACAACAACAAATAATCCAATGTCATTCGTCTCCAGGTGTTAAATGTATGGCTTGTACATACATTGGGTTAACGGACCTCTGACCATCCCAATCGCCCTCCAGTGTCCAAATTCCAGTGCACAAGAGTATGTTTTTAATTAATTTAATTTATTTAATTTGTATACCACCCTTCAACATAAGATCTCAGAGGCAATTCACAGAATAAAATACAAAACAAAAACACAAGTAAATAATCAAAACAAAACAGTGAAACAATAACCCACACCCCTTCCCACAGGCACATATTAAAAGGCTGTAGAATATTAATCAGTCAAAGGCCTGATCAGTCAAAGGCTGAAGAGGAACACTTTTGCCTGGCGCCTTAAGATATATAATGAAGGTGCCAGATGAACCTCCATGGGGAGAGCATTCCACAAACAGGGAGCCACTGCAGAAAAGGCCTATCCTTGTGTTGTCACCCCCACCCCCCAACCTCACATGGAGGTGGCACATGAAGACGGGCTTCACCTGATACCTGCAAAGTCGGGGTCAGTTTATATGGCCAGAGGTGGTCCTTGAGGTATTGTGCTCCTGAGCCATTTAAGGCTTTATAGATCAGATCCATACTTTGAATTGGGCCCGGAAGCTAATTGACAGCCAGTACAGTCAGGCCAGGATCGGTGTAACATGCTCAAACCATATTATCCCAGTGAGCAACCTTGCCACTGAATTCTGCACCAGCTGAAGCTTCAGAACTGTCTTCAGAGGCAGCCCTATGTATAATGTGTTGTAGTAATCTAGCCTATTGGTTACCAGAGCGTAGACAACAGTAGTTAGGCTATCCCTGTCCAGATAGGGGCATAGCTGGGCCGCCAGCCAAAGCTGACTGAAGGCACTCTGTGCCACTGGGGCCACCTGAGCCTTGAGTGACAGCAGAGGATCCAGGAGTACCCCCAAGCTACAAACCTGCTCCTTCAGAGGAAGTGTAACCCCATCAAGCAGGCAACCTCCCACCCACCTGGTCTAGGGAACCACCCACTAACAGTGCCTTAGTCTTATCTGGGTTGAGCTTCAGTTTGTTGGCTCTCACCCAGTCCATTACCAAGGCAAGACACTGGTCCAGCACTTCCACTGCCTCACCTGCAGATGTAAAGGAGAGAAATAGAGCTGAGTGTCATCAGCATACTGCTGACAACATACTCCAAACCTCCGGCTAACCCCACCCAGCAGTTTCACGTAGATGTTATGTTGTTGTTGTTGTTTAGTCGTTTAGTTGTGTCCGACTCTTCGTGACCCCATGGACCAGAGCACGCCAGACACTCCTTTTGTCTATGGAGTTTTCTTGGCAGGGATACTGGAGTGGCTTGCCGGTTCCTACTCCAGGTGGATCACGTTTGGTCAAAACTCTCCACTATGACCTGTGCATTTTGCATGGCATAGCTCATAGCTTCTCTGAGTTATTCAAGCCCCTTCGCCACGACAAGGCATAGATGTTATGTAGCAGGGAATAAAATTGAGCCCTGAGGAACTCCACACTGAATGCTCCATGGAGATGAAAAGCACTCCCCGAGCATCGCCTTCTGGGAGCAACCATCCAAGTAGGACCAGAACCACCGCAAAGCAGTTCCACCCACCTCCAACTCAGACAGCTGCTTCAGAAGGATACCATGGTCAATGGTATCGAAAGCCGCTGAGCGGTCAAGAAGAATTAACAGGGACAAGTTTCCCTTGTCTCTCTCGACAGAGGTCATCATACAGGGCAACCAAAGCAGTTTCTGTGCCAAAACCGGGCCTAAACTCCAATTGAAATGGATTTTTTTTTTAAATTCAGTTTCCTCGAAGAGCATCTGGATCATAGCTGTCAACTTTTCCCTTTTCTTGCGAGGAATCCTATTCGGAATAAGAGAATTTTCCTTATAAAAAAGGAAATGTTGACAGCTATGATCTGGATCTGCACAACCAATTATCTTTGTTTTTTACCTACAGAATGTTCAAGGGTGTGTCATTTCTATTGACACACACACACCCTTTGCTGCGTTCTTCTTTTCTCCTCCCTGCTATGGCGGCTCCTCCCTTTTTGAGAGGTGACCCACGTTTCACAATGGCCAATTTATTAGCAGGCCAGAAGTAGGCACTGCCTCGTTGCCACCACAGTTTCCATAGCAGCAGCTGCCCTGCTTTTTGTCTTGGCATGGGATATGTATTTCCCCACAGAAAGCTGGTGCATACAGAAGAGAAAAGAACTCTCTCTCTCAGCACTGGGAATTCAGAGTCACACCAGCATGCTTTGTGAGGAGGTACGGTAAGTCTAGAAAAGTCCCAGAGTTTTGGACGCTTCATTGCTGCAAGCGATTTCTCCCTTTAGAATGCAACTTGGGCTCACTTACTCAGAGCAGCTGACCTCTGGAGCAGCTTACCTGTGAGAATCTCTAGATGGGTCCCAGAAGGGGTTGGCACAAGGATGACCCTGTCTTTGCAAAGGGAGTTGAACGGCCACTATTTCGAGTGGGGTTCAGTCACATACCAATAGATTCAAGTGGCACAGTTCTGGTTCCTTGGGAGATCTTGTGCAACAAACCTGGTTCCCTGACCTTTTGCAGTCAGAAAAGTGACAGGAAAATACACTGGGAAGTGTGGGATAGCACTTCCTTTGATGCAATGTCAGTTTAAAGCACCCCTCCAGGAATTGTAGTTTAACCTTCCCGGAGCTACAATGCCCAGCAGCCTTCACAAACTACAGTTCCTAGAATTCTGGGGGAGGAGGGGAGGGATATAAAGGCATGGTATTTAACCGCCCCTCAAACAAATCAGAATGACTGCTCAATAAGCAGGTAATCTGCAAGTGCCTTCACCTTCACAAGCTGATTCTTGCACACGAAAATTCAGCTATTTGCGATATCCCTTGGATCGTACACTGTTTGAATCCCAGCAGAAATTGATTTCAGGATGTCAGTAATGGATAAGCCCATGCACAATCCTCTGGGAGGTTTCAGAAAAACATTATTATTTAAAGTGTTTTGCAATGACTTTGAAACCCACAATTTTAACCATTGTGCATTGTGCAATTCCAAAGAAAAAACAAATACAAACATTTTAAATTGTCTTTAATTTTAATTTAAGTTTTTCATGCAAATTCTAGAAATATGCCTTTGAAAGAGTCACCGAATCTGACATTTTCAGTTCTGCATAGGTAAGTGTATCAGGTAAAGGAGATCATCAAAATTCAGGGATGGATCCAGCAATGTGGATTCTGCAAACGCCCTGATGCTCAGCGTCTCTAAGTGTTGAAAATCTTAGTCATAAGGATTTCCCAAGTTCCAGCATTGTGGAAAAATCTCTATAGGCTGGGAAATACAGGTTCATGAGATCTCTCATTACGATCCTTTTTTATGTGTGGCTATGTTTGGTAACATGTCTTTTAGATCCCATGATCTTCCTGGATCTTCTGCCATTAACTTGGATCCATAGATCCCAATTTTGGATCTGTGTCTAAATCTACACAACTGGAGACAGACAAAAAGACTCGGTTGTGACCATTCAACTCTTCACATGTTGCTCCAGAATTGGAGAGGATTTGCAGGCTTGCCCTCCCAGCACTGTCCTAGCAATAAACATTTCCCACATGGCTTCGCAGAAATTGAGTCCTTGGGATTGCCCAGCAAAGTTGCAGAAAGTTCTAGAAGAAACCACCAGCCCTCTCAACCATTTTCTGCCGCAGAGCTGAAGAGGATCAACATGGACAGGGCTCTTTCTCCAAAGGTTCTCTTTCCATCAAAGGTAAGAGAGCACCTTTTTCGCTGGGGCTTAGCCTGTCAGGTTTATCCGAGGTGCTCCTGGATCTCAGCTAGCAACCTTCCACTCTTTCTTTCTTTTTCCTCTTGATCAGATAGTTGTCAATGGGGCATCAGGACTGCTGGAGCTCAGCAGCTCAAGAGGCCGAGTGGAAGAATATAGCAGGGAACCCCTTCACCCCAAGCATCTTCAGAGAGCCAAGTCTATGAGTCCACCACAAGTGCTCCACACGAAAGGCAGCAGAATGTACGTGTGTCAGGCAAGGTGAAATATACTCGGAGTCCTGCAGTGATTTCATGCTCTTTATTGCAGTGTGTAAAACAGTGATTGAATTGCCCCCCAAACATCAGGCTTTTATATACATTATTTACACAACGAGTCCCGTCTGATTGGCTGATTCTGCTTCCCTCCTGGAGCCTGATTGGTCTTTTCCTGCAGGCCAATCCGTTGTCGCATTCTATGATCCTACCAGCCTAATGGGCTGATTAACTTCTTCCTGGAGCCTGATTGGTCTTCCCCTGCAAGCCAATCAGTTGTTGCATTCTAGGATCCCACTTGCCTATTGTTCTAGGATCCAAGCTTAGTACATAACAGAAGGTTCTGCTTTCAAAATCCTTCTTAGGAAAGGAATCATGAGGTATAAGATGTTATGATGGCCAGCAATTGAAATGGCTTTAAAAGAGGATTAGACACATTCATGGGGGAGAGAGTTATCAGTAGCTTCTGGTTATGATGGCTCTGATCTGCCTCCTCATAACTGGGGAGAGGGCTTGTGAATTCAGATCCTGTATGCAGGCTTCCTGTATGATCCTCTGTCTCCACGGTCAGAGGCAGGAAGCTTCTAAATACAGTTCCCGGAAGCTGCAGGAGGGGAGGTTGCTATTGTGCTCAGGTCCTGCTTTTGTGCTTCCTACAGGCATAAAATTGGAGGAGACCCAAAGAGTCATAATAATAATAAATAATAATAAAATTTATTTATACCCCGCCCTCCCCAGCCAGAGCCGGGCTCAGGGCAGCTAACACCAATAAAATCACAGTAAAAACATAATAGGGGGGAAAGAGAAAAGAAAAAAAACATTTTAAAATACAGGTTAATATGCAATTTAAAATGCAGCCTCATTTTAAAGTAGCTGATAAATCAAGACCATAAGGGGAGGGAAACATAAGGGTCAGACCGAGTCCAAACCAAAGGCCAGGCGGAACAGCTCTGTCTTGCAGGCCCTGCGGAAAGTTGTCAAGTCCAACGCCCTGAAATGAAGGAATAACTCTGGCAGGCCACTTGTTGGACTAGATGGGCCTTTGGGCCTGATCCAGCAGAGCTCTCCTTATGTTCTTCCTTGTTCTTGCCAGAGATATATCAGATGGTACAGAACACAATAGCTCAACTGTCAGAAGAAGGCATTATATCTATCACCTCCCAAACTGGAATACAAGGGAGGATAGTCCCACACAGCCACTATCTAGAAGGAGACAGAGCTGCTCAGAGTTGGACCTGCGAGCATCTTTACCAGAAGAGATGCCAAGGAACATTGAGGCGGGAGAAACCTGCTCCGTGAGGAACCTTGAGCTGGAACTCAACATGATGCACTTTGAGCTGCTTTCCCTGAAGCAGAAGGTAATGTGGGGTGTTGTGCACAGTTTTGGATGCTCTGCCTCAGAAACGAGAGAGATTCAGAAAAGGGCAACCAACGCGGGTAGAGCAACTCCTCTCTGGAGAAAATCTGGGCTTTTCAGTTTCGGGGGAAAGCCTAATGTGTAAGATCATGTGAGGTTTGGAGAAAGAGGCTAGAGAGACATTTTTGGAGACCATCTGTAATGGATGCCTTAGTTGAGTGCTTTGCAGGGGGTTGGACTAGATGACCCTTGGGGTCCCTTCCAACTCTACAATTCGATGTTTCTATGGTTCTTTGAATGTTGGGATATTCAGAACAGGTAGAAGAAAATACTTCTCCACACAGCACGTAGTTAAACTATGGAATTTGCTCCCAGGAAACGTAGTGGTGGCCACCAACTGTGGTGGCTTTCAGTGAGGATTAGACAAGTTCATGAGGTTAAGGCTCTCAATGGCTAGTCATGATGATTCCAGAGTGCCTCCAGGATCAGAGACAGCGTGCCTCTTGAATAGTTGCTGGAAGCCACAGGAGGGAAGAGTGCTCTCTTGCGCTTAAATCCCCTTTGTGGGCTTCCCACTGGCATCTGTTTGGCCCCTGTGAGAAGAGGATGCTGGACTAGATGGTCCACTGACCTGATCCAGAAGGGCACTCTACCTCTCTTTCAAATCAGAACCAGTGAAGGCGGTGAAGGTCCTGTGTGAGTGCCTGGAGGCGGTTGGAGGATGGATGGTGGCTAACAGATTGAGGTTGAATCCTGACAAGACAGAAGTACTGTTCTTGGGGGACAGGGGGCGGGCAGGTGTGGAGGACTCCCTGGTCCTGAATGGGGCAACTGTGCCCCTGAAGGACCAGGTGTGCAGCCTGGGAGTCATTTTGGACTCACAGCTGTTCATGGAGGCGCAGGTTAATTCTGTGTCCAGGGCAGCTGTCTACCAGCTCCACCTGGTACGCAGGCTGAGACCCTACCTGCCCACAGACTGTCTCATCAGAGTGGTGCATGCTCTGGTTATCTCCCGCTTGGACTACTGCAATGTGGGGCTACCTTTGAAGGTGACCTGGAAACCACAACTAATCCAGAATGCGGCAGCTAGACTGGTGACTGGGAGCGGCTGCCAAGACCATATAACACCGGTCTTGAAAGACCTACATTGGCTCCCACTACGTTTCTGAGCACAATTCAAAGTGTTGATGCTGACCTTTAAAGCCCTAAATAGCCTCGGTCCAGTATACCTGAAGGAGCGTCTCCACCCCCATCGTTCTACCCAGACACTGTTGTTGTTGTTGTTGTTGTTGTTGTTATAAATCTATGACCTGTAGAATCTGGTTTGCTGCCAGAGCGCCACTCTCAAGTGTCTGGAACAATTTGCGCTCTGGTCCTTGGTGGGCTAAATGCCTTCTCACCTGGGAACACACTCTGGGACCTCTTCATTTCATGCAAATGGGTCTTAATGCACAGTTTGCCTCTGAAATCTCCTCTGATCCCTTGCCTTTTCCGCAGCAGATGGAGAGCTCTTTTGCTCACATAGAAAAGGAAAAGCAGTGGTTGGAAATGACTTGCTCAGAAGACAGGAAGCACAAAGGAGACCTGGATGATAAGTGAGTAGGGTCTTCCCGGGGCGTGACCTCAAGAAAACTGGTGCACAACAAACTTGATGAAGCTAAGCAGTCTGGAGGGGAGTCCCACGCATGTGTTCCATGGAAGAAATGCAGGATATAAATACATTTGAGTTGGAAAAAAACAAAAATGAGGGAATGTAAAATCATAGATTAGTCTGAATTATTATAGAATCACAGAATTGTAGAGTTGGAAGGAACCCCAAGGGTCATCTAAGTCCAACCCTCTGCAATGCAGGAATCTCAGCCAAAGAACCTCTGACAGATGGCCATCTATCCTCTGTTTAAAAGCCTCCAACGAAGGAGAGCTTTCCGAGGGCTCCATTCTACACTTGAACAGCTCTTGGCACCAGAAAGTTCTTCCTAATGTTTATTGTTAATGGCTGATTCCCTTCCAGGAAAGAAGGCTCGCATGACCAGTTGAGGCTGGTCCATTAGAGCAACTAGGGCCCTTGCTGCTCCGCTAAGCTTGGTCCTCAGCAAGCCCCTGTCTCCCTGTCTCCCAACTTACTATTATTATTGCATTCATTAATATCCTGTCTTTTTTCCTGACAGGGACTCGAGGCAGCTTATTGATAAAACAGAAACAGCTAAAAGCATAGGAAAAAAATGTTAAAAAACAAATATTAACATATCTAAGATCTATTAAAACGTACAGTGGTACCTCGGGTTACAGACGCTTCAGGTTACAGACTCCGCTCACCCAGAAATAGTACCTCGGGTTAAGAACTTTGCTTCAGGTTGAGAACAGAAATTGCAAGGTGGTGGTGCGGCGGCAGCAGCAGGAGGCCCCATTAGCTAAAGTGGTACCTTGGGTTAAGAACAGTTTCAGGTTAAGAACGGACCTCCAGAACGAATTAAGTTCGTAACCCAAGGTACCACTGTACAGATAATTACAATAAAAATATCACAGCACCAGCCCTTTCCTTAAAAACAGTCAGTTCCCAAAGGCCCTGTTGGAATATAAGTCTTTGCCTGCCAGCAGAAGCTGGGCGTAGAGTAGGGAGGGCCAGGGTGGGGGGACATAGTTGCATGGTTTTGAGGGGGCTTGAGTCAGGCACTTCCACGCAGGATTCCCTGCCCTGCTTGCCATCAGGGGTCTGGGCAGCCAGGCAGCGCAGCCTCGTGAACCCTCTGTGCCCAGCGCCTGCCCAGTACTTCGTGCCCGTCCCTATTTTCATCGGAGAAATGTTGGAGGGAATGATTTCTGCAGAGCATGTAAATGGTATGTTCTGGGTACTGTTACTCTTTTTGATGCATAAGCAAACTTAGAAAACAGGAATGAACTATTCTTAGCATGGCGGGCAGGAGCCTCATATTTGTCTGAATGTGCCTGCCTTTTAGGCTCTTCAGTTTGGAAACAGAACTGGTAAAGGCCAGATCTTCTCCAGGCATAAGGAACCACGGATCACTTTCATCCCCGGACTCCAATCAGAACTCCACTGTGGTAAGCATGGCTTCCTAAAATTGACCTCAGCTGGGGGTGTGGGGGTGTCTGGACCTAGCATAGGATCGGACATAGATAGGTTATCATGTTTAAAATCGCAAGAATTCACAAAAGGTGGTGTATGGGCACAAAATTTAATGTCCTAGGAATCACAGCCTTCAGTTAAAAAACAAAGTTGCTAGTCTTCATGAAAGCACAGATATATTTGAAAGCATCTGAGTGATGCCTCTTGAAATCTAAGAAGGCCAATTCCCAGTTGTTGGGGGGGGGCTTTGGTGCCTGCATAACTTCCTACCCCCTCCGCACAACAATCAAAACCAGAGTGAATGATGAAAATAAGAAAGATTGCTTACTGAATTCAGATCACAGAATTCATCCCTGTTAGGATATAGTTCCGTTCCACCTTAAAAGGGAACAGGCATGACTGTTGTGTGTCACATGCCTGTTTACTTCCAGCACAGTCTGCTGGGAACTTCTGTTTTGTATATTGCTTTTGCTCTGCCGTTTGCTGGACACGAAGGGAAGCAGACATGTTTATTCCTTTGTTCCTGAACTAAGCTGAATAAATGCTGTAAACATGCTTACACATGGCTCTTTCCGCCACTTCAGAATATTTTAAATTTTCCTTAGCACAAAATCCATGCATCTCTGCTCATCAAGGTCAGAAGCCCCACTGCCACAAATATAATGTCCTTATCGATGATGGGTTAAGGCATTAGGGGTTAATGTGTGATGCTCTATTGTGCTGTTGCGGTTGTTGTGTCTCTGTATATTCAGCCGGAAGCCCTGACTGGGCAACCCAGTCAGATGGTCAGGGTATAACTCATCATCATCATCATCATGTTTCATATGTATTTAAAAACCACAGAAGTCATTCAAATGCACTCTTGATTTCCAGGAAGAACTGGTCAGCCTGTTGGCTCACGAAAGCCACATCAAGGCCCTAGAAGAAAAACAGGAGGAGATGGTGCAGAAGCTGGAAACTGCAAAAGAGGTTTGCCAAGGAGACTGCAGAGTAGCTAAGATATAGAGTTGCAGAGGGACCCACACTGTACATTTGAAGCACACAACTTCCCCCAAACTCTCCTGGGTCCTGTATTCTATTAAGGGGGCTGGGAATTTGCAGTTCTGTGAGGTGGGGAACTATAGTTCTCGGGGGCCAGGAACCACAGTTCCCAGGATATAAAGCCACATGCTTTATACACATGTTAAATGTGCTTTAAATATATGGTGTGAATGTGACCTTTGTTTGGGGAAGGGCATGTTGCCTCCTTAGTCCCCCGCAAAAGTACTTTTCCCTAATTCTGCAAACATTGGGGTTCCCCCAAGTATGCACTCTTCACTCTGATGAAATATGTTTGAATGACATTTTGAGGGGGAAATGTGCTGGTTTGCCTGACAGGAGAAGGATCGGCTGGAGGAGAGAGTGAGGGAGCTGAGCCTGAAATTGGAATCTGCCCTTTCTGTCTGGGAGAAACTCCTTCAGGTAATAATAATAATAATAATAATAATAATAATAATAATAATAAAAAACTGGTTTAGGAGCGGCTAACAACAAATTTAAAACACTTAATTGTAAAAGCAGCATAAAATACAGTTTAAAAACATGGATAACAATAAAATTCAAAAGGTATGGGGTCTGGGCAGGGCTGTAGCTAGGGGGTGTTGAGGTGGGCCCCCGCCAGGGGCACAGGCGATGGGGTGGGGCAGAAAATTGGCTAAAAATATGTCCATAAATATAAATATTGATTATTGCCTGATAGGAAATGGTTTTAAATAGAGGGTGAATTGAATGGGTGGAAGGGAGGGGGTTGGAGGAGAGGCGGAAAGAAGAGCTAATTTGTCCGGGGGTAGGGGGCGCAATCTGGATGGTTCTGCCAGGGTCGCAAGATCACCTAGCTACAGCTCTGGGTCTGGAGAGAGGGCAGCAGGTGGGTGTCCAGGGAGAAGGGGGCAGGGCAGACTGGCCTGGCCCCAGAGGGGAAGGGTAGTGAGGAGACAGAGGCCAAGTGAGCAATCTGCTTGATCGAGAGTCTGTATTTGCATTTTGGAATCCGGGGTACGGTGATTCATAAAAAACTTTTTTTTAAAAAAATGCCTGCTCCAAAAGTCTTATCTTACTACAGTAGGGATTATATAGCTATATCTGAAATTTCATGCATATCAGTTAATATCTTGACCCTGCTCCACTGAATTGAAATGTCAGCCTTCATGACATATGAAAACGGCCAAATAAACAGCTATTTTCGAGGAGGAGGGTCAAGATATTAACTGATATGCATGAAATTTCAGATATAGCTATATAATCCCTAGTGTAGTAAAGTAAGACTTTTGGAGCAGGCATTTAAAAAAAATAAATTTATGAACCGCGCTAATCTGGGGGCTTTGGCACCTCCTTCTTATTACAGTCATAGAGTTTGGAGGCTCATTTCAACCCCCTGAAATGCAGGAATCTCAAATAAAGCTTTCAGGACAGATGGCCATCCAACCTCTGCTT
The DNA here is from genome assembly GCA_034642415.1 of Podarcis siculus. NCBI lineage: Eukaryota > Metazoa > Chordata > Lepidosauria > Squamata > Lacertidae > Podarcis > Podarcis siculus. Next base: position 1,005,267 of record JAXCMG010000047.1, on the reverse strand, counting down.
AAAAACTTCCAGTGAAGGAAAGTCCACAACCTGCCAAGAGAGTCCATTCCACTGATGTTGAGTCAGAATCTCCTTTCTTGTAACTTGAATCCATTGGTTTGAGTCCTACCCTCCAGAGCAGGAGAAAACAAACTTTGCTCCCTCTTCCATGGGACAGCCCTGGAGATATTATGGGCTGTCCCATGAATCCCCTGGATGAAATAGCAGAAGAACGTTGCCGCAGAAGAGTGAGGAAAATTCTAGGGGGTGAGTCACACCCTGGCCGGCACTTTCTTGATCTCCTGCCCTCAGGCAGAAGATATAGAAGCATGATTAGTCGCACCAACAGGGTAAAGAACAGCTTCTATCCGTGGGCTGTTAGGCTGCTGAATGAAAAGATAACAACAGGGCAACTGACTTTCGGGTTTGGTGTTTGTGTGTGTCAGTAAACGAGGGGAATCAAGACTAAGAGAGCTGAGTGGGTGGTTCTCGTGTAATCTCACTGTATACAAGTTGTACAAGTGACAATAAAGTATTTCAATTTCGTTTTGAAGAGGGCTCTCCTATCTCCTCTCAGTCTCCTCTTTGCCAGGCTAAACATACCCAAACCCCTCAACTGCTCCTTCTAAGTCTTGGTTTCCTCTTGGTCACCCACCTCTGCACATATTCCAGCAAATAATAATAATAATAATAATAATAATAATAATAATAATAATATATTAATTTATTATTTATAATTATTTATACCCTGCCCATCTGGCTTGGCTTCCCCAGCCACTCTGGGCGGCTTCCAAAAAAAGATTAAAATACTGTAATACATCAAACTTGTCGATATCCTCCTCAAACTGAGGTGCCCAAAACTAGATATAAGCCTCCAGGTGGGTTCTGACCGAGGCAGAGCAGAGCGGCACCGTGGCTTCCCTTGATCTGGGCATAAACTTATGTTCTCATGTTCCTAGTGCCCTTGGTTTGCTGCCATCTGATGGGGCAGCATAGCTACTCATGCTGCTTTGACTACTGCACTCATGTGTTGAGTGTTAGCGTTTCGATCCTGCTAGCCGCTTTGCTTTCATTTTGATGAAGAAGAGTGAGCAATAAATTATTACCATAACGACCATAGCGACTGTCTTGCAGGAGAAGGTGGCTCTCCACCAGGAGGTCCAACATCTCACCTTGGAGCTGGAGCGTGCATGGAAACAGCAAGAAGGCTCCAACGACCAAGTCTCAGCCCTCCATTCGGAGCTCGTCTGTGCCAAGACCCAAGTTGACCACCAGGACAAGGAGAAGGTTCTCATGGAGGAGGAGCTGGAGTCCACCAGACAGGTGAGTTCCCCCATTCTGGCCCATTTCTCCAGCTGTGGGTGGGATCCATGAAACACATACATCACTCTGAGTTCCTTGGAGAAAAAGGTGGGATAGAAATGCAATGTTGTTGTTGTTGTTGTTGTTGTTTAGTCGTTTAGTCATGTCCGACTCTTCGTGACCCCCTGGACCAGAGCACGCCAGGCACTCCTATCTTCCACTGCCTCCCACAGTTTGGTCAGACTCATGTTTGTGGCTTCGAGAACACTGTCTAACCATCTCATCCTCTGTCATCCCCTTCTTCTTCTGCCCTCAATCTTTCCCAACATCAGGGTCTTTTCCAGGGAGTCTTCTCTTCTCATGAGGTGGCCAAAGTATTGGAGCCTCAGCTTCAGGATCTGTCCTTCCAGTGAGCACTCAGGGCTGATTTCCTTCAGAATGGAGAGGTTTGATCTTCTTGCAGTCCATGGGACTCTCAAGAGTCTCCTCCAGCACCATAATTCAAAAGCATCAATTCTTTGGCGATCAGCCTTCTTTATGGTCCAGCTCTCACTTCCATTCATCACTACTGGGAAAACCATAGCTTTTACAATATGGACCTTTGTTGGCAAGGTGATATCTCTGCTTTTTAAGATGTTGTCTAGGTTTGCCATCGCCTTTCTCCCAAGGAGCAGGCATCTTTTAATTTCGTGGCTGCTGTCACCATCTGCAGTGAGAAATGCAATACAGTATATTAAATTGCTTCACCCACTTCTGTCTCTGGCCACGCACTGTTGGCGTGCAGCCCCTCCCCTGGAAAGGAATGTGGGCCTCACATGGGAAAATGTTCTCCATCCCTGAAAGATTACTATTATTAACTACAATTTATCACCCGCCCTTTGTCCTAAAGTCCCAGGACAGGTTATAAGAGTTAAAACACAGCAGTAATATTAACGCACGATATCACACAACTTCAAAAACAGCTTAAAACAACATAAAAATATATACCGTACTTTTCGCACCATAACACGCAGTTTTCCCCCCTTAAAAAGTAAAGGGAAATGTGTGTGCGTGTTATGGAGCGAATGCAGGCAGGAGGAGCCGCTCTTGCTGGCTGTTCGGCAGCCTCTTTTCCTCCGCTTGGCTCCCTGAGAAGCGGGGCAACAGCTGAGCAACAGCTGAGTGTCGGGAGACAGCCTCTCTCCCTCCCGTCTGCCTGCTCTATGGCTTTTTAGCGAGGTGGGAGAAGGGAGGCAGCTTGGAAGCCGGCAAGAGCTGCCTGCAGCTGTAAAAGCCAAGGTGGGAGAAGGGAGACAGCCTCTCTTTCTCAGTGTCTGCCTGCTCTATGGCTCTCCCTTACACACATGTAAGTGGCTCTTACTCTGCTTTCTTTACAATGAGCTGGAAGGAGGGACAAAGAGGGCATCCCCTTCCATCCCTCCCCCAGCACCTCACCGGTAAATTCAAACAAAGCAGCTTACAAGGCTCGTGTCCCTGCATCTCCTCCTCTTTTTGCTTCGGTTCGAGGCAAGGCAGCTGCACAAATGTGAGTTCCCCCTCTCTCTTCCTTCCCTCCCTCCCTCCCTCCCTCCCTCCCTCCCTCCTTCTTCCAGCTTCAAAAAATATTGGGGAGACAGCCAGGTAAGCCCCACTCACATACCACAATGGGGGATGGGGGATGACTCCCTCAAATATTTAATGGGGGGTGAAGGCACCTAGGCCCTTAGGAGTTAGCTGCTTTGCCTAGGACAAATGTGAGCTCCCCCCCTCTTCCTTCATCACTGTATTGGAGATACCATACATTACTGACAGTTCCTTCATTCACGTGGTTACAAAGCACGGATCCACATGGATCCTCAGGATTTTTGCATTGGGCTACCCCAAACTCATCGTTAGATCACATGTCTGTGGCCACAGCATGAACCACAAAAATCATACATCCACTGTTTTGTTTAGAATATTTTTTTTCTTGTTTTCCTCCTCTAAAAACTATGTGCGTGTTATGGTTGGGAGCGTGTTATAGAGCGAAAAATACGGTATATGCATATGAATCAGCTCTGTATAGGTTCACTCAGTGGAGACGCAGGAGAGGGCCTTCTCAGCGGCTGCTCTCAAGCAACTTTGGAACTCCCTGCCAAGGGAAGCCAGACTGGCTCCCTCCTTGCTGCCAGCAAGTGAAAACTTTCTTGTTCCAAAAAGGTCTTTGGGGAATGACTGTTTTTAAGGAAAGGGCAGGTGCTGTGCTGTTTTTATTGTAATGATCATGATTTAATAGATATCTCTCTCTCACACACACAAACAATTTTAATTCTAATAAGTGTTTAATTGTTTTTAATGATTGTGTTTTTCTGTTTTTAGCTATTTCTATTTTATCTGTCATCTTAAGTCCCTGTCTGGGAAAAAGCTAGGATATAAATTACCGTATATTACATTATATTATATTCTAATAATAATATTTTCATAGGTGGACAGTTGTGGTTAGGTAGTGATCTGGCCATGTGCCCAGCTGTTCACTAGATCAGCAGTTCTACCCAGAATGTCTTGAGTTTACCAAGTGGCCGTGTGCATTCACCTGGAAGGATGTCTGGGCCAAGTGAATAGAGCAAAGGCTTTGCAATCTCCCTTGCAGGCGTGCAAAACGCTCTCTTCCGAAGCAGCTGAGAGCTGCCAGAGGCTGGAAGCCTCTCTGGAGAAGCTCCATCGCTCCGAAGCAGAGAAGAAGATCCTTGAGAGCCGCATCCAGGCGCTGGAGAATGAGCAGAGCCAGCTGCTGGAAGAGGCGGAAGAGAGGGGAGCCTCTCTGAGTCAAGAGGACAGGAGGAAGCTGGAGGAAGAGGTGAAGGCTCTCCAGGAAACCTGTGCGAATCTCAGGTACTTGGCAGGAAACACTGGGAGATAGCCTTTTTCCCGAGCTGCTGCTTTTCTCCAATTAACCACTCCAGTCACAATGTTTAATATGGCTTTTATTTGGTCAAAGCAACAGCAGCTGTTGGGAACCCTCCAGGAGTAGAGTCCAAAGAACTGTTAGACTTCCACACAGACTTCCAGAGAGGCATTCCCTCCCCTTAGCTTTGCACGTGCACAGGAATTAAGTTACGTTCCAGAGGAAAAGTGTGCCTGTATTATCAGAGCTGGATGCCTGAATTAGCGAGAAGAATTTGGTGTACTTTCCATCAGTTTGGCTCAAGGCTGAGTTTTCCCTGCACAAACGTCCTTGACGCATCCTTAATACAGTCTACGGAAGCATATTCTCCTAGCTGCAGTTCCCCTATCAGTATATATAGCAGAGCTTTCCAAACTTTTCCTGTTGGGGGCACACTTTTTAGACATGCATCATTTTGTGACGCGGTAATTCAGTTTTATTAGCAAACTGGAGGTTAAACTACCCCCTTTCCAGCTCTGGGAGGAGTGCGGGGAGCAGTCATGCGACACACTTGCACACTGCAGCCAACACAATGACATACGTGACACACAGTTTGGAAAGCTCTGGTATACAGCAATATGTTGACCTGCGACAGTAGTAAATATTAGGAGATGGCAGAGATCCTGCAGCCTGATATTCTGCTTTTCGGGGAGTGTTTTTTATTGTACATTCTTCTGTCACAAGAGGGCAAAGTCTTGTTCTCTGCTGCCCAGAGGCAGGGATGGGGCAGAAATTGAGTTCAGTTCAAAGTTGCTTAGACTGAGAGAATGATTCAAGGTCATGAAGTGAGCTTAACGGCTAAGTGGAGGTTTGTAGCTGCTATTTGGTTATTAGTTGTTTATTTATTAAAGTGTTATACACAGCACAATTGTGAAAATAAAACCTCAAAGCAGTTTACAAAGAGAATAAAATGATAAAATTACCTGTGAAAAACAACTCTTAAAATCATTCAAAAGATAAACTCAGCAATTGACGAAAAACGGATTGAAACTTTCATCAACTTTCTAAACATCTGCCTAAGCAACAATATTTTTAGCAGGTACTGGAAAGAGTACAGTGATATCAATAGGCAGGGAGTTCCAAAGATAGTGTTCTTACAATTGTAGAATGGGTATTAGGCGGCAGGTGTAAAAATGCCATTCCAACAATTGAAGCAGTCAGATGCAGGGGGATAAGGGGAAATGAGATCTCAAGTTGTTCAGGATTTATATACTAATCGTAACACCTTGAACTTGGTCTGATAGTAAATTGGCAGGCAGTGCAGATCTCTGAGCACAGGGGCAATATGCTGACCAGGCCTCCCGTCTGTCAGCTGTAACCCTTCAGCATCCTGCACTGACTGCAGCTTCTGGACCAAGAGCAAGGGAAGCCCCACATGGGGCTTGAAGTAACCCCTGTCACCACTAGGTCAGAAAGCGAGCGAGCGGCTGCCTTGTCCCCTCTGGTTCTTGCAGGGAATCCTGGAGGCTCGTACAGAGAGAGAAGGACATGCTGCAGGCTCGTGTCCTGGAGCTAGAAGCAGCTCTGCAAGCCAAGCAGGAGGAGGTGGGCAGCCGGCTGGACAGCCAGGAGCACATCCCCCAGGACGGGAGAGGTCGGCAGGGGCAGCGGACGGCAGCCGTGAAGACCAAGGAGGAGGAGATGCAGAACATGAGTGCCCCAGGCCTCTCTGCCAAGGTGTGGGGCCACTGGGGAGACGACACTCTGCTAAGGCTGTTGCCTTTTTCCTCCCTTTTGCTACTGCAGGGGTGGGGAACTCCAGGGCAGTGGCAGACCTTGAGGGTCAGCAGTGCCCTGTGCAACTTCAAAATTTGGCACACACACCCAACTCTTGTGCTCCATGCAAAATCACAGTTGTGGTGCCCCCGAGGCTTGGCACCCAGTGCGACAGAACGGGTAGTGCTCTCCTGAATCTGTGCAGGGAGACTTCCAGGGGGCTTGTCATCTAGCCACCAGGACTCTCTGCAAGCCAGGCCTCTCCCTGGCCCTACTTCACAGCCTCTTGGAGCAGGGAGGTCCAGCTTTTCATACCAAGTGGGCCTCAAGAAGGCTTTGACACGTAACCCGCAGGCTCTTTCTCTGCCAGAGACATCACACCCCTTTCCCAAACCCAGCACCTCCTTACCAGGTTTGGGAAGGTAGCATTGGGGCTGGGGGAGGCGTCAAATGTTGCCAAGGGCCACCCCAAAAGGCCTCAAGGCCTGCATGCTGCCCTCAGGCCGCGTATTGGACAGCCCTGTCCTGAAGTGTTTTTGTTTGGCTGGAAATATGTCCAGGAGCTCTGACCCTGCCTTGTGCTTGAGTGTGCCAGCTGGAATAATTTGCATCTGTTGCTCCACCCACTTTTGCTTCAGGCCCCTCCCACCACTGGCATGTGGTCCCCAGAAGGTTGCTCTGATGGGAAGGCAGCCCTCCAGCCCTAAAGGCTTCCCTGTTCCTTTGTGAGCGCCTTTAGCCACAGCCTCTTTTGTTGAAATCTGAACGGGCGAAGCTTTTCCGTTCTCTCTGGCCACAGCCAGCCCATGCCTTGCAGCAGACAGCTTCCCCCACAGAGCCCTTGGAGCTGTAGTTTCCCCACCACAGCGCTATAGTTTCCAGCACCCTAAACAAATACCGTTCCCAGGATTCTTTGAGGAGCCGTGTGCTTTCCATGTATGGCATGGATGTGACCAAGGAAAAGCTTCTCTTGCTTTTAAGTCATGGAACTGCAGAAATCCTTTAGGCCAGCCTGCAGCAAACTTTTAAGGGGGCAAGGAGCGCCATGTTTTGCTAGGAGTTGTCAGTAGCCCTCTCCTCCATTAATTTCTCCAGTCCTCCTTTACAGCCAAGCTGGCGGCCACCTCATGTGGCAGGGAGTTCCATAGTTTATCTGTGTGCCATGTGAAGAAATGCTGCCTCCCTAATCCATCTTGAATCTTCCAACATTCAGCTTCATTGGATGCTCATGAGTTCCAGTATTATGAGAGAAGGAGGGAAACATAATAATAATAATAATAATAATAATTTATTTGTACCCTGCCCATCTGGCTGGGTTTTCCCAGCCACTCTGGGCGGCTTCCAACAAAGATGAAAAATACATTAAAATGTCACACATTAAAAACTTCCCCGAACAGGGCTGCCTTCAGATGTCTTCTAAAAGTCTGGTAGTTGTTGTTCTCTTTGACATCTGGTGGGAGGGCCTTGCACAGGGTGGGTGCCACTACCGAGAAGGCCCTCTTCCTGGTTCCCTGTAGCTTTGCTTCTCACAGTGAGGGAAGTGCCAGAAGGCTCTCGGCGTTGGACCTCAGTATCCTGGCAGAACGATGGAGGTGGAGACACTCCTTCAGGTATACTGGGCCAAGGCTGTTTAGGGCTTTCACCAACACTTTGAATTGTGCTCGGAAACGTACTGGGAGCCAGTGTAGGTCTTTCAAGACCGGTGTTATGTGGTCTCGGTGGCCGCTCTCAGTCACTACTCTAGCTGCCGCATTCTGGATTAGTTGTAGTTTCCGGGTCCCCTTCAAAGGTAGCCCCACGTAGAGCGCATGGCAGTAGTCCCTAGGAACCTCTGCCATGTGGCGTCTTCCTCGCCTTCAGGAAGGGGTCTCTCGCAGTCCCACCAGGAGATACCTGCGGGGACAGAAACTGGGACCTTCTGCTTGCAAGGCAGACACCCTGCCGCTGAGCTGTGTCTTTTCCCTCACCTTTAGCCTCCCTGCTAAGCCTGTGTGGGGCCCCCCAGGTTGTCCTTGAGGGCGTTGGGAAGGTAGGTGCAGGGCAGGCTTGGGAGGGTTGCTATGGCTGGCACAGCACCCAGCTGGGCTGCCGAAAATCACCGAGGCTTCACCTCCCACTTCCAGAAGCCAAGATCTGTGAAAGAGACGGGAACCAGAACAGGGCCCTGCCATCCTCCGGCCTCTCTGCCCACACAGGTCCGTTTCCTCCCCCAGGAACAGAGTCAGGACTCGGAAGCGAAAGTCACCAGGAGCCCCCAGGGAGGGCAGGAGAGCCTGAGGCGGCAGCATCAGCTGGTGACCGAGCAGGTAGGCATTACCTCTGTCATCGCCCCTCCTCACCTTTGCCTCTTCCTCCCTGACTCACCATGTTTTTCACGGCTCTTTGGAGAAAGTAGGCTGCAGCCAAGGAGGAAGGAAATGTCATCCTGGGAGCGTTCACAAGGTGTGTGTTTGTGGGTGTACACACAAGAGCCTCTGTTGACTCATCTGCCCACCGCTTCCTGCTTTGAAGTATGAGCATGAGTCCACTTGGTGCTATATTCATTGTTTTGTTTAGTCGTTTAGTCGTGTCTGACTCTTCGTGACCCCCTGGACCAGAGCGCGCCAGGCACTCCTGTCTTCCACTGCCTCCCGCAGTTTGGTCAAACTCATGTTTATAGCTTCGAGAACACTGTCCAACCATCTCGTCCTCTGTCGTCCCCTTCTCCTTGTGCCCTCCATCTTTCCCAGCATCAGGGTCTTTTCCAGGGAGTATTCTTTTCTCATGAGGTGGCCAAAGTCTTGGAGCCTCAGCTTCAGGATCTGTCCTTCCAGTGAGCACTCAGGGCTGATTTCCTTCAGAATGGAGAGGTTTGATCTTCTTGCAGTCTGTGGGACTCTCAAGAGTCTCCTCCAGCACCAGAATTCAAAAGCATCCATTCTTCGGCGATCAGCCTTTTTTATGGTCCAGCTCTCACTTCCATAGATCATATATTCATAGGGTTGTAGAATTGTAGAGTTGCAAGGGACCCCAAGGGTCATCTAGCCCAACCCTCAGCTAAATATATGGTTTTGAATGACACTTGCTTTCATTTTGGAACTCAGAGCAGCCTTTGCCTGCCTGACAACCTCTAACCGATTGGCGTCATAGTTCAAAGTGTGTCAAAGGCACCAGGTTGGGAAAGCTTGCTAGAAAGCTGCCCTGATATCGAATTACACTTTTGGTTCATCTGGCCCAGGATTGGCCACACTGAGCGACAGCGACTCTCTTGACTTTGAGTGGGGGGGGGGGCGCTTCCTAGCCGCATCTGGGGATGCCAAGGATCAAACCCAGGCCCTTCATGCTCTGCAACCTCTGGTCTCCATCTGGAGCAGGGCTGTTAGTTACCCGTTTAGAGCAGTGAAGTTGGGTCATCGTCATTTCCCACCCCTGTGGGTTTCACAGCTCTTCCCCAACCCCCCCCCGCTTCAATTCATTTATGTTTATGTACACTATGCAACACATGGTTGGACTGCGGAACTCCCTCCCACAGGAGGCAGCAATGGCCACCAACTTGGATGGCTTTAACAGCAGTTTAGAAAAATTTATGGAGGAGGAGAGAGCTACCGATGGTTATTAGCCACAATGGCCGCACTCTGCCTCCGCAGTCAGAGGCAGAGATGCTTCTGAATACCAGTTGCTGAAAGCCTCAGGAGGGGAGAGGGCTCTTGTGCTGGACTAGGTGGACCACTGGCCTGATAAAAGAAACCCAGCACTGGAAACACAGTGAGTGCACGGGAAACCAGAGTGGGAACACAAGGCCAGCATCCCTGGCCCCGTGATACTGTGGAGCACTCTTCCGACAAATTCAGCAGGCATTCTCCCTTTTGACTTCCAGGTGTCTCTTGAAGACTTCCTTCTGCTGACAAGCCTGTGTCTTTGTTTAAAATGTCCTTGAGTAGCCAGACATTTCAATTATTGTGTTCCACTGCTTTTAGTGTGTGTGTGTGTGTGTGTGTGTGTGTGTTTATACAGTATTGCTCGCATTTTATGAGAAGGCACAAAATCAGTGCTTGTATAAGCAATCAAACAAACCAGCAGACTTATAGAGGTTTCCCCAGCCACTCTGGGCGGCTTCCAACAAAAGATTAAAAATACATTCAAATACTGAGCTAGATGGACCAGTGGTTTGACTCAAGCACCTTCCAGTGTTGCTCAACCAAGCACAGCAGGGCAAGCGAGGCACAGGAACAGATTTAAAAGGGGGATCGGGCCTCAAAGGCCAGAGTCCAAAATTACCCAGCTTGCAGCACAGCACCATAAAGGTTAGGCATCCAACTGTCAAGGTGGTGTGAAATTCTACCCTCTGCTGCATTGGCTTAAGTGCATGCAGCAAAAGGAATGTTTGAGCTGGCATGGGGCCGGGTGACGTGACATTGCACAGGTGCCAGGAATGCCCCTGGCAGGTTAAACTTCCCCTCAGAGGAAACTTTGTTCCTGCACCAACAGAAGGAATCCCCTCCGTGTGACTGACTTGGGGGCTCCTCCAGAAATACAGATTATGTAGCACCAATCCTGATTTGTTTGCAAAAAGGGTACAAGGCAGCTAGACTCTGCCTGGTCTTTGCAGAGCATTCATTCAGATTTCATTGTGTGGCAGTTATGTAAAAATAGCCTGTGTCCTAAGCTGCTTTGTGGAACACGTTCCTGTTTGTAATCCATTCACCCCACACTTTTCAATGTGTTTCCACTGTCACTTTCCAAACCACAAAAACGTCTGTGTTGTTGCTGCTGTTTTTTCTTCTTCACAAAGTGAATTTGTTGTACTAGGGGCAGCAGAACACTTTTAATCAGCTTTAAAATTACATACATAAAGTTGATTCATTTATTATGTTTATATTCATCTTTCTTCCAAGGTGCTCAGGGTGGCGTATGTGGCTGTGCCCACCTCCTCATTTAAGTCCCACTGCAGCCCTGTGAGGCTGGTTAGGCTGAGAGCAGGTGGCTGGCCCAAGGTCACACCCAGTGAGCTTCATGGCTGAGACAGGATTTGAACCCTGTCCCTAGCCTGACACACTCACCACTATGCCACATGGGCTCTCAGTTTTAGCATGAGCTTAATTCACTCCTGCAAAACACCGACAGCCCAGAGGCACCCAAAATGTGTAATCCAAATTAGCAATGTTACTGTTTAGGGGGCTCTCCTGTCTTTGGGGGGTGGGAGTATTCTGCAGCATGTTATTGATGGTGCATCAGAAGTGGGTTTATACCTCACCGTCCCACAGCATTCTGCTTTATTTGTTGCTCTGTGATGCTTCCCCAGCTGTTGCCAGGAAACTTGGAATATACACGGCACAGCTCAAATATTGCATCTAACCTAGATTACCAAATTTTTCATAGCTGCTTTTGGGAATCCCTGCTGGCTAAGCTCAACCTTGCATCTGTTTTCTGCCCTTCTGACAGCTGAAGGAGCTTTTCAGGCAGCAGCAGGCAAGATACAAGAAGCATCCCGGAGGACCAAAGGAAGAAAGTTCAGTGGCACCTCTGAAGTCTCAAGGGATGCTGGTAAGAAGTCTTCCCTCCCTCGCTCCCTGATGGGTTTCTTGTGGAGTAACACTGCAGTTGGGTGTTGAGAGTGACAGGAGTCCCAAAATTCCCCACATTTGTCAGAGGAAGGGTGGGGAGAAAGAAAGAGATGAGGTTGGCGGCAGCCCTATATGGTGTCCTCCAGACATTACATAAGAACCTAAGGAGAGGCCTGCTGGAAGATAGGAAGATTCAGAACAGAGAAAAGGAAGTCCTTCTTCACGCAGTGCAGAGTTAAACTGTGGAACTCACTCCTGCAGGAGGCAGGGATAGCTTTAGAAAAGGTTTGGACAAATTCATGGAGGAGGAGAAGGCTCCTGGTTCCTGGTCATGTTCCTGGCCTGGTTCCTGGTCTTGGTTCCTGGCCAGGATGGCTCTGCTCTGCCTTCACAGTCAGAGGGAGCAATGCTTCTGAATGCCAGTTGCTGGAAACTGCAGGGGGAGAGAGGACTGCTCTTGTGCTTGTGTGCTCCCCTCTGGGGTATCTGGTTGGCCACCATGAGAACAGGATGCTGGACTGAATGAGCCCTTGGCCTAATCCAGCAGGCCGCTTCTGATGTTCCCATCCCAGCTGTAACACAATGAGCATCAGAAAAGGAATTGGCTTTCTCTGGTTCAACAACGTGCCCAAACCCTTTTATTTGGGGGGAAGATGTTAGAATTCCTGCTCCGTGATTGCAGTCATGGGATTTTTGTCTATCACATGACTGTATGTTTTCATTCCACAGAGTGGGAAGTGAGGGAGACAGGATGTTTGTGTTACTGTGTTCCGTGAAGTGGGACTATTGTCCTTTGTTCTTTTTCTCTTTGCTGTCTGATGCTAGAGAGAGAGGGAGCCATGTTGCAGTGCTCCGTGTGTGTTTATATGTAAATAAAGTAGATTAGCCAAAATGCTGGGTTGCTGAGGTCTGTCATGCATGAGCTGCGAAGACTCTGCGGATCCCTAAGTGTGCCGGTGTCGGTTGGCATGGGTCGCTGTGATGTTTGGGCTGAAGAAAGCTTTTCAAGCTCCCGAACGAAAGACCAGGAGAGAGAGAACATGTCAGTTGGGCATGTGTCTCTGCCAGGGTCCTACTCGAGGTAGGCTGAACTCCTGACAGAAATGACTTGCCCCAGCACTGTATGGGGGGGCACTTATTCTTTAAGGGCAATGGAAACATCATTACATCACTCCCTCTGCCCCACTATTTTTAGAGCAGTGGAGAAGATACAAAAGGACCCTCCATCCAAATGTGCCTTTCCAGGAGAAACCCTTAAGTGTTGAAGGCAGGTGTGGACTATTGGCAAAACCTATTGGTGTTTCGCAACTTTCTGACTAGTTGCAGGACATTAGCCAGACCTAGCAGAGTAAACGCAGAATCCATGGAAGCAATTGGCAACTTGGCTGCAGACAGGATAGACGAAGCAGGAGCCAGAACTTGTAGTTAGGTGTTTATTATATACAGTGGGCTATTTACAGGATCAGAACACGGATCTTTTGCTAGCTCTCTCTGACACAACTCACAACTTCTACACTGATACACAGAACTCTGAACCTCTGAACTAACACATTCCAGTTAGTAGTCCATTACATAATTATCACTCCTTTGAGAGAGCTTGACCAATCTGGGAGCTGTCTCCATGTATCTGTTATAACCAGGCAGACTTACTCCTTCAGATTGCCTTCGGGCTGTCTGCCAAACCTTAATTGACTCTGTTTGAGTAGCTGCACGTACACAGTTTCCCAACATGGACAACCTAAGCCTCGCGGACAGCTTGTAACCCTTGGATGCCCTCTGTGCGCCCAACCCACCAAACCTTCATGATCCTGCCACCATCACAATGGGAAACAGAGTAGCTGGCTGGAAGGGGGAACCCAACCCCAGAGCACAGAGCCTAGTGTGTGGTTCCTACACCTCTCTGGGTGCATGATGTCCGTGGTCGGGTTTCAGGGCATGGTGCCCCCTGGAATTTCAAGGAGTTCTATAGGATTTTCAAAAGAATTTTCAAGGAGTTCTTTGTGCTTCCTGCAGACTGTAGCCAAACCCATCAGGCTTCCTGAGGAAGGTCAGGGTGTTCCCGGCACCAGTGGAGAAGCCCAGAGTCTACAGCAGCAGCTGAGAGAGAAAACGGAAATAGTAAGGAAGACTGCTGATGGGGGTGGCAGGGGGTGGCAGGAAAATGCCAGGGGTTCCTCCTGCTCACTCAGGGGCAGACCAGCATGCCTCGCCGCCTGAGGCAAAACAGGCAGGTGTTGCCCTGGACACACACCTTGTGCACCGCCTGCCCCCCACTGCTGCCTGTGCTAAAGCCTTGATTCCCAGGGTCCCGAGGCTGTGGCCTCCAGTTTCCGCTGAGATCTCTCAAGGCCTCTGTGTGATCCCACAGGGCTCGAGAGAGATTTCCCCTTGCCTCTGCTCACCACAGAGCAGCTGCCTCAGTCCGCCTTGTGGACGGGCCGGCCCTGCTCCTGCCACCCATTCAGAGAGGCCACTTGACAAGCCCACCTTCCCGATCTGATGAAGCTGGCATTTGGAAGGTTCAGGTCACATAAAAGAAAGTTCCCCAGGAATTCTTTGGGGGATGCCATGACGGCTAAACATGGCCAAAGAGCCCTTTAAATGTATGGTGCAGATGTGGCACCCCCCCCCTTATAATTCATTTCTCCCTTCCAGATCACCTCCATGGCCTCTGAGATCCAAGCTCTGAAGCAGAAGAATGAAGCCTTAATGAAAGGTAGGAAGAATGATGATGAAGATGATGATGAAGATGATGATGATGATGATAGGCACTTGGTTGTCCACTGTGAAGAGGATGCTGCTGGACTCGGTAGGCCTTTGGCCTGCTGTAAGGTGTTAGAGCACCTGCTTGGCATGCAGAAGGTGCCAGGCTCAGTCCCTGGCATCACCAGGTAGGACTGGGAAAGATTCCCTGGGTAGTGTAGACAAAACCCACTTTGACAGAATCCTCTTTTTTTCCTTCCACATTATTTAAGAAGAAGTATTAATCACTTTTTTGCCACAGCAACTCAAAGTGACTTACAGTATGCTAAGCAAAAAACACATACAGTGGTACCTCAGGTTACATACGCTTCAGGTTACAGACCCCGCTAACCCAGAAATAGTGCTTCAGGTTAAGAACTTTGCTTCAGGATGAGAACAGAAATCGTGCTCTGGTGGCGCAGCAGCAGCAGGAGGCCCCATTAGCTAAAGTGGTGCTTCAAGTTAAGAACAGTTTCGGGTTAAGAACGGAACTCTGGAACGAATTAAGTACTTAACCTGAGGTACCACTGTACATCCATTGAAAGCAACCCATATATTTTTGAAACACCTACATTAAAACACACATGCAAGAAGGCCATAGATAGTTATAAAGCTAAAGGCCTGACCAAAAAGGAATGTTTTCTGAAGATGTATAAGGAAGGTTCAAGATGAGCCTCCCTGGGGAGAGTTTCCCACTCTTGGGAGGCCGACTCAGAAAAGGCCCTGTTCTTGTGTGGCTGCCCGTGAAGGGTGGCTCATGCAGAGAAAAAGGCTTCAGATGACAATTGCAGGACCCAGGTCGGTTCCTGTGGAGAGAGGCGGTCCTTGAGGTATTGCGGTCCTGAGCTGCCTAAGGCTCTGTGGGTGAAAACCAGCTTGCTGAACTGAGCCCAGAAAAGAATCGACAGGAGAGTCAGGCAGAATTAGTGCAATGCGCTCAGACCTTCCGCTCCCAGTCAATAATCTGGCGGCTGAATTTTTGCACCAGCTGTAGCTCCTGAACTGCTTTCAAAAAGAGGTCTGTACAGCGCATTGCAGTAATCTAATCTGCAGTGGCATAGCTAATTTATTATATTTGAGACTGCAAGCATTGTTTTTGTGTTACTGGTTCTTATGTTTCTGCTTGTTTGCCATAAGCAAGGCTCACCAGCCCTTTTTGGACCGGTGGGCATTCTTAGGCACCGGGTTCTGCCCAACTTTGGGGGGGCCCAGTGCATGTGCATGGCGTCACACAGTAGGAGGAGGCAGTGAGGCCAGATGGGGCCCATCGCAGCCAAAGGGAGGCCCAATGGTGTCTGTTGCAGGCATGAAAAGGCCCAGTGATGCCCACAGGAAGGCCTGGTGGGGCCCGGACCCTTCCTTGAATTTTTTGGGGGCCCTTGGCCCACCCTAGATGGTGCCCCTTGTTGAGAAACTGCCATGGGTGCCTGTCACAAAATGGCTGCTGTGAGGGCATAGTGTAACACAAAATTGTGGGATGTGAAACAGAAGAGCAGTCAAGTACAACATTCCTAGAGTGAACATGTTTACACATGGGGAGGAATGTTTGTCCAGCCAGCAGGTAAACTTCCTGTTTCCTTCTGGGCTGGGACAGACTTCCTCTGCATGTGACCAGAGGTGGGTGTGGCCTCACCTGTGCAGGTAACGACAAAAGCACAGGGCAGGGCAGCCATCTCTCTCTCTTTGACTACATGCATCGAAGAGTTTATGCTGAAATAAATCTATTAGTCTTTAAGGGGCCACCGCACACCATGGTTGCATTTTCTTGCAAGGACTTCTTAGACAGCCTAACTTTGGAGCAGCTGAGGTTGAACCATTGGTAGTTTTCTACCAATGCTTAAATGTTATTGAAGAACTTAAAAACCTAAGAAGAACTTAGCTGCTGGATCAGACCAAAGTGGACCCATCTGGACCAGCATCTTGTTCTCACTGTGGCCAACCAGATGTGCCTTACACTTTTATATAGGTATTTTAAAAACCCAACTATTATTTGCTGCCCTGGAATCTTTTGGAGCTGAAAGTGGGGGAGATAATATTTCTTTACTAAATCTCTGTTCCTCTTTCTGTACTCCCCAAACAGCCAAACTGAGGTTCCAGCAACAGATCCAAGAGATCTGCAGACTTTCGAAGCAAGGACCAGAAAGGAGCAGGGCTGAGTGTTTGGTTCCCCAGCTCTCCGCTAACCCGGACCAGGATCTGCAAAGCGCTCATGGATGCAACAGCCCTGTCCCTTCGCCCCAAAGGAACAAACTCACATCCTCCATTTGCGGCAGAGAGAACTGGCCTGCGGCTGCACAGGAGGCTCAGCTCCACTCTAGTGCTGAAGAAGAGCAAAGCCGTGTCTCTTCTGACACGAGTGTCGCACATTTGTCAGCCACAAGCTCTGCTGCCCATGGAAATCTCCCCTCACCCCCGGGGTCCTCCGGCCCCACTGTGCCTTCTGTAATGCTGTCGTTGCCCCCCACGACTTCCCACCAAGAAGGCCAGAGCCACCTGGAGGGTGAAGGGACCTTGCCCAGCCCCCGGAGCTCAGCTCTTTTGTCCCCGAGGCCATTTGGCTCCCCAAGACCATGGTCCCCCTTTAAATTCAGAGGGAGCCCCGAACCTTCAGAGGACTGAACTGAAGGAGAGCTGGAGAAACTCTGCCATATTTGAGCATTATGAAATTCAATGGAAAGATCACTTAGATCAGGGGTAGGCAACCTAAGGCCTGTGGGCCGGATGCGGCCCAATCACCTTCTCAATCTGGCCCCCAGCAGTGTGTTTTTACATGACTAGAATGTGTTTATTCAAAATGCATCTCTGAGTTATTTGTGGGGCCTGCCTGCTGTTTTTATATGAGTAGAATGTGTGCTTTTATTTAATGTAGAATAGAACTAGAAATACTTTATTGTCACTGTACCACTTGTTTACAGTGAGATTAAACGAGCCCCCCCATCGCCCCCACAATCTCTCAGTCCTTGTTACACTCTGTGTGCTGTCGTACAACCACCAACCCCGAACATCAGCTGCAATGTTGCTGTCTTCCATTCAGCAGCCTCACGGCCCACGGGTAGAAACTGTTCTTTAACCTGTTGGTGCGGCTTATAATGCTTCTATATCTCCTGCCCGAGAGCAGGAGATTAAAAAGGTGCTGGCCAGGGTGTGAGTTGTCCCTGAGAATGTTCCTGGCTCTTCTGAGGCAATGGTCTCCTGCGATGACATCTAGCCGACTCAGTGGACAGCCCATGATATCGTGTGCTGTCTTCACCACCCTCTGTAGGGACTTTCTGTCCATGGCTGTCAAACCAGCGTACCACACCGTAATACAGTATGAGAGAACTGTATTACAGTGCATCTCTGGGTTATTTCTGGGGCATAGGGATACTTTCATATTATTTTTTTTCAAAATATAGTCCAGCCCACCACATGGACTGAGGGACGGTGGACCAGCCCACGGCTGAAAAAGGTTGCTGACCCCTGACTTAGAACATCTGGGGAGAGCCTCCTTGCAGTACTGTGCCCTGCAGGGTGTCACAGGGTGGTGACTCCCAAAATGGGCTTTTCTGCTATTGTCCTTCCACCATGAAGCAGCACCCATCTTGCTGAGACACCCCTTCTTCTCCCCCAGGCTCTCCTGGCACATAAGGCCAGTTTTTATTTGTAGAAATTCCCCGAATTCTTGTTATTGCATGCTTTCATACTACTTTTTTACTGGTTTTGTGTGGTATTTTTGTAGGACTTGTCTTATTTTTATGGTTAAATTGTTTTTCACATTGTGTTACAATCTTGCAACCTGCCCTGAAATCATCCCAAATTGTGGGCCTCCGAAGGTCATTTTATGCAGGGGGGAGGAAAAGTTTGAACCCTCCCAATCTGCCCTTTCTACTTGGCTTTGCTGGAGCCCTGCACTGCAGAATTTGAGGGAGTACAGATTTAAATGGCTGCTTTTCAGTTTGCCCCTCATTTCACAAAGCGTGAATTGGTCAGGTTCACCTCTAAGTTATATAACCTTTAGGACAGTGTTTCCCAACCTTGGGCCTCCAGCTGTTTTTGAACTACAATTCCCATCATCCCTGACCACTGGTCTTGCTAGCTAGGGATGATGGGAGTTGTAGTCCAAAAACAGCTGGAGGCCCAAGGTTGGGAAACACTGCTTTAGGAGACATCTGAAGGCAGCCCTGTTCAGGGAAGCTTTCTGAGGTTTCATGTTTTACTATGTTTTTATATATATGCTGAAAGCCACCCAGAATGGCTGGCTGGGGCAACCCAGTCAGATGTGCGTGGTACAAATAATAAATAATAATTATTAAATGTAAACTGGGCATTCTCCTGCACATGCTCCTATTTCTGCCTTTGAGCCATCCATTTGGATCTTAGCTGGCTTTATAGAAGATACACAGACACTGATTATATATCCCCCCCCTTGGGTTATCTGACATGATCATGACGTCCCACCTGTCCAAATGGCCCAAGAGGGAAGCTCAGGATCCCTCCCACCTGCTGAAATCTTTCCAGTCACCACCATATAGAGAAGAACACACACACCTGGCTCAGGTGCAGCAAGGCGAAAGCTTGTCTCCTGGCGGGGAAAGGGCAAGAACTTTGTGGCAAATCAGACTGAGCCAGTGAGCTGCAGGGGTTGAGCTGGGCTGGGGAACCTGTGGCCCTCACAATGGCATTGCGCTCCAAATCTCATTGAGCCTCAGGGCCAATGGGAGCTGGGGGACCCCTGGGGGTCAAAAGTTGCCTTTCCTAAAAAGGACTGAATTAGGAAGGGAAAAGAGAGGAGGGCAACCAGGATGACCAAGGGTGCAGAAACCAAGCTTCATGAGGAATTGAGGATGTTAAGTCTCCTCTTCTCCAGGCTAAACATGAGGCGACATGAGAGCCACCTTCAAATCCCTGAAGGGCTGTCACAAGAAGGGGGAGCAAGCTTGTTTTCTGCTGTTCCAGAGGGTAGGACCCAAACCAACAGATTCAAATGACAAGAATAACTTCTTGATGGTAACAGCTGTGCAGCTGCAGCAGACTCCCTTGGGAGGTTGTGGGCTCTTCTTCCTTGGAGGTTTTTAAGCAGAAGTTGGACGGCCATCCGTCAGGGATGCTTCAGTTGCAATTCCTGCATTGCAGAGGGTTGGACTAGATGACCCTTGGGGTCCCTTCCAACTCTACAATTCTGTGATTTTCTAAGACCATAACTCAGTGGTAGAGCCCCCTGATTCAGAATGTTCAGTCTGCAACACCATCTCCAGGTGGGGCTGTGAGAGACCCCTGCATGAATCCCCGGAGAGCCATTGCTGCAGGTCGGTTTGTACAATATTGAGCTGGATGCACCAAGGGATCCGACTAAGTACAAGACAGCTTATTGCATCCCTCATAATACAAGAAACTAGAGCTCAAATCCTTGCTCAGTCATAAAGTTTCTGAGGAGATTTTGAGCTGGTAGGTTGCCCTCCAGTCTAACCTACATCACTCAGAATAAGTTTATTGTACTAATTGAAGGCCATGACAATTCCATGCAATCATAATCAGTTTAAAATATGACTCGGACATCTGCAAATAAAAACAGCAAACATATAATGTGAGATATCTGATAACAGGGATGCCCCTGTTTCAGTTTAGTGCTCCAAATTCCTCCTCACTTTTTACGGCTATTATATCCAGGTGCTTTTTCTTGATCTAGTTCCCAGTGCAGTGTGGTCCCTCAACAACCCCTGAACCCTCTCACTCAGGGAGAGTCTGCTATCCCGCACAAACAGGGGTTTTCAAAAAGTGCCTCTTTGGATTTGCATGGAGGGGATAAGTTAACATACAGTGTGAAACATCGTCCACATGGCATTGCCCACTAATACAACCTCGCAGCATTGTTGAGAGGATACAAAGGGGTGGTGGTGGGGAGATCCGTGTGTGCAGGCCCTGAACCCCCTGGAGGGAAGGGTGAGATAAGGGAATGAAATAAGCATGTTTTGAGAAGGAATGCAATAAAGGCTGTTAATGGGCAATGCATGTGCTTTATACAGAGAGGCTCTCCTTGCAGAGCTCTGTCCATCGCAGCCTCCAGGACAACAGCCCTTCCAGGCTGCCTTGCAACAATGCCACCGGCACCTTCTGTTCTGACATTTCTGTTTGCACCCAGCTGCCCCAGTTCAAGTTCCTCCTTGTTGCAACACTAGCAGGAGAGCAGTCAGCACCCCACCTAGAGAAGCGCCATGACTTTGAGCACCATCCAAATCCAGCTTTGCTGACGCGGTTTCCAGTTCTCTTTCGTTATGGCTGGCAGCCGAAAGTTATGCGTATGATGCAATGCCCCAGAAGCTGCTGTTGCTGCAGCGGATCTTAAATCTGAGGTCAGCGTGCCTGATGGACATGGGGAGCATTATGGAGGAAGAAAGCTTGATCCACCTGCTCTTTCCGCCTTCCTTGGCTGTCCTGGAGAGCTTGCAGTTGACTTTTAGACCCTGGGATTTCTGAAGGGCTCTGAGCAGCATCGCCTCTCTTTGGGCAAAAAGTCCCTGCCTTGGCAGGACTTGGAACTGGCTTGGATTTCTCCAGCTGGACCTTCCTGCAGGTGTCGCAATACCAAGTTCCCCTCAAACCTTCCCTGGCCTCCCATAGCAGAAGGAGGCCATTTCTCGCAGAGTGCCATTGCTTTGGCTGCCATCCTTCGCCATGACAGGCAGACGACTCCCCAGCAGGAAGCTCTGGACGGGCATCTCAAGGGCAGAGCTGGAAGCCTTCTGACTGAATGGCATGCCAGCGAGCAGATTCCATGTTCCCCCGGCTGCACATCTCCTTCCAGTGGACCTGCCCCATCTCAGGGGCCACAGGACCGATCAGCACTCGGCCAACAGCGCAGCTGCGGGTGTAGAGGCGAGCCTGGGACAAGATGGAGGGGGGAACAGAGTCAGGAATAGTTGTGGGGGACCTCAGAGCTGCCCTATAGCAGGGATAACCCTGAGATGGACTGAGACAGCCACAGCGGGAGGTGGAATCCAAGCCCTGCCACCCCCCCCCCCGATGCTGGACGAGTGAGGAGAACTGACTGTGGCTTCCAGCAGGGCTCTCTTGCTGGTGGCCCCCCTCCCATGCACCCTCCCACTGCTGCCAGAGAAGCAAGGACAAAGCGGCAGCGACCTCCAGGTTCCTGCTAGATCCCCCAGACCCTGTCAGTTCCCACCAGAACCTGGAAGCCGCCACTGCCACCACAGGACCCTGGCAAGCAAAGCTGGGCAGAAGGGCATGGCAGCACTTTTCCATTTCACCTCAGGGTTTTTCCTGCCTATAGGAAATCTCAGCCCAGGTTTTCCCACCCACAAAATACTTCTTGAGGAAGTGCACCCTCTTGTGTAAGTTGGCACAACAACAGGCAGGAATCAATGCACTGTTTTGTTTCCTCCTTGAGCAGAAAGGATTTACCAGGTTCTCCTCCTCCTTTTATCCCTACAACAGCCCTGTGAAGTAGATTAGGCTGAGGGTAAGTGAGCTTAATGGCAGAGTGGAGATTAGAACCCTGATCTCTCCTAGCTCCTACTCTAATACTCTAACCACTGAACCACACTGTCTTTCTAAAACCCCATTTCCCTTTAGCTCAACTCAATGGCTTAAGACATACCTCTTGACCCCAGCTTTTGACACTCAAAGAGCATATTTTTAGGACCCCCAATATTTTTGTGACTGTAAATTGTTTGGAACTGTTTTTAACATTGCGTTTCAATGCTGTGACCTTAGGGTGGAGGGAGGATTTAAAAAATCACAATAATAGATAAATAATAAATCTATACATTTGTACAACTGTTCAGCAAGTCCAGAAGTGTGGATCCAGAGTGGGCTGGGCTCAGCACTCAAGATCATATGTTGGATTTGGGCCCAAGGAATTACCTGTGTGCCTGCACCTTTCAGGTCAACCCAGGATGCAAGCTGCTCTACCCTTGCTTGCCTCCCCCCGCCCCGCAATGGGCTAGGACAGGCTTCCTCAACCTTGGCCCTCCTGATGTTTTGAGACAACAATTCCCATCATCCCTGACCACTGGTCCTGCTAGCTAGGGATCATGGGAGTTGTAGGCCAAAAACATCCGGAGGGCTTAGGTTGAGGAAGCCTGGGCTAGGAGAAGCCCTGCTGCAGGCATGCACTGCAGATCTTTGCTAGGTAAAGGTAAAGGGACCCCTGACCATTAGGTCCAGTCGCAGACAACTCTGGGGTTGTGGCGCTCATCTCGCTTTATTGGCCAAGGGAGCCGGTGTACAGCTTCCGGGTCCTGTGGCCAGCATGACTAAGCCGCTTCTGGTGAACTAGAGCAGCGCACAGAAACGCCATTTACCTTCCCCCCGGAGTGGTACCTATTTATCTACTTGCACTTTCGACATGCTTTTGAACTACTAGGTCGGCAGGAGCTGGGACCGAGCAACGGGAGCTCAACGGGATTCAAACCGCTGACCTTCTGATGGGCAAGTCCTAGGCTCTGTGGTTTAACCCACAGCGCCACCCGCGTCCCTAACATACTTTGGCTCAAATCTTCCATCCATTACCTGCATGACTGTGAACTCCAGGGACAACTGCTGTTCCTGGATGTCTCCGGCAGGTAAGCTGAAGAGGAACGGGGCATTCCACACGGGGTTGTAGCCCGCTATGGACTTGGTCTCCTTTGTGTCAATGACCTTTCCGTCGTGGCAGAGGTGGATCAGAACGTAGTGGTCTAGAAAGAGGAAAAGCAGAGGACAACGGTTGGGAGATGCAGGACTCCTCAAGACAGACAGGTTTGTGCCTGACGGCTGGAAGAGGCACAGATGGTGACCCTTGGAGTCACTTCCAATTCCACCATTCTATGAAAGAAGGGGAACGAGAGAGATTCCTCTCCCCCCCAACTTTGATAGGTGGACAGGACCACCCACCACCTGATATAACCTGTCAAAGTTTAAAGAAAATTGCTGATTGGCATTTACAGCCATTGTCTTTGGAGATGTGCTTTCAGTGCCCATCTGCTGATCAGGAGCAGGGCCTGCAAGAGGCTCCCTATAATGGATCATCACCTGATCATCAGTCCCAGGGAGCCCTTGGTAGCCTCTATGGAGGAAGAAAAGCTCCCCTAAGCTAGCATTTCCCACTCTGCAAAGAAAGCAGTTTCAAGCTGCAATTTCCAGAGTGGCTTAACAGTCCTGCCCTCTTCCTGGAGAACTCTGGGAAATGTAGTACTGTAAGCAGAAGAGGCGTCTCCTAACAACTCTCAGCACCCTTAACAAACTGCGGTTCCCAGGATTCTTTGGGGGAAGCCATGTGTGTTTAATGTGGTATCCTAATGCTTTAAATGCATAATGCAGATGGGGTCTGAGAGATCCCCATCTTAATTTGCTCACAGATTTTTTTAAAAAAATGTGTGTGTGTACATATAGATTGAAATATGCAAATTTTGTGAAAATTTGTGTCCTGAGTCCTGTACCTAAATCTGTTAAGGTACTGAGCAATACCTGCACCAGATCCCAGTTTAAACACAGAATTATTGCATGTGGAGATCACAGAGGAAGGCATAGCTCAGTGGCAGAACATCTGCTTTGTATGCAGAAGGTGCCAGGTTCAATCCCCGCTGGCACCTCCAAGTAGGTCTGGCAGGGACTCCCTGCCTGAACCCTGGAGAGCTGCTGCCAGTCAGAGTAGACAACACTGATCTAGAGGGAGCAATGGTCTGGCTCAGCAGAAGGCAGCTTCCTATGTTTGTCCTATACATGTGTTGGTACATTCATCCTACCTGGGGTTCCCAGCATCCGGCTGACGCGTCCCAGGTTCTCTGCTTTGCGGACCAGAACTTTGATGCGATTGGCCAGAGCTTGATACTGCAGCAGGAGGAAAAGCTGCCCCAGGGACTTGGGCTGAGAGAGCCAAGAGGCGGAGCTCACGTCCTGGGAACTGTGGCACTGAAGGGGGAGAGAATGAACACGTCATGGCATAGATATACACACACACATACAGGAGTTAGCCAGCTCCAGTTTTATATTTCACATGGATTTAAGAACCTAAGAAGAGCCTGCTGGATCAGGCCAGTGGATGCCCATCGAGTCCGGCATCCTCTTTGCACAGTGGCCAACCAGAAGCCTCAATGGGAAACCAGGAAGCAGGGTTCCAGCACAAGAGCAACTCCTGTGGTTTTTGCACATGTCACTTTGCGCTGCTTAGGGCCTCTTTGTTGGGATGCCTGCGTGTCAAAGTCACTTGCCTAAGGCTTTAAAATGCTGTTTAGATATTTCATGTAAATAGGAGCTAGAATCCAATAACATCTGGAGGGCCAGTTTCCTAATCCTGTTCTAAAGGGAACACCCACCCACTATGGGCGTAGCCACGGAGGGGGGGGCAGCTGCCCCTCCCTAAATTAAGTAAATCATTACAAAATACATAACTAACTGAGGTTCTGCCCTCCCCTGGAAATAAATCCTGGCTATGCTCATGACACACATAGGTAAAGGGACCCCTGACCATTAGGTCCAGTCCTGGCTGACTCTGGGGTTGCGGCGCTCATCTCACTTTATTGGCCAAGGGAGCCGGCGTACAGCTTCCGGGTCATGTGGCCAGCGTGGCAAACCAGAGCAGCGCACGGAAATGCTGTTTACCTTCCCGCCGGAGCAGTACCTATTTATCTACTTGCACTTTGACGTGCTTTTGAACTGCTAGGTGGGCAGGAGCAGGGACCGAGCAATGGGAGCTCACCCCGTTGTGGGGATTCAAACCGCTGACCCTCTGATCGGCAAGTCCTAGGCTCTGTGGTTTAACCCACAGTGCCACCCACGTCCCACCCATGACATACATACAAATAAAACCAGCCCTTACCCATCCAGTGCAGGGTTTCTGCCCAGACACTGAGGTCCAGCGTCGAGGGCCTTCTGGCGGTTCCCTCCCTGCAAGAAGCTAAGTTACAAGGAACCAGGCAGAGGGCCTTCTTGGTAGTGGCACCCGCCCTGTGGAACACCCTCCCACCAGATGTCAGAGAGAAAAATAACTACCAAACTTTTAGAAGACATCTGAAGGCAGCCCTGTTTAGGGAAGCTTTTAATGTTTAATAGGTTATTGTATTTTAGTGTTTTGTTGGAAGCCGCCCAGAGTGGCTGGGGATTATTATTATTATTCTCAAACTGTGCTCCATGGGCGACCAGCGGGGTGTTGTGGTTGCAGGTGACCCACCCATCGCTGGGAATATTGGGGAGTGGTTCTCAATTGCCTTTCTGTTGCTCCTTTCATTTCTTATATTACAATTTGAATTTTAGGGAACTACCATTGCTGCCCCAAGACCCTCAAGCGGTCGGCAGGCAGAGCGGGAATTGGGGGTCCCCGCCGGACGGGAGGCGACGACTCCCTGGCCCATGGGCGACGCGATCCTCACCTTGGTGAGCGCCAGCTCCTGGGCGTGCGCCGAGGGCGAGGCGCCCTGCTCGCCGGCCACCTGGGCGCAGGGGAACAGCACCTCGCCCACGAAGGCGTCCTTCCGACGGGCGAAAGCCCTGGCGTACACAGCGAGGCGCAGCGTCAGGCCCGGCAGCTCTTGGCGGGCGCAGCCGGGGAAGCGGAGCTGCTGGTGGAACTCGGGGTGGAGGCTCCTCCGGCGCCGGGCGGTGCGCTGCGGCTCCGCGGAGCCCGGCAGCAGGCGCGCCTCGACGTAGCAGCTGCGGCTGGCGCCCAGGCCCCCGGGCAAGTGGGCGACGCCGACGACGTTCACCGTGAGCGTGGATTCCGGAGGAGAGTAGCCGACGGCGAAGTGCAGGCGAGGTCGCGGCTTGGCCTGGGCGGCGGCGGCGGGCAGGAGCCCCGCGACGGGGCGCACGGCGAGGGGGCTGCTGCTGTCTCCCGCGGCAATGGTGCTCCGGCGCTGCGAGCCCCGAGGGCGCTGGGCCGGCGGCGCGCTCAGCCCGGGCGGGACGACGAGGCTGGGCAGGGAGGCGCGGCCGCGCAGGAGGGCCGTCGGGGGGCTGCCGTCGGGCGAGGCCGGCGCACGAGCAGCTGCAGCAGGCAGGCTCTCCAGAAGCTGCCCCGCCAGCTGGGCATACTGTTGCTGGATGGGCACCGCGGTCGTCGGAGAGGGCAGAGCGGGGCCCAGATCCACCAGGGGGCGGCCCGACGCCTGCGCCTCGCCGCAATCCGGGCGCCGCGTCCTCCGCCGGTGCCAGCAAATCGCGCAGCCGAGGAGCAGGCAGAAGCAGAGCAGGCTCAGCCCCACGCCCAGGAATACCTGTAAGTGCACTGAGCAGAGGAGAGGAGGAGAATCATAGAATCTAGAGTTGGAAGGGACCTCGAGGGTCATCTAGTCCAACCCCCCGCAATGCAAGAATCAGATCTAAGCTGAAGCATCCCTGACAGATAGCCATCCAGCGAATGAGTGTGCATTCCTTTCCGAGGGAGTCTTAGCACCTGAAAGTTACTCCGAATGTTAAGTCCAAATTTTCTTTCTGTTTGCAGAAGAGGGTCATATTGTGGGGAAAGCAACTGCAGAGCCTCAAGGGGGCAGGTCCCAGTTTCAGGGGAGGGCTCATCATATGCCATCTATTTAATTTATTTACTGCATTTATACCCCCACCTTTTTCTGCAAGGAGCTGAAGTTGGCTTGCCTGGTTCTCCCCGCTTCCTTTAATCCCTGCAGCAACCCTGTGAGGAAGGTTAGGCTGAGAGGCCGAGACTGGACCCCCTAGTGAGCTTCATGGCCGAGTGGAGATTCGAACCCTGGTCTCCCAGGTCCTAGTCTTAACACTGTAATCTCTGCACCACCACCAGATCTCCATCTATGTACTCACTTCTCCTGTCACAAGTAGGGATGGCCAAACATGTCCATTTGGGTTTTGCTCGGTTTTGCTTTTTTGTTTTCATTTGTAAGTTCTTCTCACATGTCCACATAAAGCTCCAGGTTTTTGAAGTATAACAAGTCACCTTGAAAACTATTATGCAATCTGTATGCAGTTTTGCCTGACATGCACATTCCAAATGCAGCTGCACCGTAAAGCTAAAGGTAAAGGACCCCTGACCGTTAAGTCCAGTTGCAGACGACTCTGGGGCTGCGGCGCTCATCTCGCTTTACTGGCCAAGGGAGCTGGCGTTTGTCTGCAGACAGCTTCCGGGTCATGTGGCCAGCATGACTAAGCCGCTTCTGGCGAACCAGAGCAGCCCATGGAAACGCTGTTTACCTTTCCACCGGAGTGGTACCTATTTATCTACTTGCACGGGAGCTCACCCCATCACAGGGATTCAAACCGCCGACCTTCCGATCGGCAAGCCCTAGGCTCAGTGGTTTAGACCACAGCGCCACCCACATCCCATAGCTGCACTTTAGATCTGTATAATGACATTGCACTATCACTATCGGCAGCTTTGGAATGTGTGGATTAGGTAGTATCTCCTTTAAGTGTGAACTGGATTCCTCCCCATCTCGGCTCACAACAGCTGGAACAGATTGGCAACAACAACCACCACTAAGGCTCAGAGGGGCAAGAGGGGCAGCTCAAAAGGAGAGTAGAGAAGGCAGGGAAGGGACCCCATCCCAACTCCCACTCTCTCCAAAAGAGGCCTGCAGAGCAGCTCTGGCCTGATGACATCAGTTCGACATGTTTGCTCAGCAGCTAAAATAAAGCCAGACTCTCCTCAAACCAGATAAACCCCAGGGAAAGAAAAGCTCTGCTTATCAGGCCTGCAGTTTTGCTGACGCAGGGCTGTTGTGGAGCTAAGAGGCCCTTGCCTAGTCAAACAGCCCTTTGCAAAGCACTCAATCTGTGCTTGGCTTCCAGGTCAGTTGGCAGATGACCCCAGAATGTGTGTGTGTGTGTGTGTGTGTGTGTGAGAGAGAGAGAGAGAGAGAGAGAGAGAGAGAGAGAGAGAGAATGTTGCATTGTCCCATGAGATGGGAGGAGGGAGGGCTGCAGCGCAAGGCTAGAGCGCATGCTTCGCATGTAGAAGGCCCTGGGCCAATCCCCTGCACCTCTAACAAAAACAGGGAAATAATTTTAGGGCTGGAAGGGATCCCAAGGGTCATCTATCTCAATCCCCGGCAGTGCAGGAACTTGCCAATGTTCCTTTCTTCGTCTCACGTCCAGAACAGAAATCAATCCAGAGAACACCCATAAATAGTGGCTGCTGCTGCTCCTGTTTGCAGACTGCGGCCCCCAGGATGTTGCTGGACTGTCAAGCTCACATCAGCCCTGAGCACTGGGCATGCTGGTTGAGGTTAATGGCAGCTGGAAGCCTCACAACACCTGGAGATCTGTGTTAGAAGGCTGCCTTTGATTTTTAGAGCATATGACCCACAGCTGACTTTTTAATGCTTTCCCGCTCCCTGAAAAGGGATGGGAAATAGAACCAGATATCGTAGAATCATAGAATGGTAGGACAGGAAGGGAACCCCAGGGTCATCTAGTCCAACCCTCTGCAATGCAGGAATCAAATATCCTAACGCCAACGATGTGCTGTAGTAGCGACCGGCCCCATCTGCACTATGCTTCGGAAACAGTATGGTATCATACCACTTAACAAAGCAAACAAACAGCTATGGCTTCCACCAAGGAATCTGGTAGTTTGTTAAGGGTCCTGAGAGTAGCGGACAGGCCCCTCCCTCAGCCCCCCTCACAAAGGTGCAAGTCCCAAAGTGGTTTAACAGTCCAGCAATCTTCCTAGGGAACTCTGGGACGGACCCATCTGGGGCCTTATCTATCTTATACCCTTGGAGCAATATCTTTGAGGAGCCATGGAAACCCAAAGAACCCTGGAGACGGTAGTTGGCTCAGGGCGCTGGGGCTAAAGGTTAGACCGTGTCCATTTTTTTACTGAGCATTGATTCTGATTTGTTTACAGGGTGGTTATACGACAATGACTGCTCACCCTTATTTGCTTGCAGGGTTGTCTCCCCATTAGTCACTTGTTCATCCCACACACTTTGCAATGCATCTTCCCATCATTTCCCAAACTGCCCAAGGCCAGGGTGCTTTAGTCCCCTTTCAACGCGCAAAGCTAAAACACGAATCCCTCCTCCTGCAAAATGCTGTCGCTCCAGATTCACCCATACAAAGGATAATCATCCGCAGACTGCCCACCCTACAGGCTTAAAAGGCACTTTAGTGCCACGTTAACAGCCATGGCTTCTCCCAAAGAATCCTGGGAACCGTAGTTTGTTGAAGGTGCTGAGAGCTGTTAAAAGGTAAAGGGACCCCTGACCATTAGGTCCAGTCGTGGCCGACTCTGGGGTTGCGGTGCTCATCTCGCTTTACTGGCTGAGGGAGCCGGTGTACAGCTTCTGGGTCATGTGGCCAGCATGACTAAGCCGCTTCTGGCAAACCAGAGCAGCGCACGGAAATGCCGTTTACCTTCCCGCCGGAGCGGTACCTATTCATCTACTTGCACTTGATGTGCTTTCGAACTGGTAGGTTGGCAGGAGCAGGGACCGAGCAATGGGAGCTCACCCCGTCGCGGGGATTCGAACCGCCAACCTTCTGATTGGCAAGTCCTAGGCTCTGTGGTTTAACCCACAGGAGACCCCTATTCTCACAGTGCTACAGTTTCCGTATGCTGCTCTGGTTCGCCAGAAGCGGCTTAGTCACGCTGGCCACATGACCCGGAAGCTGCACGCTGGCTCCCTCAGCCAATAAAGCGAGATGAGCGCCGCAACCCCAGAGTTGGCCACGACTGGACCTAATGGTCAGGGGTCCCTTTACCTTTTTTTTACAATCTCCTTAGGTAACTATAGTTCCCATGATACTTCGGGGAGGGGGTGAGGATGGAGGAGGAGGAGGGCATACTCACCATGCTGGTGTTTGTCTAGCAGGACCTGGACCAGCAGCCACAGGAAGAGGAGGATCACCAACCCTTCAATCATCCCCTTGCAGAAGAAAAAGATGATGGACTGGCAGAGGGACAGAGCTGGGAAGATGTGGTCCTTGAAGAGCGCCATCCCCTGCCTTGCCCCAGATGGGAGCGAGAGCCCAAGGAGGGTCCTTGCTCACCTGAGCCGGGCACTTGGGGCTGACAGAGGAGGACAGTGGAGATCAGCCATGGAAGAAGAGCAAGGCAGCAGCAGCAACTGGGGAGAGCTCTGCAGCAGGACCTGGCAGGCAGGAGTGGTACCCTAGGTGACCTCCCTGAAGCAAGGTCCCTGGGGGGACGGAGGAAAGGGGCTTGTGGGGTGCAATGGATCTAGCATCTCCGGAGCCTGCCTGACAGTGTGCAAGTCAACGCGTCTCTCTTTAAATAATCCAGAGCTCTGCAGGCAGATCCTCCGGTTCACACCACATCTATTCCGGTCCGCTTGAGGCAACCGGCAGTGACCCCCTTTCCTTCCTCCCCCCCCCCCCCACGGGTTGCCATTCCGCATCAGGAGCAACAAGACCAGCCACGCAGAATGTCATCTGCCTTGCAGGGCAGGTACATTATTGGAAGGCCCATGACCTCCCCAAAGGTGGGCTCCTTGCGAAACAGAGAAGGAGGTATAAATAGATCCAGGGCGAGAGAAGCCGTCCGCTTCGTAGATCTTGCAGGCAAGAGATGGTGATGTGGTAAGACAGCTGTGAAGATCAACTGCGCCTTTCTGGGAGGGAAGGCAGCTCTTTGATCTCTCACTTTTGTGTTGAGAGAGCTGCCATGTAGATGACCATGTGCAGGGGGTGTTTTACTCCACAGAGATTACTCACCCGAGCAGAATTAGAATGGTAGTTGTACATGTAACTTCATGTAGGGATATCTTGTGCTGCAATGCCTGTCCCTGCAGTGCTTCCTATAATGTTCATGCAAAACCCATGCCCATCCAGCGAAGGCCCCTTGCAATGTTAGTTAAAAGCTTCCCATTTGCAGCTTCTGCCCCTTTGTTGGGTGGCAACAGCATGAAAGATGAATAGCTTATTGGTCCCTCGCATCATCCATTAGCCCCTGTTTTTGTAGCAGGGGTGAATTACTGCTTTCCACTGTGTTTTGTTTTGTTTATAGTGAAACAGTGTTATTTCTCATCTAAGAATGAAAACCATTTTTCGCTGCACCCAGGAGGAGGCATGGTAGCCCTGAAAGGGCCTCACTGCATGGCCCCAATCCACACTGAACAGGTGATGCCTGGGGGATGTTGCGCATCATCTATGTGTGACGCAAGTGTGTCACAACATCACACGTCTCCCAACACTACGCAGCCTGGTGCAGCCTTCTGCAATATTCCGCCAGCCCCCCTCAATATTGAGGGGCTGGGCCCCCGTCAAACAAACATTAAGGGGGCAGAAGACACCTCCGCCCCCTAGAGTTGGCATACCTGACCTCCCGGCAAGCTGCAAAACGCCACCAAACTGTCAGTCCTTTGCAGGAGGGATTCAAGTGCACAGCAGAACTTTGGGTTTGTGCATTTCAAGTGGATGCAAGCTTTCTATCGCCCAAGTGCAACAAATCCACTTGGTAAAAAGAAGAGGGCATTTTGCGGAATAGAGAGTGGCAGGGAAATGCCCTTAAAAGTGTGGAGCGAATGAATGACTAAGAAGAAGCTGCCTAAACACACTGTGTGCAAATCGGGATGAAGGCAGGACATATTCACGTTGTGTGCCCTTTCCCCCAAAAAATCATAAAGCTCAGTAGAAGACAGGGCAAGCTCTGGGCCAGCAAATCAGGGTGGATGCTCAAGAAACAGGTACTAAGGGAACGTATTATCCCTCATGGTGGGGCTGCCTGCTAATACAGACACTTTGGGGACTGGTATCCTCAGAAATATTCAAAATAATTTGGGAGCTCCTGCATTTCTCCCTCCATTCTTGTTTATTATACAGTGGTACCTCGGGTTACAGACGCTTCAGGTTACATACGCTTCAGGTTACAGACTCTGCTTGCCCAGAAATGGTACCTTGGGCTAAGAACTTTGCTTCAGAATGAGAACAGAAATCGCGCGACGGCAGCGGGAGGCCCCATTAGCTAAAGTAAACTGTGCTTCAGGTTAAGAACAGTTTCAGGTTAAGAACGGACCTCCAGAACGAATTAAGTTCTTAACCTGAAGTACCACTGTACCTCTTCAAAGGCTCGTCTCTCTTTAGCTCAAACCTGGAAGGTCTTAAAGGAACCACCCCCAGATTTATGGCCCAACAACGTTTGGCGAATGGCCATCGCTGAGAAAATAACACTCGTTTAAAAGCGATAAACAGAAAAATGGGTAAACTTTATGCCATATGATGGCCTTTTGTTCTCCTGGAGAAGAGAAGGCTGAGAGGTGATCTGAAGGGCTGTCACAGGACAAGCTTGTTTTCTCCTGCTCTGGAGGGTAGGACCAGAACCAAGGAATTCAAATTGCAAGACAGGAGATTCCAACTAAAGATTGGGAAGAACGTTTGAAGGTAAGAGCTGTCAGACGTTGAAGTGGACTCTTTGTCATGGGTGGATGGCTGTCTGTCGGGGGTTCTTTTCCGACAATTCCTGCATTGCACGGGGTCAGGCTAGATGGCCCTTGGGTTCCCTTCCAGCTCTACAGTTCTCTGATTCTATTTGCTTATCATCCGCAGGGCAAAAGGCTCCCCGTCCTGGCCTGCTGGATTGCAGCAGTGGGGGACATGGCCAAGGGCATGCCAGGAAGGGTGGCTCAGAGCCAAGAAGTCTGACGCTGGCATGCTTCTGCCTCCTCGGCTTTTCCAAGGGCGTGTGCAGACCAGCAGCAGAGGTGCAGGTAGACGTTTTTCAAATTTTAACTAGTAGTTTTGTTTTATTCCTATTTAATTTAAACCCTGCCACGTCCCCAAATTTCCGAATCTTTTGTATCACTTTAGGGAGTGAAGTTTTTGGATCTTCTACTGTTATCACTAAGTCATCTGCATATGCTTTTAGTTTAAACTCACTTTCCCCAATTTTTACACCTGTGATCTCTTTATCTGCTTTTATGTTTCTGGCAAGTACTTCCAGGACCAGGATGAACAACAATGGTGATAGTGGGCATCCATGTCTAGTTCCTTTTTGTGTCTGACATTCGTCCGTTATCACCTGATTTATAATTAATTTTGCTTTTTGTTCCGAGTAAATTGCTGGTATTCCCTATAGAAATTCAGGGCCACATTTAATTTCTTCAAGCAGCTTTGTCATGGATTTCCAAGAGACGTTGTCAAAGGCTTTTTCAGCATCTGTAAACATCATTGCTGCTTTCTTTTCGTTTTTGACCTCCAGGTATTCTATTATATTCATAATATTCCTTATATTCTCCTTCATTTGTTTACCTAGAAGAAACCCTGCCTGATCTTGATGTATATACTCATTTAATATTTTTTTCAATCTGTTAGCTAATATTTTTGCAAACAATTTGTAATCATTGTTCAACAGGGAAATAGTAGCCCCTGAGCAGTGGACAAGGGTCCGAAGCAGAGCCCATCTATTTTTAGCTTATCTGAAAATCTACAACCGTACATATTAAGATTGTCAATGATTGTTCCCCTGTGTGCTCAGAGGCTAAGAGAAAATGTTCCGATAAAAAAGATATTTCACTTGCAGTTTCCAAGCTGCCGCGGTGGCAGCGTCCTTGGCTGGGTCTGGAGGACTGACCTGAGATAACCCTGGGCCAGCTTTCCCTCTATGTCCCGCCCCTCCCTTGGGTTGCTCTAGGGGAGCATGATGTGGGACATGTCATGGTGACCCCAAGGACCTTTTCATCCACCCCCTGGAGGAGGAGACCGGAGAGGAAGAGTGCTAGTTCCACAGGATCTTCAATGTGCCCAAACCCAAGTACAGCTATTAAAGGGTAAAGGGACCCCTGACCATTAGGTCCAGTCACGGATGACTCTGGGGTTGCGGCGCTCATCTCGCTTTATTGGCCGAGGGAGCTGGCGTACAGCTTCCGGGTCATGTGGCCAGCATGACTAAGCCGCTTCTGGCAAACCAGAGCAGCGCACGGAAACGCCGTTTACCTTCCCTCCGGAGCGGTACCTATTTATCTACTTGCACTTTGATGTGCTTTCCAACTGCTAGGTTGGCAGGAGCAGGGACCGAGCAACGGGAGCTCACCCCGTTGCGGGGATTTGAACCGCCGACCTTCTGATCGGCAAGTTCTAGGCTCTGTGGTTTAACCCACAGTGCCACCTGCGTCCCTTAAGTACGGCTATACACCCCATGAAATAAGCAGACAGGTCCAGCCCGCCCATGAGGCAAGGTGAGGTGACTGCCTCAGGCAACAGGGGTGGCAGATCCAGCCTCCGAGGTGTGCATCGCTCGCTGCCACTCCTTGGAGGCTGGAACTGACTGCTCAGGAGCCCCACCTGTGCTTCCTCTACAGCGGCCTCTTGGCAAATCGGAGGCACTGCTGGTCTTCTCCCACTCCTAGGGAAGAAATGGCAGGGGCTGCTCTCTGGGGTTCCCTGGCCTCTGCACCCAGCTGGCATGATTCAGAGTGGGCCCCTTTCCCTTCCCACTGACAATGGCCTTTGATTTCCACTTCAGCTGTCGGGTAAGGTTGATTTGACCTAGTGGTGCAGCAATAAAATAGCTAGCCCATTTTCAAAGCTAAGCAGGGTCTCTGGTATGTTTTAAAATTAGATGGGTGGCCATGTGTAATTCTATGGGGAAGAAGAGGAGAAAGGAGGTGGAGAGGAAATTTCCCCATGGTGGCCAGGAAGATCATTTTGGGAGGCCCACATGCAGTCCAGGAAGCCTGCAAGCCTCTCCAGACCTGGCCAAGGGTACCCTGCAGTAAATTGCCTCTGAACCTGGATGTGCTATTTAGCTCTCAAGGCTAGGAAGAACAGTGACTTTTTTATTCCTGCATTTATATGCAGCTGAATTCTAGATCTAGAACCCTAAGCGTTTTACAAAAAAAGACAACAAAATCTGCCTCTTTCTGTCTGTGAATGATACACAACGGGGACCCCAAGACTACGTTTTGATTGTGCTTTTGTGATTCTGCTCAGGATGGTTTTGAGGCAGTTCAGCATGATCCCATTTTGAATAGTGGGCTCTTCTTCCTTGGAGGTTTTCAAGCAGAGTTTGTATGGCCGTCTGTCAGGAATTCTTTAGCTGAGATTCCTGCATTGCAGGGGGTCAGACTAGATGTCCCCTGGAGTCTCTTCCAACTTTACAGTCCCATGATTCCATCAGGATCACAGAACAATTGCCAAAGCGGAAATCGTGTGGGCAGTCTGGAATAAATCCACCAGCCCCAGAGGTCCCCTACCCCTACTCTATTGTTGGGCCCCTTTTGCTCAACATTCTCTAACCCCCTACAGACCACACAACTGAAACACATTTCCTACCTCCACCAATAATTCTGAAAACTGTAGTTTGTTAAGGATGCTGGGAATTATAGTTCTCTGTGTGGGTGAACTACAGCTCCCCTTTTTTTGTAGGGGAGGAAATGTGCTTTACATGTATGGTGAGCGTACTGGAGTAAGGAGGTATGGGAGAACTGAAACAAATTTGTGTCACATGTAAGTTTGTGATATTAATTTATTACGTTTGGTTTGGGTTTGGAATTCTGCTCCTATGATTGGCTGCAGATATGCCTCTGTTTTTTGTTTTAGTTAGCATCTGGTATTACGGTATATTTTGTTGTGTTTTCTCATAAGTAAATATATCACAAGTAAATAATAAACAAGCAAAAACCTGGGGGCCCCCCATCAAATTAATAAATAACTGTAGGGTGCCCCCGCTGCCTGCCAACATGCCTGGGATCCCACAGCCAGCAGCAACCTCTTGGCTTGAACCCCTCCACGGCCCCCTCCTTCCCATCCCTCTGAACAAAGCTCCTTGCTGTTCTGCTGGGAGAAGGGCCCTCCTCTCCCCACAAGCAAACAAAAGAGGCTCAGAGAGGAAATGGACTGGCCTCCTGCAGCCGCTCCTCAGCATCCCTCCTCCGCTGCCCACCTTTGCTGCGAGGGGAGGGCTAGAGCTCAGCGCTGGAGCACCTGCTCTACATGCAAGGAGGCTCAGTCCCCAGGAGCAGCATCTCCAGGTGGGGCTGGGAAGTCAGTCCCCTGCCTCAAACCCTGGAGAGTCGGTGCTGCCAGTTAGAGTAGACAGCACTGGTCTGAGTTGGTATCAGGTGTCTTTCAGTGAGCCAAGCACAAGCTACAAGCAGCTGGTGCCACTGTTTCAGGGTCTCTTCATTTTTGCTTCCTTGGTTGCAAAGCAGTTCTCCAACCAAGTACAGTGGTACCTCGGGTTACAGACGCTTCAGGTTACAGACTCCGCTAACCCAGAAATAGTACCTCGGGTTAAGAACTCAGCTTCAGGATGAGAACAGAAATTGTGCTCCGGTGGCGCGGCAGCAGCAGGAGGCCTCGTTAGCTAAAGTGGTGCTTCAGGTTAATAACAGTTTCAGGTTAAGAACAGACCTCCAGAATGAATTAAGTTTTTAACCCGAGGAACCACTAATGTGTACGCATAACATACATACTGGGGTGAATGGCAATGCATTGTACAGCAAAAATAACATACGAGCATATTAGGGGAGATTGCTTTGCAAAAATTGCACGCAGGATGGGCATAGTAGGAGAAATTTGCAGTACAGTGGTACCTCGGGTTACAGACACTTCAGGTTACATACACTTCAGGTTACAGACTCCGCTAATCCAGAAATAGTGCTTCAGGTTAAGAACTTTGCTTCAGGATGAGAACAGAAATCGGGCTCCGGCTGCGCAGAGGCAGCGGGAGGCCCCATTAGCTAAAGTGGTGCTTCAGGTTAAGAACAGTTTCAGGTTAAGAATGGACCTCCAGAACGAATTAAGTTCTTAACCCGAGGTACCACTGTAAAATGCTGGTGCCCTTTTCACGTAACTCAAATTCTTCTTTCTTGCAAAGTGATATGGAAAACAGAACCCAAGAGTGGAAAATGGCCCGAGGCCTTTGCAACTCATTTTAAAAGAACCTTGTGCCCCAATAAGGGCCGCTGGCCTTGCTCTCCCCCAAGATGCCCCCCAAACCAGGCCTGTTAGTTTCCACTTACCTGTCTCCACAGCCTTGTTCCCAAAGTGAGCTGGGATGATGGAGGAGTCCTGGAGCGGCCCTGGAAGTGCTGGCATGGAGGCGCCTGGCAGGAACCAAGGGAATGTGCCCAAAGCGTCACTGTGGAGAGGTTGAGGAGGAGGAGGAAAAAGAAAGAAGTGCTAGGTCCCCAGCTGGGAGCCGCTTAGAACTGGGAGTAAGATTTGCAGACAGCAGGTGCCTGTCGGTGGCAGCGCTGGAGAGCGGGGTGGCATTGGCAGGGTTGATAAACAGAAGCCAATAAAGCTCTCTAAGCCCACAGAGCTGAGCAAACAGGTGGAAAAAATATATATTCTGGAGTGTTTACTCCCCTTCCAATCCAGGGAAAGGGCGGGCTCCCAAAGCAGAGGGTGGGAGGGAGGATGCCAGAACAGCGGTGGAGTCAAAGCCCATTCTTAAGTGTTTGCTGCCAGGGAATGTGGTGTTTGAGAGGCAGGATGGCAGGAGGGGCAGCCAAGCAGCAGGGTGGAGGGGCAGGCCCAGCGCAAGGGGAATGCAAGAGGGCAGTGGCCAGGGACAGACCACTTGGGTTCTCAGTTTTCCAATCGTCAATTCAGTTTCTCCACATTTCCGCACTAACCCGGCTCGATCGGCTCCGCTCTGCGTCTGCAGTTGGAGGTTGCAATGCTTCTAAATACAGTGGTACCTCTGGTTAAGAACTTAATTCGTTCCGGAGGTCCGTTCTTAACCTGAAACGGTTCTTAACCTGAAGCACCACTTTAGCTAATGGGGCCTCCCACTGCCGCCATGCGATTTCTGTTCTCATCCTGAAGCAAAGTTCTTAACCCGAGATACTATTTCTGGGTTAGCGGAGTCTGTAACCTGAAGCGTATGTAATCCGAGTTACCACTGCTGGAAAGCACAGGAGGGAAAGTGTTGCTCATGTCCTGCTTGCTGGTTTCCCTTTGGGGCATCTGGCTGTCCACTGTGAGAACGGCATTCAGGACTAGGTGGGCCATTGGCCTGATCTGGCCAGCTTTCCTTATGCTCTTATGTGTGTTTTAAAGTCCTCGTGAAAATGCACCAGCATTGAAATATACTCAGAGTCAAGAGTGGATTTCATGCTCTTTATTCAGCTCATAGTGGTGAGGAGGGAATGAATTGTTTCCCCACAGTATCTGCTTTATATACATTATTTACACAATGGGCTCCACGTGATTGGCTAATTCTGGAATTCTCCTGTAAGCCAATCAGGTTGTGGATTCACTTCCATCTGGAGCTGGATTGGGTGGCTCCTGCAGACCAATCATACTGCTGCATTGTTCTAGGACCAATCAGACTGCTGCATTCTGAATCCTATTGTTCTAGGACCAATCAGACTGCTGCATTTTGGATCCTATTCAACTCAGTACATAACAAGCATCTTAGTGCGCATTTCACCTAAAAGGCACCTTTTTTTGGAAGCAATTTTGCCTAAAGCACATATTTTTTGCAAAGCACCCCCCTCCTGCCAAATATAATGCATTTTTGGGTACCGTATTTTTTGCTCCATAAGACGCACCTTTTTCCTCCTAAAAAGTAAGGGGAAATGTGTGTGCGTCTTATGGAGCGAATGCAGGCTGCGCAGCTATCCCAGAAGCCAGCACAGCAAGAGGGAGAGGTGTGCAGCGCCTCTTGGTCTGCTGGCTTCCCAGTGAAGCAGGATGAGGGACGGAAGGGGCTCCATGTAAGGGCTCCCTTCTGTCCCTCATCCTGCTTTGCTGGGAAGGCAGCACAACAAGAGGCGCTGTGCAGCTCTCCCTCTTGCTGTGCTGGCTTCAGAGATAGCTGCGCAGCTTGCTCTGGCTTTTCAGGGAGGTGGGAGAAGGGATGGAGGGCAGCCCGTCAGTCCCTTCTCCCACCTCCCAGAAAAGCCAGCAAGAGCCACTCTATCTTTAAAGAGCCGCGCCAAGTGAGCGTGTCTGTGGCTCTTACTGGCTTTTCTTGTTTCCCTCCTCTAAAAACTAGGTGCATCTTATGGTCAGGTGCATCTTATAGAGCAAAAAATACGGTATATTATTTTTACCCACACTTTCATTTTTCTGCACACTTTAACCTAGTGCATACCTCTGTGTACACGCTACCTGGCTGGAGAACTGCGCTGCAAAATTCAGAAAAGGGCAGATCATGAAGGATGGCTATGCTTCACTCCGTGGATTGTTTGAGATGGTGCAAATGAGGCAGGTTTGCCTTTCGGTGTGAAATGACTCAGATTTCTCCCTGATCTCCAATAATGTGGCATTACTGGAAGGAGATCTTGGGAGGGCCACAATTAGGGACTGTGCCTTTAACAGACCCCCCTCAACTTTCTGAGTGCATATTGCATGCAGAAAGAAAAGCTGGCAAAAGGGCAGGGTGGGGGTGTTCCATGCTGGTCCCAATTCTCCCTACCCTCATTTTGCAATGCACCCGTTTGCTTCCATAGCAAACTCTCCACCAGGGTACCACTGGCTCATTACTGAAAAAAGGAGGCACTAATTTGCATAAACTTTGCATATGCTGATGTATATGTACCGATGCAAATTTAGAAATGGCTATAATTTATATATCAGCATTCGTCTTGATTTGAGCACACAAGGCTTACACAGAGGTTAGACCATGGGTAGGCAAACTAAGGCCTGGGGGCCGAATCCGGCCCAATCGCCTTCCAAATCCGGCCCGTGGACGGTCCGGGAATCAGCATGTTTTTACAGGAGTAGAATGTGTGCTTTTATTTAAAATGCATCTCTGGGTTATTTGTGGGGCATAGAAATTTGTTCATTCCCCCCCCCATAAGGTCTGAGGGACAGTTGACCGGTCCCCTGCTGAAAAGGTTTGCTGACCCCTGGGTTAGACTATCTCTGGTCTTTGAGTTTTGACTTGTTTGCGGGAAGGTCATACGACAAGGGGTGCTCATTCGGCACTCACCCCAATTTCCCTTTTGATATTCATTCATCCCACGTTTCAATTTATTTCCCTGTCACTTTCCAAACTGCAAAAAGAAAAGCCAGCTTCTTTATAAAAGTGGATTTACTGCACAATTACTGTAGTTTTAGTTGTTGTTAATTCATCGTAAGGTCCCAGGGCAGGATACAACATTAAGACACAGTATTAAATTAATTGTGGGGATTAAATGAGGCAGAAAATTATATACAGTGGTACCTCCGGTTGCAGACGGGATCCGTTCTGGAGCTCCAGTCGGATCCCAAGGTTTCCGCAACCGGAGGTGCCTGTTCTGTGCATACGTGCAGCGCAATAGAGCGCTACTGCGCATGTGTGTGCTGTGAACCCCGAAAATATACTTCTGGGTTTGCCGCGTGTGTAACCCGAAGGATACATAACGAGAGGGGCACGTAAGTAGAGGTACCACTGTACTTGAGCTCCTTGGAGGAAAAAAGGTGGGTTAGAAATACAACTGATCCATTCATAGAATCTCAGAGTTGGAAGGGACCCAGCAGGTCATCTAGTCCAACCCCCTGCAATGCAGGAATCTCAGTGTCCATGATAGATGGCCATCCAACCTCTGCTTAAAAACCTCCAAGGAAGACAGTCTTCACTGGTCACCACCTTTATTGATTCAAGCCACCTTGATTAATTCAATCAGTCAAGGGAAGAAACATGGGTGCAAAAAGGAGTAACATTCCTTGCCGGAGTTCCTTCAAGTTCCTCGCCAGTACTGCCATCTAGTGATAAGAGTAGAGAACTGCAAGCCAAGAGGGCTTCTAACATGCTCTGAAATTGATCAGGGAAGAAGGCCTGCAAAGTAGGTCAGGCCCAAAGAGCCGAGGGTCACTGGTTCGAGGTCACTCATCGAGAGCTGTGCAGCCATGTGGGGTTTCTGAACCAAGCCTTCCACATCCTCCTACAAGCCTCTTAACCACAGCACCGCAGGGACTCATATCTGTGTTTCCTTATTGACACTTTCTTTTTTTTGTAACTGTGCTCATCTATTTACAGAAATGCAACCAAAACATCAGCAGGCAATAAAGCCTAAGACATGGGTAGGCAAACTAAGGTCTAGGGGCCGGATCCAGCCCAATCGCTTTCTAAATCCGGCCCGCGGATGGCCTGGGAATCAGTGTGTTTTTACATGAGTAGAATGTTTCCTTTTATTTAAAATGCATCTCTAGGTTATTTGTGGGGCCTGCCTGGTGTTTGTACATGAGTAGAATGTGTCCTTTTATCTAAAATGCATCTCTGGGTTATTTGTGGGGTATGGGAATTTGTTCATCCCCCCCAAAAAAATATAGTCCGGCCCCCCACAAGGTCTGAGGGACAGCGGACCGGCCCCCTGCTGAAAAAGTTTGGTGACCCCTGGCCT
Source organism: Podarcis siculus (assembly GCA_034642415.1). Classification (NCBI taxonomy): domain Eukaryota; kingdom Metazoa; phylum Chordata; class Lepidosauria; order Squamata; family Lacertidae; genus Podarcis; species Podarcis siculus. Next base: position 963,901 of record JAXCMG010000047.1, on the reverse strand, counting down.
AAGAGAAAGAAGCACAAGTGGTTCCCAATTAGGGGTCCGGGGACCCCTGGGGGACCATGAATCGATCCCTTGCCTCTCCCCAACGAATATTTTTTTTGTCATTTTTGCATGGTAATATCACAGATTTTATGGCCTGTTTTAGCACATTGGCCAAACTCTGTTTTGGAATCCCACCGCAATAACTATTTTGACCCGCCAATAAGCAGCAATATATCGCTCCTCTCGTGAGGGAGAGCAGGGCGTCCAATTTCAAGGCATCACCAATATCACACAATGATCTCAGCCAATAACACTGCTGATCTGAGCTGCCTTCCCTCACAGGGCAGCTGGTTGCCCTCACTTCAAGGCACCGTAGCACTACCTTCCCCTGGCACTGAGGCGGAACAGCTTTTCTCAGCCAGCAGGAAAGCAGCCTCCGCCACAGTAGACGCAGCTTGATGCACCCACCTCCCCATGTGGTGGAGGCGACTATGCTGCTTCTCCTCTTCCCACCCACCCAATCATCCCCACACCTGATCTCCAATTTGACATTGTGATATACAGTGGTACCTCGGGTTACAGACGCTTCAGGTTACAGACTCCGCTAACCCAGAAATAGTACCTCGGGTTAAGAACTTTGCTTCAGGATGAGAACAGAAATCGTGCTCCAGCAGCGCAGCAGCAGGAGGCCCCAGTAGCAAAAGTGGTGCTTCAGGTTAAGAACAATTTCAGGTTAAGAACGGACCTCTGGAACGAATTAAGTACTTAACCAGAGGTACCACTGTATTGGAATATCACAGTTTAACTGCTGATATAGCACAATGCTGAAAACCTGGTACCACTCTGCCCTAGTCTGTTTTTTTAGTACAGTGAGGATGAAATTGATGAAGTGAAGGGCCGTGAGGAGACCGACCAAGGGGCCAACCAAAGTTGTTGAGCTGCTTTTTTTAGGATTTTACCCCAGGAAATAAACTGCCACAAGGGCCGCCAGATTACACCCCAAAATGGACTTTGTACATGCCTGCTATAAAGGAAGTCCAAGTGATTTCTATGAAATATCTGGGCCTTCTGACAGATTTCAGCTCACCAATCACAAAGGACATATCAGATGCGGTGCTCTCTTTTTCCCAGTATTTTTACTGGGTTTTTTTTATTTACTGACTTTAAAGTTGTCAGCTCATAAGATGTATTTATAGGTCAACAATTTTTGATAGAGATAGCTCTCTGCTTAGTCTACCTCATAGGTTTGGTGTGAAGATAAAATGGACGGGAAGGGGGAACCCTGGGCACCACCTAAATTTCTAAATTTCCCAAGCACAGGGCTAGGGAGCATGTATCCATCCAGATCATGGGCAGGCAAGCTAAGGCCCAGGGGCCGGATCCAGCCCAATCATCTTCTAAACGCAGCCCGTGGACAGTCTGGGAATCAGTGTGTTTTTACATGAGTAGAATGTGTCCTTTTATTTAAATGCATCTCTGGGTTATTTGTGGGGCATAGGAATTTGTTCATTTCCCCCCTCCCCCCCAAAAAATATAGTCCAGCCCCCCACAAAGTCTGAGGGACAGTGGACCGGCCCCCTGCTGAAAAAGTTAGCTGACCCCTGGTCCGGATGATGCTGGGCTCCAACTCCCATCCTCACTGGCCACTGGCTATGTTGGCTGGGGTACAACAACATGTGAAAGCCCCCCCCCCCCACTCTCTTCTTAAGAGACCAGAGTGCAAATGCAATAGAGAGCAAATCAAGAGGTGGCAGCTCTGGCCATCGCTCCCTGGATGGGAGACCCCTTTGGGCCTCTATAGCACCTTGAGCTTCACGAAGAAGAAAGCAGGATGTTCAGCACCTGGGAGCTGAGAAGGGGAAAGACTCATCTCTGTCCAAGACCCAGCTGTCAAAGCAAGCCAGGGACAGGGAACCTGTGGACTCTCCAGATGTTGCCACCATCCCATCAGCCATGCAGAGAATGCCAATCCTGGCCCGACTACACTGGCTGCCAGTTAGTTTCTGGGCCCAATTCAAAGTGCTGCTTTTGTCCTATAAAGCCTTAACCAGCTCAGGACCACCTCTTTCCATAGGAACCTAACCGAGATCATCCTCTGAGGCCCTCCTTTGTGTGCCTACTTGACAAGAAGTCTGGAGGATGGCAACATGAGAATGGGCCTTTTCTGTGGTGGCTCCCCACTTGTGGGATGCTTTCCCTAGGGAGGCTCGCCTAGCACCTCCATTACATATCTTTAGGTGCCAGGCAAAAGCTTTCCTCTTCAGGCAGGCTAATAAAAAAAATTATTGCCTTTTAGACTGTGTGTATGGGACGTGTACAAAAGATGCAGGTGGCGCTGTGGGTTAAACCACAGAGGCTAGGACTTGCCGATCAGAAGGTTGGCGGTTCGAATCCCCGCAACGGGGTGAGCTCCCGTTGCTCGGTCCCTGCTCCTGCCAACCTAGCAGTTCAAAAGCACATCAAAGTGCAAGTAGATAAATAGGTACCGCTCTGACGGGAAGGTAAACGACATTTCCGCACGCTGCTCCGGTTCGCCAGAAGCGGCTTAGTCATGCTGGCCACATGACCTGGAAGCTGTACGCTGGCTCCCTCGGCCAATAAAGCGAGATGAGCGCTGCAGCCCCACAGTCGGTCACGACTGGACCTAATGGTCAGGGGTCCCTTTACCCTTTACCTAGACTGTGTTGTATGGGTGGGAGGGTGTGTTTTGTTTTGTTTGATATTACGTTATGTATTTTAGGTTCTGTGTTGTAAACTGCCTCGTGGTCTCCTGGTGAAGGGCAGTACATAAATTTAAATAACAACAAGAACAATGTCCGCTTCCTGGAAGGGCTTTTAAATCCTTTTCCACAACAGGATTCTGCCAAAGTGTTGGAATGGAAGAGCTGCTGTTTGGCTTTTCCAGGGAGCTACAAAAGGGGGAAAAAAGCAGTGGGGAAAAACAAACAAAAAATGGCACAAAGAGGAAGAAGTGCATAGCCGTTGTATGAAGAGGTAGAAGTTTATTGGAATATAAACATTCAGATAACATGTAAGATAGAAAAAAAAACCCCACCAACAACATATACAGACACTTGCTGGAAGGAAACATCTGAGGTATTTATTTATTCACCATCTAGGCTATCACATTTTATTTCTTCCTTTAAATAGTTAAGAGAGAGAGAGAGAGAGAGAGAGAGAGAGAGAGAGAAAGAAAAACACCCCTAGCTGTGCAGCTGCTGCAAAAGTGGTGGCAGATCTCAGAACCACCTGCCTCCTTCCCTCCTTTGGATCTGCCTGGAAGAGGCAGCCGCTAAGAAAGGGCTCTGTGTGTGTGTGTGTGTTGTCAAGTCCTGTTTGCTTTGGAGGACCCAGAGCGCCTCTTTGGGACAGCAACCCCACTTCCACCTCCACGGCTGAAGGGACCTTGTCCTGGAGTCTTCTGGTGCCACCTGAAAAGCACTGGGCCCTCTTTCCCAGGGCAACAGAAAGGAGCGGTGTTTTTTAAAAAAGACTTTGAGAGGGGCCGTAGTTCAGTGGCAGAGCACAGGCTGTGTGTGTGCAGAAAGTCCCAGGTCTGCAACCCTTTGCACAATCCAGAGCTAAGCCAAGGGGGCCCTGGAGGATCCTTTCTTGTGGGGATGCACCTCACCCACAAGACCAGCATCTCTGCTGTGGGATTTCGTGCTTGAGCTGGGGGTGGAAAGGAAACTGCCTCTGCAAATGTAACTAAGACCAGGGTGGAGGAGCAGCCCTTTCTGTCATATCAAAAGCCCTGAGCGTCATACAATCTTTCAATATTCAGAATTGGGTAAGATGAATGCCCCACCCTGCTCACCTGCACCTTATCGAGCCAAAAACCTGCTGCTGGTTTCTCCACTGACCTCCAAAGCCCGGCAAAGCACAGCACAAACAGCGACAGAACCCAGACCATCAAAAAGAGGGGAGGGAAGGAGATGGGGTAGATTTCTACAACCTGAAATGGCCGACCCAGAAAACAGCCAAGGGCCTGAAGTCTGATGCTGCAGCTTATTTTAATGAGGTATATACTTATATATGTCGTTACAAATCCCAAAATCTACCCTTTTCCCTGAACTGGGTTCAGAACGACCCTTTAGCTCCCTGGCTGCTTTCAGTTTAGCTGAGTGAGGAAACTGATGGGCCTGGAGGGCAGAGACCGCCCCGGGGCTCCAAGCACCTTCCTGTGCAAGAAATGCAAACGGTATTGAGTGCAATGGGACCAAACTGGACAGAGCAGTGAGAGACCCGTTGGCGGAAACTCAGCTCTGCCTGAAACTCCAGGTAACGCAGATGACTGGGAGGAGTGGGCTACTTTTTAAATCAATTGGGGCACATGGGTTTGGAGGTTGCCCCACAGTTTACCCTTCTTCCAAGCCAGTTCCCATCACCCTCCAGATGTTCCTTGTGCCCAGAGCCAAACTGCGACACCCAGGAGAGCGTGGCTGAGAGGAAAGTGCTGGAGGGTGAAGGTTCGTCTCCCAGTAACTATATGAACTTTTATGCTTTCAGTGATTTATTATTAAATCAGGCCCCTTATTCTCCCAAACCTGCTTTACACATAAATCAGAACAGACCCCAGTTCTCTCTGCCACTTCTGTGTCTAGCTTGGTACACGTTAAAGCAAGAAATCCCAGAATCCACTGCTGACAGAGCTTGGGGTGGGGAGAGAAGGTGTTTAGGAAAAGCCTCTCCCTGCCTTCATCTCCCCCCCCAACTTAGAACTCTGCACTAGGGTAAAAAGAAAAGAAAAGCTGAAGCCACAAGTTCTGAAACCAGGAAACTGAGTTATGCAGATCAAACAACTCTGCACATTATTCACCTGTGTTTATATGGTTACAGGATTTTGTTCTGTGTGTTCCACTTGGGTAGGGATTGGGAGAGGAAGTCTGAGAGTCACGTGAGTATTGGGGAAATTGGTGCAGGAAAGATTAGAGCCATATTAAATGCAGAAACCATACTGCACACCTTCAAGTCCTCCTCTACCACCATCAGCCCCCAAAACTGAGGCCTGGAAACCTACGCTTACAAGACAAAAGCAGTCTTATCAGGATTCCTTAGACTTACTCAGTGGATCTCAACTTCCTAATGGAAGGGGAATAGCTCAGTGCTGCAGCACCTGTTTTGCTTGGTGCTTCCATCCCCAGAGGCCCGCCTGAAACCCTGGAGAGCTGCTTCCAGTTGGTATAGAGGATGCTGAGCTCAATGAACCCACAGCCTGGCTTTGTACGAAGCAGCCTCGTAGGATGCTAAGCTGGAAAACAACCACCACTGCAAATGGGACAATCTTCCGTTGCTGGGAGAGGTGGGGGGGAAAACACACACACACAATACAGAAATAAAAAGAATTAGCCAGCAAAAACGCCCGAGAAGATTCACACCCAACCCTGGTTGTGGTGCAGGCTCTGCTTAAAAGCGAAGGAGGCCTGAGGCAATGAGCCAAGCGGCCCACGGGGACAAATCTCATGCCAACTTTGGCAACCTTCCTGCCTGCTAGAATAAAGTCAGCCAGCTGCCTTTACAACCAGACCATCTCTGACAAAGGAAAGCAGGTGGACTACAGGTTTTACTGCTAACAGATACTTTAGCTCCTGGCTCCTGGTGGAGGAAACACTCAGGGGGGCAAAATGAGGCTGGGGGCTTCCAATGCAAATGGGAGCAACAAGGAATATGCCGTTGTGGAAAGCTGAAGGCAGCCTTTGGATTTTCAACATCCCAGCCTCCAGATGCCACTACTCCTACCTTCTCGGTTTCAAGAGGAGGAACAGGCATACTCTTGACAGTAAGGGAGCCAAGTAGAATCGCAAGGGGCCCTGAGAACTGGCCACAGATAAGGCCTCGACCTTATCAAGTCAGCTGGGGGTGGGGGTGGGGGTCGCTGCTGCTGCAGGGGACAGAGCTGGATTTTGCTGCACAATCCGCAACACACCTTAGTGTAGTCAGGTCTGGGATATTATTTGCAAAGCCCCAAACACAAAGAGAATGCTAGCCTGTGGAATCCCCATCACTGAGTATGCGGGGAGAATTCCAGCCACATGTTTCATTCAAATCTAGCAAGGTTGTGGCAAGGGAGGAAAAAGAAATGTTTGCAGACTATTCGGTCCACAGCTGGCCAGATCTGACCCAGGCTTCTGTGTTCCCTAGAGCAGCGGCCCAGGGGCCAGAGGTGTGTTTTGACACACTATCTGCTCCGAATCATCCAGGACGAATGAGTGTCACAGTTTGGGGGCCATGCAGTCACTTGGGATAAGGCAATCGGTTGGGGGAGGGGGGCAGAATTGCTTCGCAAAGATCTCCAGAAGAGGTAGCCTGGGTGTGGAGCTTTGTTTTTCCCAGAATCTGCATGAGACAGCAGTACAATGAAATGGGTAGGGAATCTCCTACAGTAACAGCAGTGTAAAACCTTTATCGGGTCAACCAAAACACCCCAAGTACGAGCAGTTTCAGCAGATCTTTTCTTCAAGGATTGTTTATATTCTGTGACAATTTAGTAGCAGGATTATGCTGCTGTCGCATTTTTAGAAACAAGATTCTGATAGACTGACTTGGTTCTCTGCAGTTTTGGTCTGCTGGAAAGCTTCCAGTGTCCCACTGCTTTTCCAAGCAGCTGTTGGCTGAAGAGAGATAACACTGAAGCGTGGAATCTCTTTCTCTCCTACTAAGGCTAGACTTTTTACAATGCCTTGCTTAAAGTTTGGCAGGGTGGCTGCAGGCCAGGTAAGAATGCTTTGCAGGCCACATCTGGCTTGCCAGCTGAGCCTCCCTGGTGCAGACTTGAGGCCTTCCAGCAGGAATTGCTCACGTCCCCTTTGATAAATCTGACTGGTAGAGGGATGAATGTGGCGTCACTTGGTGAACTTGGCACCACAGCAATTTCCTTGGCCCAGTGGTACATGCTCACATACACAGCAGTTGGGAGTGCCTTGGGTAAGTAACTGCAGAGGAACACGCCTGGGAGAAACATACTGGACCTAGAAATCCAGTATTTTTTTAAAACGGAAAACCTGCAGGACCAAGCACTATCAAAGACGTAACAGAATTGTGGAGTTGGATGGGACCCCCAAGGACCATCGAGTCCAACCCCCTGCAATGCAGGAATCACAGCTAAAGCATCCCTGACAGGTGGCTTTCTGGCCTCTGCTTAAAAAACATACAGGCAAGGAGAGTCCATTGCCTTCTCAGGTGGTCCATTCTTGTGCTCAAAGATGTGTCCAGAAAGGAACATTCTTATTTATTAACTCATAATGCATTTTAAATACACCCTTCAAATACAAATAATTTCCCTCCCAAGGGCGTATTTTCCTCTGCAGGAACTTGTCCAAAAGCAACATCGTGGAAGGAAGAAGATTTAGTGCACGTGTGCCCCCCAATCTATTTCTTGTAGCTGGAAAAAAAAAATCACTTCAGCCATTCCCAGTAGCTTCACAGTTACAGATGTGCCTAGCTTTTCCAAGCTGGGGGTTCTGCTTTCCCTCTGAGGGAGCCTTTAAAAAAGAGGGGAGGGGAGAGAAACACCTGCACTTCTGAGAGGGTCTAGCTGCCTCCAGAGCTCCGCCTACCATGCAGGACTTGGGTTAGAATCCCATGAGAACCAGCAAGCTCTCAAGAGTCCAGAAATAATCAAAATTGCAGCCCAGGACTTTACTTCAAGGGTAATAAGGAAACAAAGTCCTCTCATTGTTTTGGGACTGAGGATTGTTTTGAAAATCCTGAACAACTAATAAGCCCTTTGAGGAGAAAGCAACATCAAACCAACGAGAGGGAAAGAGAGAAAGTCAGCCTGAGAAATTAACCTGCATCTTCCACCACCACCTATTACCCCGTGAGCCAAGTGCTTCCATGCTATCTTGAGGACATCAAAGGTTTCTGATCCTTCAACTCAGGGGGCTCCTCTTTTTTTGGTGTGTCTTTGGTGCTACAATATATAAAATTTAAAATAAAAAGCAGTCAACAAGACATATAAAAAGAAGCTTTAACATATGCAAATCCTTCCAGAAGAGAGAAAGAGGAAAAAAAAATCTCAACAACAACACAGCAATAAGTACATATTTTTGAGGTATTTCATCTGCTCAGGAGAAGCTGATGCAGATCTGTAGCATGACTGAGACTCGTCAGGGTAGGAGAGGGAGGGCGGATCCCCGTTGGCAAGGAGGTGGGGGCTGCCGGTGCAACAGGCAGGCAGCGGGCTTCTGCTACAAGGAGGAAGCCGAAACAGGCAGAAGTTCAAGGGGGGAGGTACCAGGAAGTGCGAAGTGTGTGCACAAGTGTGGAGGGGGAAGCAATTGAGGAGTTCATCTGTCCTGAGGAACAACACACGGCTCCCTCATCAAGATTTTAGAAGGGAAGATGTGGGGGAAGGTGCTGGTTGTTCTAGGGCTGTGGGGCAGTCAATTAGGGCTGGCCCCACCAATGCACAAGGGAGCAGCCAATCCGCCTTTGATAGGTGGGGATCACAGAGGATTCTCGGCAAGTGTTAAGTGAGTGGACACAGGCAGCAGCAATGCAAGAACAGCTTTGTTCTTTCAGCATCAAGGTGCCCAATCCCAGTTACATTTGGGGGAGGGAGGACAAGGGTGCGTGGAGCATAAAATGTGCCTGACCTAGATGAGCCCCTAACCACTTTCACCTTTAGCTTTCTGACTGGTTTAAGAGTTTTTAAAATAAAATTAAAAAATTCCATGCATCCCCCCCCCACCCCTGAGGCAGAAAGAATGGAGAAACAGAATTGCACAACTTGACCTCATGGGGAGGCTGGATAGGAGTGAGGCTGTGGAAGAACCTGCCAATGCTGGCGCCTGAGCCCCAGTTCTGCAGGGAGGGCTGGGCAAAGCTGCGAAGGGCAGCTGGTGCAGATTCCTCCAGAGGCCTGTCCAGCCTCCCAGGGGCCTTGCTCAATGCTGCAGAAGCAGCACGAAAGGGAACCTCCATGCTGTCAAGACTCCTCCAGAGGAAGCTAGCAGGCCAAACCTAAGGCCAGAAGGAGAGAGGGAGGCAGGAGATGCACTGGCCCTTTGAGTCAAGGCTGGCTAACTGGGAAGAGGAAAGAGACCCAGTCAGACCTGCACATTAACATACAGAGGGCTCAAATATGGGTCTGTGTGTCTCTGTGTGTAAAAGCAAGCTGGAGAGAGGAATTCAAGGATGTGGGGGTGGTATATGAGAGAAGAGAGCTATGTTCCCCCCCTGCCTCTGGGGGGTAGGATTGTCAATACACTGCAGTCACGTTAGGGGGGGAAAGTCGTGTGAAGCATGGAAAAATGGGTTTCTTGCCTTTGCCTTTTGCTACAGTGGCGATGCTCAGTCATCTACAAAAACTCACACAGCCCGTCCAGAGAATCCCTGATTGAAACACGCCCTGTGTCCCCTCCCGCCCCCCACCCCCTTGCCCTCTTTTTCCCACCGAGGACACAGCAAGACCTGAAGAAAGGTGAGATGGGCAGCAAGAGACCACCTCGGCAGGATCCTTGCCAGCACAGGATCTTTGCTTCTCTGCCACTGGCTGGTCTTCTAAGCGGGCTCCTCGAGGCGAGGTCACCAGCAGGACCGCTTGGGGTCAGGGAGAGAGAGAGCGCCTCCTCCCTGCTTCCCCCTCAGAGAGACCAGCTGGTTGAGGGCTCAACACCAGGTGTGCCCCTGGAGGAGGTTGGGCTGGGAGAACAGTGGGAGGAACTGCTGCTGCCGCCGCCAGTGCTCTGCGTGCTGGATCCGGCAATGAGGTGGACGACAGGTTTCTGGGCAAACAAGACCCCTGCAGGGCAGAGAGAAGGGAGGAAGATTAGCAGGCCAAGGATAACATAAGAATGCAAAAAGAGCTCTGCTGGATCAGGCCAAAGGGGACCCATCTAGTCCAGCTTCCTGTTCTCACTGTGGCCTTCCTGATGCCTGTGAGAAACGAACAATCAGGATCCAAGCACAAGAGCCCTCTCCCCTCCTGTGGTTCCCAACAACTGGTATTCAGAAACATTGCTGCATCCATCTGTGGAGACAGAAGCATAGCCATCCTGGCTAGGAGCCATCGATAGCCCTCTCCTCTTTTACAGCCACCCACATTTGTGCCCGTCTCTGCTCTGGTTTCCTCAGAGCGGCAATGGCGTATCAATAGCCGTGTGTGTGTGATCAGAGGATTGTTCTGAATTTTTCTCCAAAGACCAGCCTTTCCGCAGCTTGGCAGAATGCTCAGCCTGAAGCTGGATTATTCCAAATATTGGGCGGCTGATTCCAAGGGATCCACCTGCTTCAATCCCTTGCCCCATTTCAGAAGTGGACTCTTTCTCTCTCACCAGCATAGATTGTGCCATTGATTTCCACAGACATATTAATGCTTCCAAAGCCAGACGGGGTCCAGTTCAGTGCTGCTGATGTCGCCGCTGAATCTGATTTATCCTCTGGGGGGGGGGGGGGGGGACAAAAGAATAGTGTGAGTTGTGTTATGCTCATCCCACTACATAGGACAGACCTGGCTTGGGCATCTCTCTCTCTCTCTCACTCACTCTCTCTCTCTCTCTCTCTCTCACACACACACACACACCCCAGACCTGATAGTTGTAAGATAATTGGTCAGCTGGTAGAGATTTCATCTTGCTCTGCACTACACCTTGGTCCACCATTAAAATAAATGGAAGGGAACAATGGGCCCTGAATGGCTCAAAGTACCAGCTGGAGAAACACTGGACACGGGAAGTCATGCACAAGGGGTTTAAACCAGGGATGGCGATTTTTCTTGCTTGGACTGAGGGTCACATCTGGCGTGGAAACTGTTCAGCATGCGGGCCTGATCCCTGCATCTGGAAAACACCACATCCCAGCTGGCGGTGGGCTTTGAGGCTGGGCAATGGCCCCCAGCATCCTCCTCCTCCAACATGCAGCTGACTGTGGTAGACCCTGTAGACCTGCCGTTCTGGCCACCCCTTTGGGTCCCTTCCAACTACCATTCTGTAATCATGCCTCTGTGGCTGAGGTGATGAGGACGCACCAGTGGCAAAGCAAGTCCTGCATATCTCATGAGACTTCTGACATGCACCTCATCAGCGCTATTTTTCTAGAAAAAGAGGTGCTGGAACGCATCAAGAACACCCCCCTCGTTCTCTTAGAATGGCAATGGCACCCACTTGAGAGGTGCCAGAACTGAGTTCTGGTGAGTTCCGGCTGAAAACCCCCCTGCTTGCACAGTTTGCTAAGCCAGCTTTATTGGGAAGGGACAGATCAGCTCTCTGGTCCACTCCAAGGGGGTCAGGAGTAAGGAGGAGGAGTAGCCAGGTGATTCTCAAGGGGTAAAATCTCTGACGAGGCCAAATGTGGTCTGAGGACTGTGGTTTGCTCATCACTGGTTTAAACCAAGAAGTTGCACCTATCTGCCCACATCCCATTCTTGGGCGGGGGGGCGGGGGGAGGCCAGGACATTGTGATGAATACTGTGCTTCCCTCATGCATCAAGTCCCTATCCTCCAAAAAGCATTATTCAGAATAGCAATCTGCACAGCCCACTAAGGAAGATAATAACACAATAAGATTCAAAACAGTAGCAATTAATTGCACTTTTATTCAACATCCAATTAAAGCTAGTTCCATTAATTCAGCTTAACTGATGAACTTGATATGAGATAAGCCTGTCAGTCACTGAACAAGTCTTAGATACCACATTTAGTCATGGCTTCACTGTTCAGCAAACTCTTAATGTGATGGGTGGGCTTGATGGTGACACCCGTTTCCCAATGTCTGGTTTAAGGTCACTTAGCAGGAGATTTAAATCAGCACCTCCAGTGCCCCCCTGCTGCCCCCTTGCCTCTTAGAGCCCCCTAGGGAACCCGACCCCCCAGGGGATGCTACCACCCACTTTGGCGACCAGTTTTAGACTACAACTCCCATCAGCCTTTGCCAACCTGACGCTCTCCAGATGCCTTGAGCTGATGGGAGTTATAGTCCAAAGGCTGCAGCAGAGCCAGGGCGGCCTCACCTCGGCCGTTGATCTTGATCTTCATGGGCAGCTGCCGGGCCATGCTGAAGAGGTTCCGCTGAAAGGCCTGCTGGATGAAGCGCTGCTCCTCCTCCGTCATCCGCGCCACCTTCTCCGCGGGCTCCCCAGACTCCAGCCTCTCCCTCAGCTGGTCCAGGGTAGCGGTTCGTGCCGCTGCCGTCACAGCCGCCTGCTGATTCGCCAAGGCCACAGGCATGGCAATGCGGTTTGGCGTGGACACGGTCAAGGGGACGCCGTCACCTAGGAAAGCAAACGGGCCACTCAGGGACCTCGAGGCAAGCTGAGGCGGGAGCCATGGCTCAACCGGCAACTTGCCCAAGGCTGGAAGCACCATCCTGACAATGCTATTAAGCAGCACTGCCCTTCCCTTTCCCCTCTAAGGCAGCAACTGCTTCATCCCTGGCACTGACATCAAAAAATTATGTCATCTTTGGGTGTAGGGCAGTATATATGTTAAATACATAATAGGCCAATGAGGAAGGAGCCCGTAGGGGTTCTGGGGACAGGGAAGAGCTGGGTCCAGGTGGTCTGAAAGAAATCAGTAGGGTCCTGCTCCCTGTCTTTCTCCTGGCACAGGTCATCATCCATTGTGGCGATTGAAGTATTTTTGGGAAAAGGTCCAGAAATTCAGTTTCATCTGACACAGCACAGTGTTGCCCAGCCACCACTTACTAAGTACGCTGCCCCAGAGGAGGATGCTTGAGACTGGCTGAGAGCAGTTATAAATCTCTGCCCCAGAGGATAGGACCCAAATCAATGGATTCAAATGACAAGAAAGGAGATCCTGGCTATATGATAAGAAGAACTTTCTGAAGGAAAGAGCAAAACAGTTGTGCAAGGTAAGGATTCGAGTGAAACCGACCACCTGTCTCCTTGATCCTTGCCCATCCTAGCTAATAAAAGCGAGCCGGGAAGGGCTGGGTGATGGACTCTGTGGGGTGGTGAATGCTTCCCTCTACAAGGGAGCCTTCCAAGACCCAATGAAAGAGGAGGTTATTAAACCGCTTCTTAAAAAAAACAACAGATTTAGACCCAGCCAATATGGCCAACTATTGCCCAGTCTCAAATCTTCCATTCTTGGGCAAGGTGATTGAGCGGGTAGTTGCTGAACAACTCCAAGCACACCTGGAGGATGCAGACCATTTGGATCCCTTCCAGTTGGGATTCAGGCCTCACCATGGGACTGAAACTGCGTGGTCGATGATCACCGATGGGCTAGGGACAAAGGTGAAAGCTGTTTCCTAGTTCTGCTGGATCTCTCAGCGGCCTTTGATACCATCGACCATGACATCCTTCTAGATCGCCTTGAGGGGCTGGGAGCTGGGGGCACTGTTATACAGTGGTTCCGCTCCTTCCTCCTGGGCCGTGTCCAGAAAGTGGTGTTGGGGGATGAATGTTCAGACCCCATGGCTCTCACTTGTGGGATACCTCAGGGTTCTGTCCTCTCCCCCATGCTTTTTAACATCTATATGAAGCCGCTGGGAGAGATCATCAGGGGTGTTCATCAGTATGCAGATGATACCCAGCTCTACCTCTTTCAAATCGGAACCAGTGAAGGCGGTGAAGATCCTGTGTGAGTGACTGGAGGCAGTTGGAGGATGGATGGAGGCTAACAGATTGAGGTTGAATCCTGACAAGACAGAAGTACTGTTTTGGGGGGACAGGAGGCGAGCAGGTGGGGAGGACTCCCTGGTCCTGAATGAGGTAACTGTGACCCTGAAGGACCAGGTGTGCAGCCTGGGAGTCATTTTGGACTCACAGCTGTCCATGGAGGCACAGGTTAATTCTGTGTCCAGGGCAGCTGTCTACCAGCTCCATCTGGTACGCAGGCTGAGACCCTACCTGCCCACATACTGTCTCGCAAGAGTTGTGCATGCTCTGGTTATCTCCCGCTTGGACTACTGCAATGCACTCTACGTGGGGCTACCTTTGAAGGTGACCTGGAAACTACAACTAATCCAGAATGTGGCAGCTAGACTGGTGACTGGGCACGGTTGCCGAGACCACATAACACTGGTCTTGAAAGACCTATATTGGCTCCCAGTACGTTTCCGAGCACAAAGTGTTGGTGCTGACATTTAAAGCCCTAAATGGCCTCAGCCCAGTATACCTGAAGGAGCATCTCCACCCAATCGTTCAGCCCGGACACTGAGGTCCAACTCCGAGGGCTTTCTGGCGGTTCCCTCCCTGCGAGAAGCGGTTACAGGGAACCAGGCAGAGGTCTTCTTGATAGTGGCGCCTGTCCTGTGGAATGCCCTCCCATCAGATGTCAAGGAAATAAACAACTATCTGACTTTTAGAAGACATCTGAAGGCAGCCCTGTTTAGGGAAGTTTTTAGTGTCTGATGTTTTATTGTATTTTTAATATTTTATTGGAAGCCGCCCATAGTGGCTGGGGAAACCCAGCCAGATGGGAGGGGAATAAATATTATTATTATTATTATTATTATTATTATTATTATTATTATTATTATTATTATT